>OX579639.1:21451441-21881080 GCA_951230915.1 Antitrichia curtipendula | reverse complement strand
AATGTGGAACTTCTAGGAAGAAGGGGTGCTTCGACTTTCTCAATGATAGGAACTTTATCCAGGAATAAGTTGGATTTGAATGGTAACCCATTTTTTAAAGTTGTCCAATGTCACTTAACAATTCCATAATAGCATTGGCCTTCTAATTTGTCTAGAGATTGAAGAATGTTTTTTTTCAATTTGTTTTTTGGATCTTGTGAAAAATGATTGAATCTTTCAATCTACCAATGGGATTTTTGAAATTCAAAAAATTGTGGTAAGAAAATTGATTGCAAAAAGGTGTGGTGTATTGTCATTTCTCATAACATAGTAACATAGTCACATTGCAAGATTTTATTGGAAGTATTCTAATCTCCATACCTTTGAGACTTGGTGGAGGTGTGCCTAATTGATGATTTAGAATATGACAAATTTTGAAAAAAACACACTCCGTAGTGCAAAAATTTGTCACAAATAGTGGTCAAATTCACTTCACTTCAAATGCTAATTTCTTCTAATATGTATCGTCAAATGTTACAAAAATCTTATCACTTGTTCACATACAAGTCAAGTGCAAGATTTTATGGTTAGATTATGCAATAATTTATTTTTATAGCTTGAAATAGTAGAAATGACAATTTTTGGTGGTTTTCAACTTTTTGAGGAAAAAATTGCACTTGTCGTTTAGGGATTAAATTGAAATATTAGTGTATCAATTTATTGTACCAATATTTTTATGAAAATAAGGTTTTGAGGTGATCCTAATTTATAGTTGGCACATATCTTGCAACCTTAGTAATATGAAAAATTAATGTACCTTTTATGATTGATATTTTCCTAGTTTTTTTGTTTGTACTTTGTACATGAAGTAGGTCTTTGAGATAGTCTTTTGTCCTTTCTGTGTCAAAGAAGTTGTTTACCTTTAGTTGGACAGTCATATTTTAGATTTAAATATATGACCACTTATTTAAGTTTAAATTTAATATTTAAAAAATTCTTGAACACTATGTGATTGAAAATCACATAGTGTTTGTCAAACAAAATTGTCCTCAAATCAATTTATGTAATACAATAAACAATTAAATATTTATCATCCAACCAATCCTTTTCTTTGATGTGACAACACCTATAGTAAAAGCAAAATTGTTTTGGATTCCCATTTCCTCAAAGGTTGAATGATCCAAAAGTTTGATGAGATTATTAGTGGACTCTAGATAAATGCAATCCAAGTGGTTTCTATCATGAGCTTTGATGTAAGAACTAATTCATGATGAAACATGCACTAGTATACAAGCAAAGATTGTATAGAGATAGATATCTGTGGATGGTGGATTTGAATTGGTTCCACTTTTGCAAAAAGAGGGGATCAAACACAAATTTGCTCGATTGAAGGTATTCATTTGTGTTTTGTGATTCCTTCTTTTTGTGAAGGTGGGACCAAAATTTCCATTTTGGATGAAGCAAACTTAATGTTCTTAGATTGCATGCAATATGCCTAGTTGTCATTCCTAAAAGCATTCAAGTGGTGTTAGAATTCAAATGCTTTTAAAAATAAGCATGGAAAGAGTTTCTACATTGCTTTTTGAGAATAAATATTGAATGGGTTTTTTAACATGATTTTATGATTAACTCAAATGGCTTGTGCTTAAGCTCTATTCCACCTTTGGAGGTTAAAAAAATTGAAAGGCAACTACAAAAGTGTCCAATCCATAGTTTTATTATATTTTCTAATAAACTAGGACAACTCTTAATATACATTACTTTTTAATGATTGGTTATGAACCTTTTGGTTATCTAGAATCACACTTCCTTCTTTATCTCTTTACGTGGACTTTTAGAATATATATTGATAATCATATGCATTTGGTATATTATTGGTGTATTGATAGTATCTATTGTGGTATTTGATACCTTCCATAGCTAAAAATGCAATGACTATTTGTACCATTTAATGTAGTCAGCCCAAGATCTCTATCATTTCATCAATGTGTACAAAGTCCTAAATTTGGTATGATTACATATGATTTTAAACTACTTACTAGGAATGATCACTTTTTGCTCCTATAGGATATAAGAATTAAAATCATGTGATACATAATGCATTATATGTACAAAGGCATTTTTGAAAGCATTAATTTTCAAAAAATGATTGTTATTATTTACAAGAGTGTGCAATTAAATAGGTCTTTATGTACAAATTCATAGTCCAAACAAGAACGTGGTAATATTTGTTGCATCCTAAGCCAAAGGTTTGAGTATAGTACCTTTAAACGAGCTTAATCTCTGCATGCTTGCAAAACCTATATAAAAGAAATGTTGTGGGATTTATAAATCATTGCTAGAAAATCCCATGTACATTTTGCAGGTTGTGTTTATTAGCAAAATTATCATGTTTTGCAAATTACATTCATGATCAAACACTACAAGATCATCCATTGAAATCAAATATTTTCAAAATTGGTATTGAAATATACATGAAGGTTAATTTTAGCATTTTCTTTCCAAAATTGAATTTCCACTAAACTCCAATCAAGTAGGTTGGCATAAGTGAAGTGTCTGATGGTTCTACAATTGATTTCAAAATGAAAAGAACAAGTGACTTTTAAGGTATTAGTACATATCTTCGCTAAAAGAGGTACTCTTTGATAAGTTTGATATCTAATTGGTTTAAGAGAAAGTTCAAGAGAAAGGGTTGACAAAGTGCAATAGGGAGTATGGAGAAGTAGAATTTTGGATAATGTAGGATTAGTGAATGTTGACAATTTTAAGAAGAGGTAGATTATTTTCTATTTGCATTGCATAGAAACCTAACAAGACTCACACGCAATAGCAGTTGTCACAACTTCTTCTCCTCATTTTCAATCTTCAAAAAATGGGAACATGGTACTCTCTCCTTGAATTGCGGAGGGCATATTCTCTGAAGATTGAGAAGTTTCATTCTTCTCCTCTAGACGTAAAGAATGGTTGTGAAGAAGTCTCTTTGTTCTCCATTCTGTATAGGAGTGTCACACCTTTTTTGTGCTTCATGGAGAACGACTCCTATTGGCTCTTCTTTTATTTTTTTCTTTCTCTTGAAACACATGGACAATTGGCTCCTCTTTTCACTCCATAAGGTAGAACTACCCATTACCACCCTGATTCGCAATCTAACTATATTGGGGCCAACTCTAGGAAAAACACATATTTTTCAGAGGTGTGCTTTTGTTTCAGGAGTCAAACCCAAGTGGAATTATAATTTTGTGATAAAAGTTGTAATTTCTGTGAATTTCTGAAGTGAAATTGCACAACTGCTACTAAGGTAGGCACCCCCAAAATGGCACCTGACCTTAAAGTGCCATCTACAGGTTGTGTACATTTTCAAAATCAGTTATGTACCTATTTGGATGGAGTGCTTTCAAGAAACAAACTTTGACCCTTAATAACTTTTGCATACGGTGTCCAAATGCTACGTTCTCTGGTGCGTTGGAGCTTCCTTTCACTTGCCAACAAGAATATATGAAAATTTGATCAGTCTAATAGTAGTAACTAGGCTCAGTAGCAAAAAGTGGCGGTTTGGGGTGTACCTACCTTAGACTAGATTCATAAACGTCCTCTTACAACTTAATATCGCTTTCCAATGTATCTAATAGCACTTGAAGATCCACCAATCATTAATTGACACGTTATCTTTTAATAGCATTAATAAACTATTGTTGTCAGAATTTGAAGCGAATTTGCATGTTTTTCTGACAAAATTGGGATAAAGCTGTAGACCACGGATTTGAATCACTGATGGAATTGGGTAGTTCTACCTTACATGCAATCCACTTGAAAGTTGTATGCCATCCTCTTAGGGTTCGCCTTTCAGACCCCAAGCGCCATTGGCCATACATTCTTTTTTATTTATTAATATTAGACATGGATAGTTTTTTAGTGCGGGAGTCAGTCGCATTTGCAACCACCGATTTTCTGGGACACTGAATGCCAGAATTGTTTTCATATTCCCGAGTAGAGTGGAGACACAGCAATTGTCGCGAGGGAGGTTTGTTTGAATTTGGACGGGGTTAAGGTTGTGCGCGATTGTCGTTCGTGAGGGTTGCTCAGGTCGTGGTACGAGAGGTTGGAACCATGGAGGGCATGAATGAAGCTGGCATGAGCAATGCAATTCCGATTCCGGGGACGGAGACGACGGAGATTGTGAAAAACGATGGCAGCTGCATTCCGCTCAGGAAGCTTGGCAGCTTCGAAATTCCGGCCATCATCACCGGTAGTCTTCATTTGAAATGCTTTCGAGATTTGTGACCTAATTCGGTTTCATTCCGCATATTTTGTTTTGTATCCAATTGATGTCTTCTCCATGGATTGTGGTAATGGATCCCGCGGTGTGTCGTCGCTCATTAGGTCGTGAGTTGAGTAATAAGTGTCGTCATATTCTTGCTTCTTGTGAACACCGAGAAAGGAGACGAAGAATATGCAACTTAGATATCGTACTGCATGTTTCCTTAAGATCACGAAAGCTATACTCCTCACCTAACCCTAATTCTTGGATTCATGTTATAAGGCCCAAATTGGACTTCGTGTTTAGGTCTTTTTTACGTGTTTGGTGCGGAGTAGGTCATATGCGGATTTGCTTATGTTAAATCTTATTTATTTTTTGACGGACGTTCTTCACTGATTTAGGTCATATGAGATTACTACTATTTCAATCATGTATTTCACAATCTGATCGACTGAATTGTCATATTTAAACCATGAATCCTTGGTTCTTTAGCGGTTATGCTTCAGTTCTTTGAAATTCGGAGGATTTTGTTCCACTCTTTGAGCAAGCACAATTATCAACATGTCGGACACAATTTTGTGCATCTAGATGAGGGTTTTGGGGTTGATGAGGTCGCAAAATGAGCATGGAGTGTGCCATCTGTGTGAGCTTTGGGAGATGTTCATCTTCTAACAGGTTTTCTGATTTTTTCACTCAAGTTATTCCTTGAATCCTATTTTCTCTGAATCTTTATTTAGTTTTGGTCTTCTGAACAGGAATGTGGCAGGTGGCTGGAGGACATGGAACCATTGATGTCAAGAAAGCGGTGAACGAGATGAAGCTCTATGCTTTTGCTGGACTCGGAGTTTTTGACATGGCTGACATATGTAAGAAAACCCTTCAATCGAGCAATTCTACAACTGACTGGTGGAGATCCAAACCAGTCAAGTAACATAGCCCTTAATGTAGTGAGATCTCATGGTTTTATTATGACCAATTTGATTGATCATGTCGAGAAAAGTATACTTCCGAAGGGGCCAAATTTTACATTGCCTGAATCAATGAAGAACATTGCAGGTGTTGGTTAAAGATTAAAATGAAATTGAACAAAAAATGTTCCCACAAGGTCCACTCAAAAGTGCTACAAAAATAGTAGGTCTAGTTTGGGCATCTTGATCTCTGTGGGGTTAACCCATTACACCCAAATGTCCCTTGCAAATTAGCGGGTAGTCTTCTTGAGTGCTCTAGCCTAAATGCTGTTTGCGTTTTGCAGATGGACCTGCGGAAGAAATATACGGCATGTTTTGCCGGGAATATTGGGGCTCCAAGCCAGTCCGTGGCTTCACAAAATTTGTTCCTCGCTATGGTATGACTTTTTCGAGCGACAGAATGTGTCTCCTATTGTCTCTATCACCTAGGGGGGCTTTAAATTGTACCGGTTGAAGCAATAAGAATTTCTACACCTTGATTGGTTCCAGAGTCATTTTACATTCGGTTTACCTTATTTGTTCAATGTCAAATTTACACTGGTTCTATACGAAAGAGCATGAAGTTGTGGTGCTTACATGACTTCTATTTGGCATGCTAAAAGTATTTGAGATAACAAGATTTCAAACTACCTCTCGGAGGTGAATCAGACACTTGTTACCTCAATCACAATGGATTATTTTCAGCTTGTTTTCTCACCTCTAGTTGCACATGATGTTGGTTCAACTTTTAAGCTTGTTATCTCAAGCTTTTTGATTTGACTTGTTCAATCAAAATTGGCCCTTGTGTTAACTCTTCAAACATGTCCTCACTTCAAGACTTGTCTGAGTTTTGTTAGTGCAGGCAATAGTGGCGCCGACACACGATCAGTGGTGGAGGCCGGTATAGATCGATCTCGAAAGCGAATGGGAGCGGCTACCTTGGACATGGTTCAGTTCCATTGGTATGTTCCGAATGGTGTGTTAAGTGCAACACACACAATACACACACATTTGGGAATTGGTTTGCATATTTCCAAACTTTGACTTTGATTTACCTCGTATTTTGACAAGAGTTAATTGCAAGTGTCTACCTCAATAGAATGTATTGTTTTCATATGTCTCTTTCCATATAATCCTCATTACAATCCTCAATGTAATCCTCATTATAATCCTCAATGTAATCCTCATTGAGTGTATAATTCAAAACTCTATTTAACAATCTAAAAATGCCCGTGTTCTTATAACGAAATGACAAAATTCTAATCTATATAGAATCGTGGGCCCGGGCCCCAACATTCTTCAACATGTACCTCACTTATATTAAAAGCTTGCACTTTCTTAGTCTCTCCCTTGGGAGTATTAACAATGTGCAAGGCCATCGGAAGGTTTGAGGTCAGCAGAGGTAGTTTGGCTTAATAGATTTGTCTGGTCAATTATCTCAGAACTGACACCAAATTTGTTGGGATATCTTTACCCTTGCTTGCCTGATGCTCTATAACAAACCTGCAATAATCTTCGTAAATTCAACAGGTGGGATTACAGCGATGGTCGTTATTGTGATGCCATGAAGTGGCTGTACACTCTTCAGCAAGAGGGGAAAATCAAGGAGCTGGGGCTAACAAATTTCGACACTGAGCACATGGCCAAGATAGTTGAGGATTGTGGGATTCCAATAGTTTCTAATCAGGTTAGTGATTTGATATTATCTGTGGGGTTGGTACTGTGCTTCTTAGAAAATAGAAGGCCTTCCCTGATCTTGGTTAATTTTATTTCTTTCACCATTGCGAGGCTTTTGTGACTAGCGATGAGTAAGTCTTTTCAGATGCAGTTAGTGACCGTGGTGGTTCTTGGATAAATTATAGTTCCATGAATTTGGATAAAGAAGTTCTTGTCTTTGCTGGACTTTATGGTGACTGTCGCAGGTAGCTTATTCCATAATTGATACACGGCCAGAGAAGAAAATGGTTGCATGGTGCTTGCAACATCACGTGCAGCTACTTGCTTATGGGTATGTCGACTTCTGTGTTATTTTTCATTTGCATATTCATGGTACTTGCGCATTCCTCTAAATACCCCTTAGCTGTCTCACTCTTGCAACAAATGAATAGTGACCTAGGATGTACTTTACCTCTATCAAAAGCCAGATTTGCAATGATATTGAATAACATGTGCAGGACTGTGTTGGGAGGATTTTTGTCTGAAAAGTATTTGGGACGACCTGAGCCAAAAAGGCCAGACCTTACCACATCGTCGCTCTCCAAGTACAAAAATGTTATAGATCAATGGGGAGGTTGGACTTTGTTCCAGGTGTGTCCTAGTTGAAACGACTTGAAGTGTGAATCCTCGTTTGATTTTCCTATTTTCACTTCCTTTAGATGGATTAATTTTATTCTTTGTTGGAAACAAATGAACGGAACCTACAATTATGAGCATCTCAATATCGTTGTGTTGAAATTTTAGTACTTATTTCATAACAATTCACTTCTTTCTACAGGAGCTCCTTCTTGCTTTGAGTCAAATTGCAAGCAAGTATAAGGTTAGCATCAGCAATGTTGCAGTACGATACATTGCAGACAAGCCTGCAGTTGCTGCAGTGATTGTTGGTGCCCGGCTTGGCATATCCGAGCATATTGCTAGCAATCAGGCTGCCTACTCTTTCCCAGGTGCGTTGAAGCTTCCATAGATGTCCTAACCAGGGTGGTGTAGTGTGTTCTGATTTCTCTCAGTTCACGTTTTTTTCTAAAATTCAAAAGAAAGGAAGAACATCCTGTTACTTCAAATCATAATCTTGTGCACGATGTCTCGTTTTGCCTTCTTCGATGACTCTTGGGATGCTACTTGGAAATGAAAAAATGATGGGCATTCACATATACCAAGCTCGCTCTCTGAGTCACCTCTTGTCTGAGCCAGTACCATAAACCTGTTTTTTGTAACATTAGACCATATGGAAGATTCTTTTTTTGATGTTGTCTAAAGTTCATAAAACATCCTAATTATATTAAAATCTCTATTCAATGCAAACTTACACCGACTTCAGATATGATTGATTATTCACCTTGAATTTGGCTCCTAATTCAGTCTGCATGTTGTCTGCAGGTTTGGATGAAGGAGACATTGCTCTCATTCATTCTATTGTGAAAAAAGGAAGCAAACTTCCTGGAGACTGCGGTGATGAGTACAGATAATTTGGAGACGTCTAGTTTAGTCCTAGGCTCGATCCTTTCGGGACTGTCTGGATGGTCATGCACTGAAAGATCTCTATTCGAAGGGTGTATTGTTGTCGGCCCACTTGCTTTGCAGCCTTTTCTTATCCACTGCTGATACAGGAGACACGACTCCACTTTCACTGTAAATTCCGTCAGTACTGCACAAAAGCAAAAGTAATATATTTCCATTCTATTCTGTACAGTGTTGGGAAGCTTGAAAACAGTCGAAGAATTAAAAATGAAATGAAATTCCCCACATTAACCCCTAAAGGACAGTTTGTCCCCTCGGGGTCCAATTTGGGTCACAATTTGAGATTTTTTGAGGTTGTGGGCAATGGTTGGCTTGGGAACGTTGCCCCAACTACAATGTCAATCCACTACACTATGTCAAACGACTTCATCTTTTAAATATAATAAAGTATGATTTTACGAAATGTGGTTTTAGCTACCTACACTTGTAATATATCAAGAAAAAAAATTCATTGCGATCAAATAATTTAAAATTTTTTTAATGAATTTTTTAGTTGAAAAAGTAAGTGTTGTCCCAAACACCTAGAATCCTCAAAAACAAGCATTTGGAATACCAAATAATATTATTTTAATATAATTTTTAGATGTGACTTACATTTAGCAGTTCAATGCATAAAATAATTAATTTTAGTAATAAAAGTTTAATAAATTGTGCACTATGATGCCTGCAAATTCCAAAATTCAGTGGGTTTTTTCACCTCTATGAAAAAGATCCAAAATTTTAATTAAAAAAACAAAAACTCATTAGGAATATACATCTTGATCCCATTGAGGTGCATGAATTTTTTTTTTAAATTTTAGGATCTTCTTACTTGATCAAAATGAACAAATTAACCCCTAAAGTCCCAAGGCCATTTTTCCATCAAAAACCACTCAAAACTGCCATTTCTAGAGCAAAGAGCAAAAAAACAAATTTAATGTTTATTTTGCATATTTAACCGTAGGATCTTGTACTAGACTAGTGTAAGAATGTGTGGAAGAAATTTCGGAAATTTTGACCATGTAGATTGCAAGATATTTGCATTGAAAGTGAAGGAATCTAGTTCTTTTGTACCTTGCTCAACTACATTTTTGGGCTTTGAACCTTTTTAACTTAAAATTTTTGCTCTAATGATTTTGAATTTCTAATTTTTTATAATGAAGAATTGAGTTGAGAATCTAGAAAAAATAAATTTAAGAAGAAACACTTAGTTTTCACTCATTAAAAAATTATTAAGTAGAAGTAGGTTCAAGATTGAAGGAAAAATTAAATCATTAATAGCTCTAAGATAGAATTGAAATACACTAATGTCAATGTTGAGATTGTTCTAGCAAGAAATATTGACCTCGTGAAACTTTTTTTTTTTTTTAAATTGTTAAAATTGAGTTCAGAAATGAGTCCTACAAGTTATTTTTTCAAAAAGATGCTCTAACTGCCCGAAAAATAAGATTGACCATAAATTTTGCATAACAAAGCCAAATGGAATGAATCAAAGCTTCCCGTGTAAATAAAAATAAAATCTATATGAAACAAATTTTTAAAATTTTTAATTTAAAGTTTTTTTGAGGATTTTTTTCTGCCTGCCGAACTAAAATTTGGGGGTTTTGTGCCATAACTTTTGCTCCCGGGCACCGATTGAAATAACAATTACATTTTTGGAAAGCTAATGTGATTCTCTATCTTCACAAAATAAATTCAGAAAAACACAAAAAATATTGAGACCATAGGAGCCTGCCCGAAATCCATTTTGTCCCCTGAGGGGACAGTTGGGACTTTAGGGGTTAAACAAACTTTAGAGGTTCAAAACAAAAATAACCTAATTAGTGTGTCCAAAGAGGGATACCCCAAGCCGACCATTGCCCTTGTGTAGTTTTGTGAGAACTTCGTGGATATATAATTTTTTTGACTCAATGAGATGTTGGATGAAAAAATTATGGCCCAATAAGCAAGAAATAGATATTAGCGGGTGGACTCAAAAAAATTACAAAAAGTCAAAATATTTTTTTTTGAATTTTTTTTCTAAAATATTTTGTCTATACGTGAAGCTTTGATTCATTCTATTTGAACTAGGGATGAGAAAGTTATGAACAATCTTAGTTTTTTGGGCAATCTAAGCATCCTCTTCAAAAAAAACTTTTTGTCCAACTTTGAATGCTAATATATTCCAATCCATATGGTCAAATTTGATAAAAATTTTACTACATGATTTCGGACAAGTTAAGTACAAGATCCTACGGTTAGATTCAATTTTTTTTTAAATTATTTTGGTTTCTTTAGATGAACACAATAAAAGTGACAATTTTGAGTGGTTTTTGACAGAAAAAATCCTTGGGACTTTAGGGGTTAAAGGTTTGGTTACAATTTCTGAAGAACTCTGTCGCAAGTCCTAGTTAGTGAGACGTGGACTGTACTAATGTACAAACATCATGAAGGATCTATAGAGTGACCTCTTCTCTCTCTGGGATTTCAACAAGTATTTCCACTACATTGATTTGTCCTAATCCAAAATAGTTTGACTTTGGGACTTTGTGATTTGTCCTAATTAGTGCGTGGCACTAATTTACCATAAACAAACTATTTTGAATTTGTGCAGGTTGAAATATTATTCTATTGATCCAATATCTCAAATTTTTTTTTTTTGTGGTGACACTAATTTTCAAGGTGACGCTAATTTCCCGTCAGTTTAACTTTCGGGTATGTAAGTCAGGACCTCTAGGTGCACGACGTCGTACTTGTACCACTGGTGAAGCTTATGGGGTTCAAGAAAGCCAGTTCCCCAGTTATTGATATACAAAATCGCCGCAGGAATCAAGTGATTCGATCGAGAGTCCTGCCTTGTAATCCGTTGCACTGATGGCCTGATGCGGACCACAAAGTGCCGCTGGTGGGACTTGAGTTCACGGTGTTGTCCTGATATTTTGACTTAAAGTGTGTTATGAACTCATTGCAAATGGGATCCTTCGGGTTCACATACAGATGAGGAGTCCATTTCGCCCGCAGTAGCTTGTCGCACTCCTCAGCCATGTCCTTCGAATATGACGGAGACACACGGCTTCCAGTTGCTTTGGCAATGTTTTTCACCCGCTTTCCGACTTGTCCTGCAACTGGACTCGCAGCCTTTCGAATCCGTTTGGGATCAGTATCAGTCGCACGAGCAACCGCGCGCGTCGCCCACGTCTTTCGCTTAGCTCTTCACCATTTTCTTAACGAACACATCCACGGTGAAGTTGGGCGCGTGGAAGAGATGAGTCTTCAGGCACTTGCCTTTCAGCGCAAGCTTTCGAGTGGCAATGAGGGCGATGGCCGCCCCCAGGGAGTGACCAGCACAGGCAGCTACCCAAACATCCTCGACAGAAAACTTCTTGACCAACTGAAGAATCAAGCTTTTCACGGATTTGATCAAATGCTAGCTTGTGTATGCAACATCTCACCCACATTGAGAAGGTTGGCGTGGTGGTCATCGGAGGACTTCGTTATGGTGCCGCGAATAGCTACCACGTACTTCGGCATTGGCGTCTGTGATTTACCGCCATTATCTAATGGCTGGGACAGCTCCTTGCAATTGGCACCGTCGCCGCGGCGACGGAAGATCATCAACCGGACTCGGCTACTTCGTCGTTTGCCGACATCGGCAAGCTCCGCCGTGGGATTGTGCTGCACCTTCAACTCGTCGTATCCCAATTTCGTCCAGCAATCACGAGCATTCTCATAGCCTCTATCAGCGGCGTACACCCCTGCGACCAGACACGACAAAATTTGGTAGATCTGATCCTGCTGGTCTAGTTCTATTTCGGGTGCGCTGAGCCGCATCTTTCGATCTTCGTGACTTCTAATGGCGTATTTCAAAATCTGAGGTGCAGACTCAATACCCACTATACCACCTACAACAGCCCCTGCAAGTGCCATGATGACGAACCCCAGATCGATCAAGTCTTACACTTGTCTGAATTAATTCTGCATCGGTCAGCTAGTTAGCTGGCGACCAACCAGTCGACTAAACCCCCTGCACGAAGATCGAACGAACTCGACCGATCCTCAGGAGCTAGATCTATATGCAAGCAGAAATTGCAACTAATCAGCATTCAGGATTCATGGAACGCCGCGCATGCATTCACACATATATACTACTAATCATATATTCTAGCGCGCGTACTCTAGAATGTATGCAACTCGATCACGCAACTCGAGCGACGGAGCGGCTTCCAACGCATGCGAAGGTGTTTGAAATGTATGCAGGTTTGTTCAAATTGAATGGTTATAACGTACAGGACAGTCGCTACGTTGATGAGTCGTGAAGATGCACCTTGAGATGCACTTACATAGTTACATTTTCAAATTCAGGGGGATGAGAACATTCGATTGCAAACACACCCTGATCACAAAAATGGTACTCGGTCCGTACAAGTTAAGGTCAACTCCCCAGCACAAGGTCCAAGCCCGTACGTACCCCAGATGTCAATAATTATTTTTTTTCCTTTCTGGCAGCAGTTGACGTTTATTAATTTTCAACGGCGAGGAATCATAACGTCCCCTCTTATGGCTCCTTGAATTGCAAATGGGTCGGTAACAGGATTGTATCTGGAATATTGAGTTAGCTAGTTTTCTGGTCAGCTCTTCGTCTAGCTCTGACAGTTAGCGACATTGGAAAATAATTATATATATCAGACAGAGTGCGCCAGCTTGGAGGAAATGGCAGACAAAGCGCTGTCGGTGCGACTTTGAAGTGATCGAGGGCATCGAGTTTGACCATAAATCCTCTGAGGATCACATGCAATTTGCATATTTATATATAATTAATAATATGCATATCTATCTATCTATCGATATCAGAACAGAAAGCTAGCTAATGCAAAATAATGTGAACCACCAATTGAAGGGAATCAATTGACGTTATGTTGCCGCAATCGATCACTAGCTAGAGGTTGAATTAATTCAAGAATTACAACTTGAACCTGTAAACATTTCTGAATTAAATGATCACTTGTGACACGCAAAATCACTTCCAATCTAAACTTCAATTCTCCAGATTCCGCACGCGCGCGTGGAGGTCCACATTCCCACACCACTCCACGACGGAAAAGACCCTAAACCGCAATTCTTAAATAATGCTCTCTCAACCAATTGCCTCTGATCGAGTTACCCCATTACCAATTAGAGTCTGATCGATCGACCGCGTCCGACTCGAGTTGAACAAACATGCATGGGAGGACGCGGTTTCTGACATAATTAACCCTTAAACGACGGGCTCATAACCGTGAAAATCATTTGTCTTTAACACCGTGTGAATTGTTGGATTAAAATAATACAAAAGCACTCATTGGAAGTCAAACTATTGAAGATGATCCGAGAGATGATCTTCTCTTTTTCCACAAAATTTGGAGGATGAATAGTTGTACTTTTGTCCTACACATGAGATTTTCTTGTCATTCATCGGCCGCTAAACATCCGCCTCGACGTTTAAGGGTTAATGATCTATTGGGAACCCAAAAGATGCAAACATAGCCTTGTGATTAACACATGCTTGCCCACCCATAAAAACTCCACAATTGTTGTTGATTTGACAGAGAAAAATTCACACCCTCTTGGAACTCCTAGGACAGGATTAACCCTAAAGGACGTTGAGGCCGAAAAACGTCTAGTGGATGACTTGGTTGTTCATTGTAGAAACAAAGAATATAATGATTGGTCCAATAATGAGAGCATTTTGATGACTACCTTGGTCATGGGGGGTCATGAAATTACCCTATGTTCACCTCTAAAGGACAAAGGGTGTTTTTTTGAGCCCCAAAACATTCAAAACTACCATTTCTAGAGCAAAGAGTAAAAAAATTTGAATTTTTTTTGTTTTTGTTCATCTAACCGTAGGATCTTACTAGTATGAAAATGTGTGGAAAAATTTCAAAATTTTAGACCACATAAATTGCAAGATATCTGTGTTTAAAGTAGAAAAAACAAGTTTTTCAGTATATTGCGGGACTAGATCATTTGACTTTGAACCTTCTTAAATAAAAAAATTTGCACTACAAAGTTTTCAGCTTTAAATATTTATTGTAGGGAATTGAGTAGAGAGTCTAGGGAATTTTATTTTTAATGAAACTTAAATTTTATTCTTTAAGAAATTATTAAGTAGAAGTAGGTATGAGATAGAAGGAAAACTTAAATTATTAATATCTCTAAAATGGAATTAAAATGCACTAATTCCAATGGTGAGATTGTTCTAGGAAACAATTAAAACGTGTGAAACACTTCTTTGCTATAACTATAAAAATTGCATTCAAAATGAATCCTAAAAGTTATTTTTTCAAGAAGTTGCTCTAATTGCCCAAAATACAAGATTGTCCAAAACTTTTTCATAACAAATCCAAATGAAATGAATCAAATCTTTCTATGTAGACAAAAATATAATCTAAAAGAAAAAAAATTCAGAAAAATTCAAAATTCAAAATTCAAATTTTAATTTTTTTTTGCTACCCCCTCTCTCCTATTTTGAGCTTATTTCGGCATAACTTTTGTTCCCAAGCACTGATTGAAAAATAATAATATCACCATGAAGCTAATTAGTTTTTCTATCTTCTAAAAAAGTTTAAGAAAATCATGACAAAAAATTTGCCCGTAGGTACTTGCCCGAAATGGGTGAAAGACTCGGTGAAAGCACACTACGGTTGCCCCCCCAAAGGTCCAAAAATTGGTACAAAATTTACACATTTTGATACTAAATGGAGCCAAAATGTCAATTTAAACCAAAATGCATTGGTGGCCCATTTGAATCAAAAGGCCTTCTTGTAGATTTCTAAATTAAAAAATAAATAAAAATATTTTAAAGCCATTTTTTAGGCCTTGTACTCAAATCAAGCATTTACAAAGATAGTTTCTTATAAAGATTTATAAATCCAAATTAAATGCTAAGGTATAGTACCTAAACATTAGAACATTGAATTTAGCTCTTTGAATTCTAAGAATCAAATCCAAAATTTGACCAAAAAGTACAAACAAGGTACATCTAAATTTGTGACAGTATAAAACTTTCATGTTTGTATTTTATACATAAAATTAATAGATGCAAGTCAATTTTTTTTTGCAATTTGCAATATACATGAGATATAAGACTCCAAGTAATTTAATTTTTTTGAAAAAAGTGACCACAACTATAGTAAAATTCACTCCAAACTTCCATCCTATGCAGAAATTGTGCCGTGACTACAAATTTATACAACCGTAGTGTGCTTTCACCCAAATCCACATTTGTCCTCTAAAGAGACAATGGTTCTTTAGGAATTAATGATCTACTGTGCCCCCTAGGAAAAGATGTGAATACAACCTTGTGATTGACACGTGCTTGGCCCCCATTACAAAATCCACAGCCATTGATCTAGCAAAGGAAAATTCAACCCTCCTTGAAACCCCCAACCATTAACCTTCAATGACGTTGAGGCTAGAAAATGTTAGTGGATGACTTGGCTATTTACTGTAGAAACAAAAAACTGCATTGATTAGTCTAATAATTAGGACATGTGTCAACCAAAGGAAATCTAAAAATATATTATTTTATAGCCTCCACATTCAAACAAATAGGGCTCCCTTGCACACACACTTTTGAACATTGAAGATGGTTTAGGCTGCCATTTTTTGGTGAAATGTGATCACTATCAAGTCTTTACAAATGAACAATTTTTAGTTTTTTTCTATTCATGATTTTTTAGTTATTATTAATTTATACCTAGTTATATCTATTTTCTATAACAAATTGTCTTTTTATTTCAAATAGTATTTTTGAGTACTTGCAAGTAGTCAACAATACTAATAGCCATCAATTTTTTTATATCAACGGTTGAGATTGTTCTATTTTGTAGTACTCATAGTACTCATAGTACTGAACACATAAACTATAACTTTGGCAAATCACTACCAAAATCATTCAATCTTTCTTGCAACCACCTAAGTGCACAAATTCCTCCCTCAATAGAATTCCCTATCTCACATTTTCCTATGACAGTCTCATTCCCTATGTGTAGAAAAAAAAAAAAAAAAAAAAAGTTGTTGTAGGGGATTTTCATTACAAATCCTATACAGGACTTTGAAAATGTTCCTTGTAGATATAGTTACCTAATTTTGATATGGAATACTATATACGGAACACATATGAAATACACATAGATAATATATAAATATATATGAAATATATGTGAATTCACACAAATATAAAAGACATACGTCAATTCTATATATCCCATATTAATTGTTGTTCCAATTGCTTCTTGAAAATTACAAATATGGAGGGTAATTTAACAAGTACAATTAATGAATTGTGCAAGTTTGTCACTGTGTACCTAGAATAAAGATGCAATCAATGCATCTTTGAAAGTTTTGTGTGTTGAAATGCAAGGATATCATCAACTCCCGTTTTTATAAGGCTTGATTTTAATCACTTATAATACATTGTCAATTGTTGTAGGTAGTTACTACCTCTTTTGGGTGCATTGTGACAAACTCTTTCATAATGCACCCCCAAAAAATTAAAATTGAAATAATAATAAATTATCCACCCACCTCCCTCTCCCTCTAATTTTCAAAAATTAATTAAATGAATTAACTCCCTCCTCTCCCCCGAGCTACTTGTAATTTTCAAAAACCAAACTCACTACAATCAATATGGGACAAACTTCCTTGTATCCATATCAGTATCCCATGTATGCGTATCCATAGCCTTTACCATATTCTATATCTATATATTATATCGTATTCTATATTTGTATCCATATCCCTTGTATCTGTATTTGTATCCTATATTGTATCTTCTATCTGTATTTGAACGGCTTAGATTGTATTTGATGGACATCAATGGCTTGTGATTTTTCAAGAAATCAACAACAGTTGGGGGAGAAGATTTTTTTTTTTTTAAAACAAATCAACGGCTCTCGATTTTTTCACAGAGGGTGGTGGTTACTGAATCACAAACCAAGAGTGACAGCCACTTTTCAGTACATTGTAGCCCGTGAGAAGAGGAACTATGATTATATATAAACATACATATATATATACATAAGTGGATTATTATTATTATTATTATTATTATTATTATTTTATTATTTTTATAAAATATTTAATAAGAGGATAAGCATATTATGCCTTTGAACGGTGATGCCCTTACTTGCGATTGCTGTAATTGCCATGGAAGCTTTTACTTTGCATTCTGCAACGTGCCACCTGAAGCACTGGGGTGTGCACAAAATTAAGTTAGACATGATTAAATTTATGTGGGATTTTTTGATGATGTAGGGCTCCTGATTGATGAAGGAAGAGAAATCATGCAGTCATGCTTGGTACATAGTGGATGGGGCAAAAAAAATAGTCAATTAAAGCTGTTGGAGAAAAGGGGTGGGAGGACAAGTTCATTACATTTGATGTGTTCTTCTCTCTGAAGAAAGAATCAATATTCTTAGCCTAAATATTACAAGTACATTTCAGACAATTAATATACATACGGTGACTTTGAGGGAATGGAATGGAATTTCATTGGGTTAGAAGCTATTGTATACATTGCCTCCATAGTGTTTGATGTCAATAGAAAATGTATGGGAAATTTCGTTAAAATGGCAATATTTCACGTGCCATTTTCAGACCCGTAAAAAAGTCATCTAAAACATGTATAGATTTCAAAAATCTTGGACTTCTATAGATTTCAGCCATCAAGGACTAATAGAGATTTCAAACCACAAGGTTTGAACCATGAAAGTGACATCTAGGGAAGGTGTAGACTTCAATTCTCTAGAAATGATATAGATTTCAAACATCTAGGACAATTGTACATTCCAAACCGCTTAGTCTAACTCCCTACTATGGAAATAGACCACATAAATTTTAGCTCTAGATCGTTCATATTTTTTAGGGTTCTAAACATACAAACTTTAGATATGTTAGATTTTTGTGAGTAGAATTCATTGTCATGAAGATTGACAACTTACAATCTTATCTCAACCTCACGGTACCCTTGACAATCACTATATGGGACAATTGCATCTTGAAAAATCTACCAAATATTAGGTGGAAATAACATTGAAATATAAGATGTGCCAATGTGTTGTAAATTCTACCAATTTGGATTGCACATGGGGGATTTGGGGAGAGTTTATGAAAATCCATGCAAAGAAAACCTACTCAATTTTCTTTGGATAGGAATTATTTGAAGATCCCCCTACGAATCTATGATGACATTAGAATACAAGGAAACATAAAGACTGACATAAACTAATAGACAAATTACAGATTCTCCAAACTAGTCATAGGAAATTCCAAACAAGTTTGTTGTGATCCATATAAATATCTATATCAAGATCAATGGCAAGGGAAGGGGGCCCAAAATTTTCCACTTCCAAATCAACACCTCAAGTTTACCAAGAAGAAATTTAACCCTTAAAGGGTGCAACCCCCCCAATGACCAAGGTAGTCATCAAAATGCTTTGATAGCAAGATCTATTGGTTGTTCAAATGAGGCCATATTGTATGTCCAACATCCCTTGCTAATGTGAAGTTAGAGTTCCTTGAATCTACAATAGGAGGACATCATAAATGTAGGCAAGGTTCATTTCCATCTGCAACACACAAAAAATGGTGAAGGTGGAATTAAGATAGGTATACCCCAAACCACCACTTTTTGTTATTGAACCTAGTTACTATTATTATACTGGTCAAATTTTCATATGTTCTTGTTGGCAAGTGAAAGGAGGTTCCAACACACCAGAGAACATGGCATTTGGATACTGTATGCAAAAGTTATTAAGGAACAAAGTTTGGTTCTAAAAGTGTTTCTTCCACGTAGGTACAGAACTGATTTTGAGATGTACATGTAGTATAGATGGCCGTTTAAGATCAGTGGCACATTTGGGTGTACCTACCTTAACTGCAAAGGAAACTCAACATGAATTGGCCTTGTTGGAGGCAAAGGAAATGGATTGAGGTGAAGAAATGGCCGATGATACAACTGGCAAGAAGCTGCTAAACTCACACGTGAAGGGTGGAATGTCAAAGCGTGCAAGAGAGAAGGTAAATTTTGGGACACTCTCTTCACTGCATTTTTTATGTTGAATTCTTTTTTGTACTTGCCTTAAACTCGGGGTGGGCAATTCCTATCATAGAGATAATCAATAAAAAAATTATCAAATTTTTGGATGAATAGGTGTAATGTTTGTTTGAACTATACAATAACCCTAAAAGTCATTCATTAAAAAAACATTTTCTATCCTCCGTAGTGTTTTAGGGTTAGTTTTACAATTGTATGTGCATCAGTGCAGGTGCACAAATGGTTGATGTTGCATAATGGCGACATACTATCCAGTGAAAAGATGCGACGCACTTGGTTTCAAATAACCTCTTAAGTTCTTTGATTATGTTTTCACCAAAAATGCTCCAAAACTACCATTTCTAATACAAGTACAATTTCTTTTTTAAACCTTTTTTGACACATGTAACCTTAGGATCTTATATTATGCTGACCTAAGAACATGTGGTAAAAATTTCAGAAATTTCCACTATGTGGATTGCAAGGTATAAGCATTCAAATTCACTAGAATCATTTTTTGGGCCCTGCAAAAAAATAGTGCAACTGCACTTCACAAGCTCAATTTCCTATGAAAAATGGTGGTGCTTGTTTGGATTCTTTTTTTTAGACAAGTTGGTTACATGCTTAAAAATTTTCAGATCATTTGGAATTGTACAACATATAGGAAAAAAATAATGAGTGGAAAGATGTAAAGAATGATTCAAAATACAAAATTGTTAACAATTTATTTTTGGAGTTGAAAAATGCCAATTCCAATGGTCTAAACGTTGTAATAAACAATCTACATCTTATGATTTTATTTTTTCAAATAAAAAAAAAAATTGAATAAGATGAAGGACTTCAAAGTTTATTTTAGAGTAGAGAATCCATAACTGCCTGCAAACTAAAACTCCTCGTAACTTTTGACTCATTGGTCAAAATTAAATGATTAAAAGCTTTTCATGTATATATAATTATAAAAAAACAATTTCAAATTTTGTTTTTGAAAAAAATGATTTTTCTAATCTGCCCAGAATCCCAGATTGCCGGACCAGGATAAAAGTAACATATTAGGTCATAACTTTTGACTCATATTTTCAAATGTCATGAAATTTAGTGCAAATGAAAGATATTCCTTGTTCCCCACCTTCTATTAAAATTTCAACCCAAAATATGCAAATTTCCAGTCACAAGTACCTACCCAAAATTTCTATACTACCAAAAAATGTTTGCTGGTCCTTTAAGGGTTAACAACACACACACTTCACTGTAAATAAATGAGAGATATTGATTTAAAAATAATAATCTCCAGCCTCCCCTTTGACACTGCTGATCTTAAAAAAATGAGAAATATTGATACAGATACGGATATTGGTACTGGTACTGATGTGAGATATGGCAGAATATAGATATGGATATAGATACGTACAAGAATATATAGATACAAAATACATATGCCATTGATCCATACTGTTTGCCCAAATAGGTTGGTCTGGAAAATATAAGTATGGTTGAAAAGAAGGGGGGTATTAAAAAAAATTTAATTATATTTTGAATTAATTCAAAATGAGCATTGTGCCTCATTATGCACTCAAAAGAGATTGTAATAGTCTACTTCCCTACTAAGGTAGGTCAACCCAATTTTGTCCATTGCTTAATTCCATATCCTACTTTTGGCCCCTATTCCATTTGTTCAAACATCCAAATCCACTAAGATATCCAATTTCCTTCAAGATTCTAACAAAATCAACACATTAATGTCAAAATGGGTAACGTGTCAATCCTTAATTGGTGGAAACTTAAGTGCCAATAGATATATGGAAAGGTGGTCATAGGATGTTTATGGGACGTTTATGACTCCACTCTATGAGCAATTTTGTAACTTCATGGCAAACCACTTCAAAAATTCACAAAAATAATAATTTTAATCAAAAAACTATAATTTGTCTTGGGGTTTGATCTGTGAAACAAGTGCACATCTTTAAAAAGTATATGCCCCTCTTGGAATTGTCCCCAAGACATTCAGCTTCCAAATCAGAGTGGTAATAGGCTTGTCTTCTTTACTTGCAATTACAATGGCAAGTAAAAAAAACAAATCTTTTTTCTTTAGGATAAGGAGTGCAATTGACCATTGTTGCATCAATTGCAAAGGCAGGTAAAATTTAGGCTCAGTTGAGTATCCTTCACCCATTCTCCCTAAGCCCATTGACATTTCTCATGCCAAATTAATGTCATTTGTACAAGAAAATGTTTGCCATAGTTTCAACAAGGAGATAATGGATATCAATAGAGAAGCCAGCATAGCTGATATTTCTAACAATGTAGAGTCCGGACTTGTAAGAGAGCTCAAGCAATTGTTGTGTTGCAATCAGCTTTGCTATCATACACGATAAGCAACAAGTTGCACCATCCCATGTGGAGTCTTTAACAAATGGTGGTAAAAAGGTTCCAAAGCATCCATCTTGTGCCCAAGTGCTAGGGAAACAAAGGTGAAATTTACAATATGAAGTTGATTTTTGAGCTGAATGTACAGCCGGCTACAGGTTGCTTACGAATTTTTTGCATTCCCAGTGAAAGAAGTTCCATTGCTGCCAACTTTGACACCCTCCCGAGGCTTGAAAATTTGTTTTTTTGCCTTGAATTTTTTTTTCAAGTTCATCTCTATGTTAAGAACATATGTGCAAAATTTCATGGCCAAAAGATTAACAGAAAAAAAGATATTCAAAGTCTACCAACATGTGTAGTTGCGAGAAAAATTTCACTGCTACCAACTTTGCCACCCTCCCAAGGATTGCGAATTTTTTTTTTTGCCATGAATTTTTTTACATGATATCATGTCTATGTTGATAATATGTGTGTCAAATTTCAAAACCAAAAGATTTACACAAAAAGAGGAATTCGAAATCTACCAACATGTAGTTGTAAGGGACAATTTCACTATTGCCAACTTTGCCACCCTCCCAAGGATTGAAAAAAACTTTTTTTGGCATGAAATTTATTATCATGGAAGCATCTCCATGTTGATAATATGTGTGCCAAATCTCAAGTTCAAAAGACTCACAAAAAAAAAGATATTTGAAATCTACCAACAAAGGGAGTTGGAAGAGTGATTTTTTCAGCCCTTGTTATAGTGTCATTTTGTGGGTTAAAGTTTGATACGGATGTAAAAAATCATTCTCACAACTACACCTCTTGGTAGATTTCAAATATCCTTTTTTTGGTATAAGTTTTGGACTTGGAATTTGTCACACATATCACCAACTTAGAGATGATCTCATGACAGAAATTTCATGGTAAGTAAACAATTTTTGAGCCCTTGGGAGGGTGACAAAGTTGGCAGTACTGAAATTGTTTTTCCAACTCCTTATATTGGTAGATTTCAAATATCTTTTTTTGTGTGAGTCTTTTGAACTTGAGATTTGGCACACATATTATCAACATGGAGATGCTTCCATGATAATAAACTTCATGCCAAAAAAAGTTTTTTTCAATCCTTGGGAGGGTGGCAAAGTTGGCAATAGTGAAATTGTCCCTTACAACTACATGTTGGTAGATTTCGAATTCCTCTTTTTGTGTAAATCTTTTGGTTTTGAAATTTGATACACATATTATCAACATAGACATGATATCATGTAAAAAAATTCATGGCAAAAAAAAAAATTCGCAATCCTTGGGAGGGTGGCAAAGTTGGTAGCAGTGAAATTTTTCTCGCAACTACACATGTTGGTAGACTTTGAATATCTTTTTTTCTGTTAATCTTTTGGCCATGAAATTTTGCACATATGTTCTTAACATAGAGATGAACTTGTGAAAAAAAATAAAAGGCAAAAAAACAAATTTTCAAGCCTCGGGAGGGTGTCAAAGTTGGCAGCAGTGGAACTTCTTTCACTGGGAATGCAAAAAATTCGTAACCAACCTGTAGTCGACTGTGCATTTAGCCAATAAGCTACCCTTGAATCATTTAAAGCTTGTTCAATATAAGAGTATTGACCAAGGCCTTGATGTTGCAGTCTGTAAAACTGCCCAAGTAACGGAATGGCGTCATTTTAACGAAATTGCCCATATGTGTGTACCCTTGCTAGTGAAGATCACATTGCATCAGACAAGCATTTGGCTTGTGAAAAGAAGAGGTTAGCTATTTGTAGTGATAGGGAAGGTAAAACAATTGATCCCTCTGACAAACTACCAACACTTGCTAAGAAAAGAGGTCGCCTTCCCCCCTAGACCCTGTTTTCTTAGCAACCCCTACAATTGCAGAAGTTTCAAATAATGATACCCCTCTTAGACGTTCTTCAGAAGTAGAGAACATTATTCCATTTTGGTATCCTAGAAGTTGTCCTCCATTCTCTCACTGGCCATGCATTAGGCTTTTCCACCAACTTCTCAACAGTTTGCTCCATCATTCTCAGAGCCACAGCCCACAAGTAGATCTCCATATATATGATTTCTTCTAAAACGACTGATTTGCGGTCCTCCAACTGCACCAGGAATTGTTATGGTTTCTTGCAATGGTTTGCTCTTCAGTAGAGATGTCAACAGGGCTTGCAAGACGACCAAACAAGGCCACCAGTCGAATTCAGTTGGGAAGAAGAATTCAGCGGCGTTTTGGCAACCAAGTCGCAGCACATGCGCATCCATCCGGCCTTGTGATCATTCCTTAAGAACCGAGTATGAAAGGCAAAATCCAACTCCACAGCGCTGGCGTTTCGAAGCTCCACTTGCAACAGCGACCCCAGGTAATGCTCCACCGTGTAGCCATCCCCCTGCAAGTCCAGCACCACAGGACGCTTCCCTTGAGGCTTCAGCTTGAACCCCAGCGGCACTTCCTGCTGCAGAAGGAGCTGCTCCTTGTAGAACACGTGCACCACCATGCGGCGGTACGTGGTGAAGCACCCGGCCACCGTGTTCCGGTTCCACGCTGTCAGGTTGACGTTGATATCGCTCCTCACTTGCCATGCCGTGCCGGTGGTGGAGTTTTGGTATAAGACCATGTCGCGGATGCTCACATCGTCCAGGCCGAGACCCGGTCCCTTTTGACAGTACGAAACCAGGACGATGATCCACCAGAAGGACCAGAAAATGGATAACGCAAAGAGGCCGAGGAAGATGTAGCAGAGGAGCTTGCAGATGGGTGCGCAGATGGGTGCGCAGGCTCGTCCGAGAGCATTCTGACAGCCCCGACGTCGCTCTGAGAAAGTCTTTGGGAGTTGTACCACTACCCGGTATTCTTCAGTTGCAGTGCCCCTCTCGCACGACATTGTTGGAGCTCGAGTACGGGCACACGTGCGCTTGAAATCAAACTAGCGTCAAGTTCGTCCCTGGTCCCTAACAACTGATCGACTTACTACCTGCACAATTTCAGAAATGAACGGCTTACTTACGTACACGGAATTGACGTGCGCTTGCATGAGGAATTCGAAAATCTATTTTGTATACAAGTCGGTAGTGAATTTTAAACCCTAAAGTACAATGAGAGCACTCCTTCTTCGTAACCATTTGATCGAGTAGGCTCTAACCGCGATTGCTTGCACGGCTTATCACAACTCTACCTCCTGCCTAGTTCATTTCTCTCTGCAGAATTGATTTGTGATTTACATATGAGGGTCCTTACAGTACAAACTACCCCAAGTTTAATTTCATTCTACCTAACTAGCGAGGTCGTTGATTTTTACTCCAGATGCTAGCTAGATTTCAACAGAATTCTGATCTAAGCCGTCAGGCTAGAAGAGTTTTCATCAAAAGACACGCAGGGGTGACAGTGATCGAGCATAGACTAGGTACCCATAGAAATTCAAGTGCCGTATGTGCGAGCAACTGAACTTACTTGTACAAAACCGTCTGACAATTGTGCGAGCCTCGATCACAAGTCCTGACACCAGCCCCAAATTAAAGATTCCACAAACAGACGGCACGGAAGAACCTCCAATTCTGTGCTACCTGGATGCAAATCTGTTCAGCTATGATCGATCCCCGACCATCCGAAGTGATGAAGCCGAGAAGAAATCCCTGTCCCAGAATTCGATCACCTACGCATGCTTGCATGAGAAATCGGTCGATGCTTGCCTGAGAAATCGCTCCAGCAAGTGTTTATATGTAAGTTTGAGATACCTGGAATTTGGACCCTGGAAGCGAAGCCAGTTTGGAGTCTGGACGTGCATTCGAGGTACCTCGATTGTCTGCTGGAAGTCGGTCTGCACTGCTTGTCGGCACAACTGAA
This sequence comes from Antitrichia curtipendula, assembly GCA_951230915.1. Taxonomy (NCBI): domain Eukaryota; kingdom Viridiplantae; phylum Streptophyta; class Bryopsida; order Hypnales; family Leucodontaceae; genus Antitrichia; species Antitrichia curtipendula. The sequence goes on along the minus strand of OX579639.1, from coordinate 21,855,428 downwards.
GGACAGTAGGGAACGTGCCGACTAAGGCCAGGGGGCTTGACCCTTCATTGCCCCCGAGGGTGGCTTCGCCAAAAAATAATTCAAAATACTGATGGCAAATTATTTCGGAAATTATGCCGAACATTTACTGGAATTTCTTTTTTTGAAAAGAATGACGAAATATTTTAGAATTATAGCACATGAGCAAAAAATCAAATAAATGAAGACTTCAAGTTGAGAACAAAGAGTCCATATGCAAGTCCCAATCTACTGTTTGACCATCTACCATCAGGAATTATTTCATTGACATTTTGTAAGAATCAAGGGTAGAGTGGTTGTTTTTATAATGAAATTCATTGTCTGTCATAAATCCTTAAAGGATATGAGATAATTTGAAGATGAGAGCTTGCATGACTACTCAGTGCTCATTATAAAAACACAAAACTGTGTTTAAAGTAAATTTTCAAACCTCATTTTGGCATACCAGTAATAGAATAATTTTTCAACATTCCATGAATTTTGTCCACAACTTTTGATTGGAGGCTCGAAATCTCAAACAAACTTTTGGAGATGAAAGTTAGATTAATTTTCCACTTTAATTTAGTCCAAATTTTTTTGAAAAATATTATTCTACTATGCCTATTAAACGAAGTATGAAATTCTACTTTGAACACAATTCCTACTTTTAACTTGACTACTCTTACTAATCCTAATTTACATACCTATCATATATGGTTTGTTTTACCTCCTAGCACCCCACTTGTATAAATAGCTTATCTTCTCATTTTTCTTCACATGTTAAGTGATTTTTAAAGCTATGCAAGAGACTTACGCATGAGGTGAGTAGTTGTTAGGATAGATAATATAGGTTAAAGATTGGATGAAAGGCGAAACTATAATTATTTGTTTATCTAAAACGTTGAATTTCAAAAAATTCCTTTACAAGTGCTGAATACTAAATTTTCAAATTAATTAATTATTGCTCGGCAATGGCGAAGCTGTCCTCAATAAACGATGAGATTTAGCTCCTCAACAAGGTAGCCAGTTCCTCCAAATTCCCGAACTATAGGAACTCAGCCTCATCAATAGTTTGACATGGCCAAGGGACTGCTAAATCAAACAACAACAACAACAACAATAATAATAATAATAATAAATTGATTGTTTTTTTAATTTTTCAATTATTTTAATTTTTAATTTTGGCTAATAGTGGATGGTTCATATAGCCCTCAAATGGCCCTCTAATGCCCCCCCCCCCCAAACATCCAATGTTGGAATTTTGGATGACTTCAAGTGGGACTCTAGGATGAATTTTTTTTTATCCAATTGCTTGGAGGGAGAGTTGCTTGTTTACATTTAAATGAAGAGTATTGCATATTCCCTCAATATGATATTGTTGGCTTTTCTCAATAAGAAGTTGCTTAATTCACAAATCACCCTTGTAGTATATTTTGGCCAATTCTTGTTCTTTAGTCTTGATGTAAGTTTTAGTCATAAAAATGATTTTTTAAAATTTAAGTTCAACTAATGAAATGAAACTTATGAAGTTCAATTTCTACTCCAATTGAAACTATGGTTTGTTGATTTGTTAATTTTAGAATGACATGGTAACTTCATTTTATACCATGATGTTTTACTCTATCAAATACACCTATGCTAAAAATTTCAAATTTTTTGAGCATATATTGTATTTGATATCAATTTTCTTCACTTTTCCTTTTAAAATTTAAGATAATTTCAAATTTTCACAAAAAAATCTGAAATGTTTAGCACTTATGAAAGAGATGGGATTTCCCCTCTGAAATAATTAATTCAAAAATACTCATTCATATTTTGTTGCAAAATGGCATCAATAAAAAAGAAGGCCACTGTGAAGCTTGATTTTATAGACATAGGCTTGTCGTTTAGCCCCTTTAAGGAGTTAATGCAATGGGTTTATCCCTGTTTGTGCCCCATCCACACACAAAAAAAAACTTGCCAACTATGTACTAGAGAGAACGTTTTGCCACACGAGGAGCTCCTTGCCAATTCTCAGATATTAAGAGTTGGGCATTCCCCTTTCCAAAAAAATGCAGAATTAGGCAAGGAGGAAGATTTGTATTAGATAATCCATGAGCCGTGATAGCGGCAAATTGATTATTGTATATAACCGATTTTACATTTTTCAGTCACAACCTTTGATCTTCGTGATCCAAGGGTGTAGAAAGCAAGTTGAAAGGCAAGAAGGTTACGAGTTGCAACTTGTAATGGCAATGGTGACGGGTTGCCAATGAGACGGTGCCACATTAGCCTCACAATTTGACCAACCAAAATCCCAAATAAGCAAGCCCGACTCTTAACATTGAAATCAAGGGGATGCTGTTCACTAATCCAGCCTCAGAATCAGATTTTGTGGAAGAGGAGCTGGAAACTTATTGCATTTGGGGGATCCTCGGAACCTAAAATGGAATCAATTTACAAATAATCAGATTAAGACCATGTCTTTCCTTGAACTCGTTGAAGGACTTCTGACTGTTATGATGAGTCCCTCGGTCTGCCTTGGCCAGTCATTGGACCGCCGGGTTTCTTGTTGGTTCCTAATTTGCAATGAAGAGCATCATCAATGTGTGTTTTGTATGATTTTGGAGAAGTAGCCAATTGTTCATGTGATACTTGGGTGATATTTGGGTGATACTTGGTGATATCTATATCAAAACTAGGTGAGAACTAGGTAAATTTGGCTAGCTAGTAGTCTTCGTATACAATAGTAATCTACACTAAATAGGGATATTAAAGGGACTTGTACTAATTAATTGACATTATACACTACATAAATATCTACCTTTGTTTTACATCAATCGTTATTGAAGTGTTCGGGGGTTGTACATCATGTTTCAAACATCTACATTTTTCTACAATAAATCTCTTTTAATTTTTTGGTTCCCTTAATACCCCTATTCAATGTACCTATTTTGACCGGAAAAAAGTAAAAAATTCCTTTACAAAAAGTAGCCAACATCTTTTGACTATAGCCAATTGGTGAAGAATTGGACATCAAAAAACCATTGATCATCATTTGTGTAATTTTTTTTTAAAACTCATTGAAGGACATTGATATTTGACTCCAAAGTGCAAATATTGTGGATGATTGTGTGCAACGTCTCCCAAGGACATTGTCTACGTTAGTGTATGGGGATTTTATTTTTAATTTTCCTAGGAAGTGCATTCTGCAAGCTTCTTGAGAGTAATGAAGGAATTCATATCCAAATATAATTAGTGAATGGATGACAATCCAGTGAAAAGAGGCAACATAATTGTGTGTGTCCCCCACCACACACAAACCACAAAGATCAGGAGCCGTCTGATTCATTTCAAAAAAAAATTCCACACACCCCAATAAAAAATCAATAGCCATCAGATGTACATACAAAATATAGTACAAATATGAATACAAATATGATACAATCATATATGGATACGGATGACGGGATACGGATACGACAGTATGAGATTATCTCATATTGATTGTTTGCAATCCCACCCTCCCAAAATTATAAGAGGGGGATGGGGGGGAGTGTAAAATTTTAATTTTAATTAGAAAAGCTTTTGCACCCTCCCATGATTATAAGAGGGGGTGGGGTGGGGTTTAAATTTTCATTAAATTTTTTTTTGTCATGATGCATAGTTTCACACAGAAATCTGAATTTTTTGAGTTGTGCACACAAAGTGTCACTATGCTATGCACTCAAAAGTGGCTGCACCAGCCAACACTGACATTATCACTGAATGGATGACATACCATTGCTCATCACATGTGGCAGCATCACCATTCTTTGAAACTTTGGGTGGCGGTTCTTGGCAATTTCATCTGATTAAATTAGAGAACATTGCACAAAATAATTTATATTTTTTCTTCTCAAATTGATATTGTGCAAAAAAGAAAACCAAATAAAATCCTTGTACTAATGTTGTGGGTTTTGTTTGCCTTCCTTGACATGCACAATGCGTCATCATCTTACCACAAGTTCAATTCATTGATGTGACTTGAACTTAAAATCAACAAAAGTATCTTGAAAAGGATTTTTTTTAGCTTCTATGGTTTTTAATTAGGATACAAAGATATAAAGTAGACTCTTTTTATGTTCAAGCCAAGAGGCTTTGAAGAAAATCTCTCAAGATCCTATAGCTTGTCATAAAGCTAGCCTTTGGAGATAGTATAACATAATATAGCTGTTCACGGGGTTGATTCCTTTCCCCTTGCAAGAAGAAGAATTCCTCTCAAGATACTTGCTAGACATTTAGTTATAATATAAAGAATGTTATTGGCTCAATTCTATGCTGATTCATGATGGCTATTGGTTGGGTGCAGAGTCTACAATGAAAAGTAACAAGTGTCAGTGTGATGCAACATTGGGGATCTCCATGTTTCAAGGGGAACAAAAGGGACCCCCCAAACGTTGGTAAACAATGTTATGTAAAGTGAAACGACACAAATGGAAAAAAACACTTTTACAATAGGTTTAATAAATTGGGAGCATTTGAAGCAAGGGTCCTCCCAATTTGCGTGGACTTCACACCCAATCCGGAGACTTGAAAATTGGTGCACTTTTGTTGCCACAGGACAAAAGTGAAATTAGCAACTTATGTCACTGGAGTCCTTTCGATTGGAAATTTGAAGTGAGCTTCCTTGGTCTTCCTTCATTTTCCAAGCTCGCATGATTGCCGTAGTTTTGACGGTCAATGGCCTCACTACAAAAGTGCCAAGACTCCATAGCTAAGTACGGAGTAACATTTGCCGCTTTCGGCCGTGACCACATTGCAGAAAAAGTGTCATCTTAGTCGGCACGTTGGATCCCAGCCAGAATCCACTCTCCTGCCGACAATCAATGCTGGCCGACTGACTTCAACAGATTATTGTGCACCAATGTGTTTTGCCTGCAGATGGATACTTGCCTGGCTACTTCCTTTCATGTACTCGGTGAACCATTCAAGCACCCGATTCTCAAGTTAACGGTCGGTAGATCAGATCTATCAATTCGGAAGGTAAGTATATGTGACCGATTCAACTAGCAATGTGTTTTTCAATGCATGTTGGCATCAATGGGATTCTGATTTTGCATGCACAGATCGAGTCTTCCTGGTCTCAGTCAATGCTCTAAACACTTGCATCCCGAGGACACAGATCGATCTGATTCCCGTTGATCCATCAGTGACTTGGTGTGCCTTCAAGAGTTTTGCCGGCGCTGCAGAAGCGGGTGCAGAAGTGTTCGATCATACAGTGATCCAATTTCTGTAGTCGGCTGGTCTATGATTCATCATTCGCACCAGTTACTTGAAACCTCTACTCTGTGACGGAACCCTCTTCTTCAATTTCAACATCATTTTGTACATACATAATACGCCTGTGCAGATAGATAGTTCGTCAGCACTTCAAATCAGGCCAGGGACGGAATTGAATTGAATTGCGAATAATCTCGTGCGCGACCTGCAACGATGTCTTGCGAGAGGGTTACCGAGGAATTCCGCGTAGTGGTGCAGCATCCGAAATCGCTCACAACCCAGTGTGGAGAGTGCTTCGGACGAACACTCCGCCCTTGTTGCGAAACTTGCGTCCCGACTTGCGTAACGTGTTGTTGTTGTCTATTCTGCAGCTTGTTCATCGTTGCCCTCTTTCTCTCCGCATGGTGGGTAGAAATGATCGTTGAGAAATGTCACATTACGCCAAGCCTAGGCTTAGAGGATTTGCGCATCCGCGACATGACCGTGAACCAGAACACCACCACGGGGACCTGGCAGGTGAAGAGCGACATCAACGTGAATCTGTCGGCGTGGAACACGAACACGGTGTCCGGGTGCTTCACCACGTACCGCCGCATGCTTGTGCGCGTGGAGTTCAAGGGGCAGGTCATTCTGCTACAAGAAGTGCCGCTGGGGTTTGGACTGAAGCCGCGCCGGAGTCGCCCCGTGGTGGTGAACTTGCAGGGGGATGGCTTTCCATTGAAGAGCGAGTTGGGGTCGCTGTTGGAGGGGGATCTGCGAAACGGGAGCGCTGTGGGGTTGCAGATTTTCTTTGACACACGATACTTGCGAAATGACCGCAAAGCAGGGTGGATGCGCATGGGATGCGACGTGATGGCCAAAACGCCGGCGCGGGATGATTCAGTCGGGAGTGCTGCTGGGGGCGTAGTTCGGTCGAAGTGCATCCCCACCAGTTGACTGGTGCGCCAGGAGTACTGATGATGCAGGGCATGGAAAAAACTTAGGCTTATTTCTGTTTTAGCATTGAACTCCATAAGGTGAATGTCATCCAAATGTGGCTTTGAGCATGGTTCCAAGTTTTTGATGGGTCTTGTTATCGGTAGTCCAAAGGTGACTCGAGATTGATTTTTATAATACAAAGTAAGAATTTTTATGAATATATAATGAATTTTCAAAGTATTGAAAGTAAGTGTGTCCAAAATCAATTCCCAACTCTCACAAATGGAGGTTGATTGTTTAGGTGTTGTTTTAGAAATAGGTCACAATTAGATGTCATTACCTTGGTTTGTAGTTGATATGTAAAAATAAAGAGATCAATTGTGTTGAAATGTGTAACTAAGAAGATTGGAAAATTGATACTAACATCATATCATTGTCTTTGCTATTCTTGTGCATGATTTTGTAAAAAAGTAGGAGAATTTTGGTTGTGCACTCCTCCATTTCCAATTATGATTAGTGGGATTTGATAGAGGCTCACCTATTGCAATTGTCCCTCAGTTACAGCTTTTAATAAAAAGGTTGAAACTTACTCAATTTGTTAGCCATGATGATTCATTGTTGTGCAGTTTCCCTGGCCATTTCTTCATGTTTCCATCCCCATCTCAATGAATGGATCAGAGGACATGGCATCTACAGTTTTCTCTTGTTAGTATTTCATGTACAAACTACATAATAATTCAATCCATCAAGCATTAAACCCTAAATGCCTGGGGCACCAACTTTTGGTGTTGACAATACTTTGAAATTATATAAAATCTAATTTTGAAAATGATTGATTATGATTTTTCTGCATAAAGATTTTCTTGCAAGATTTTATCAAGATATCAAGTCATCAAGATTTTATGCAAGGGTGTCCATTGCAATCTTGACTTTTGGTGATGTTGAGGGCTCTTGGAAATGAGCCTCAAATACACTAGATCTTGGAGGAAAAATCACATTAGAAATTCATTTAAGTTTTTCCTATGTGATTACTAACATATCTAGTTTGAATTTGTGCGGTTACAATTTTTTTTTAAATTGATACAACTTATCAAAATGTTGGCTTTTTGTTCAATTTAGAGCAAATTCCTAAAAGCTCAATAAAGGGCTTGGGCATTTAGGAGTTAAGCTTATTGGTAGGAAATGGAAGATAAGTTGAATCAAGAAGAACTTGAAATATTTGTATGATCCATACCCAAGGGGAAGAGCATACCCAAGAGAAGATTATTTTTGTATGACAAATATAACATTCAGTAGCCTTTAGAGAGGTTGCCTTTTCCTCTCCAAAGGCCTCATTCACAAAAAACATCCACATGGGGAATTAAAATAAGCTTCAATACCAGATACCAAGATTGTGGTAGTAAATTATGGTGTACAATGTTCTTTTTGCTAAATCTTAGACCAAACCAACAAACCAACAAAGAAGTGTTAAGGTGATATGCCAAAAATCTTGAAAGTCCTTTGATTCAAAACCAATGTCATTTAACCCTTGGCCATTAAAATAATCTTCATGGCCAATGAAGGAATTGTTTAGAAGACATTTGTAGGAATGAAGATTGGAGATGTCATATTTATATTGAAATTAATTGTCCACCATGAAACCTAAAAGGGTATGGGATAATTTGAAAACGAAAGCTTGACTACTCATTGTCAAAATGTCAAAATTATGTTTGATGTAGAATTTTAGACCTCATTTATTTATAGTACAATTTTCTTTTCAAAAACCTTTGACCTAAAAAAAAATTGGTAAAGCTATCTAAATTTCATCTCCAAAAATCCTTTTGATATTTCAAGTCTCCAATCAAAAGTCATGGACAAAATTCAGATTGGATGTTTAATCCCTAAAGGACCATTGTTCCTATAGGTTGAATTTTTTTTTGAATTTTTTTTTAAGATAGAAAAATTGATTAGCTTCATGGAAATATTATTATTTTTCAATCAGTGTCTGGGAACAAAAGTTATGCACAAATAAGCTCAAAACAAGAAAGAGTGGGTAGCAAAAAAAATTTGCAAAAATTTGAATTTTGAGTTTTTTTTTTTTTTTTTCCTCATAGATTATATTGTTGTCTATTTAATAAGCTTTGATTCATTTCATTTGGATTTGTTACGAGAAAGTCATGGACAATCTTGTTTTTGGGGCAATTAGAGCATCTTCTTGAAAAAAATAACTTGTAGGATTCATTTCTGATTGCATTTTTTGCAATTTTTCAAAAACAAAAGTTCCACATGGTTTTGTTTGCTTACTAGATCAATCTCACCATTGGAATTAGTGCATTTTAATTCCATCTAAAAGATATTAATATTTTAGATTTGCCTTCTATCTCGTACCTACTTCTACTTAAATTTTTTTTGAAGAATGAAAATTAACTTCTTTTGAATTTATTTTTTCTTACTAGAGTCTCAACTCAATTTTCTACTATAAAGATTTAAAGTTCAAAACTCTGTAGTGCAAAAAAGTTAAGTTAAAAATGTTCAAAGTCAAAAAATCTAGTCCCGCAATGTGCTGAAAATTTTGTTTTTTTCACATTAAACGCAGATATCTTGCAATCTATGCGGTCAAAAACTTTGAAATTTGTTCCACACATTCTCATACTAGTTAGGTGTAAGATCCCATGGTTAGATGTGCAAAAAAAATTCAATTTTTTTTACTCTTTGCTATAGAAATGGCAGTTTTGAGTGTTTTTTGGCAAAAAAAAGGCCTCGGTCCTTTAGGGGTTAAAAATGTAAAAGAGAATGTCCCTTCCAATCCCTCTATGAAATTTGTCCATAACTTTTGATTGGATGATTGAAATATCAAACAAATTTTTGGAGATGAAATTTAAGTTGATTTCCTTCTTTTTCTTAGTGAAAAGTTTTTGAAAAAAGTTAGTCTACTATGCTTAAATGAGGTCTGAAATTCTACTTCAAATACAATTCCTGCTTTAATTTAACTTAATTATGAGCAGTTAAGCTCCTACTAATTTTAATTTATATACCCCACATTGTTTGTTTTACTTCCTACCACCCCATATGTATATAAAATAAACCAGCCCATTGTGGTCAGAATTTCGAGTCTGCCCTCATGCCATTGCTGAAAATTTCCAAAATTTTTCTCACTCAAAGATAAGTGTGAGAAATAGTGAGAGCAATTGAAATTTTATTTTTAAGACAAAGTGTAAATTAGTTATGTATTAGTTTGAAGTGATCTTCCCAACATGGTCTACAGGCTACCCTATAACCAACAAAAAGTGTATCCAATATGCTCATCTTAATCACCTAAAGTGGTCACAATAATTTCTAATGTGGAATGCCATGAAAAATCACTTCCTACAATGATTTACACTGAAAAAATTGGGTGTTTCTAATGAGGTCACTAATCACTCCATAGGTGTCAGGTTAGATATTGATTGTGGTCTGAAAAACCATCATGGGGTCATAAGATGTCCACAATGGGTCATCTGACCGTAATGGGCTGGTTTACCTTAAGGAGTTGTCTTCTCATTTCAAATATACAAATCATGAATGCTTTCAAAACGTATTGAGGAAATTGAAACATTGAGTTCAATGAGTAGAATGCTATTTTCTTGAAATTTTTCTTGAAAAATATTTATTTTGTTACTAATGTAGTTGAGTGCATTGCTTTCTAGTAACCCATTTTGTTACTAAATGGAAGTACATAGGCAAGTGAGTTTCGATTTTTTTACAATTTATGATGTGTGGATAATTAGTTACGTATGGGGTGTAAAATATTCTACACCATATCATCCGGGGATGAAGTGCAAAATATTCCACACCATTCTATCCAAGAGAAGGCAATTAGTCCTTCTCAGTGGTACTGAATCTTATGTACCTCAGAGAAGACATTGGTTTTTTGTTATAGCACTGAGGTAAAATAGCCCATTGTGGTTAGAATTAGGAATTTTGACTTTATGTGGTTGCTGAAAATTTTCAATTTTTTTGCCCACAATAGTACAAATGTGAGGAATAGTTAGAGCAATTGAAATTATGTATTTTTTTTGACAAAGTATGAATTTGCTATGAATTTTTGAAGTGTTCAATGCATCATGGTTGAAAAGAGTATGTAGACTACCTTAGAACCAACAAAATCTAAATCCATCATGCTCATTTTGCTCACCTAAAGTAATCATTGTATTTTCTAACATGGAAGACCTAAAAAGTCAATTCTTACAATGAATTCACACTGAAAAGTTGGAAGTTCCTAATGAAGTCACTAACCACTCCATCACTATCATATAAGACATGCATTGAAGCCAAAATCTCACAAACTAAAAAAACAACTAATGTGGAGCCATTCCCTAAGTATCCACTATGGGTGTATTGACCGCAATGGGTTGTTCTACCTTATTGGAAATGGAAATGGGTTCACTAATTTTCCCCATTTAGGCTCATAGCATCATATTTTCAGCAATTCAATTGATGGCAACAGGTCAACAAGGTAATATGGCAGCCTTCAATGTGGCCATTACCTAATTCATAAAACTTTCACCAAAACAATTTTCTATGACATAAATGTTTGACCAATGTCAATACACATCTGCATAACCCCACAAAATTTGTGATACATTCAGTGAGTCATTGTAATGATCAAAACACCAGAGAACATCAGTTATGCATCAATGAAAAAAATGAAATGGTATCCTTTCAAGATCCTTGGTATCCTATATGTTCCCCCAATCAAAAATATTGTTCCCATATGTCCCCATTACCGGGTACCCTATTCCTCATAAGTTCCCTTCACTAAGAACTTTGATCCATTATTCATTGGCCTATTGTACACTGAATACGGGTTTTAAGGGGACTACAAAATTATATGAATTTATTGTGGAAAATTGTAGATGTTTAAAAAATGATGTAGAGTCCTTGGACACTTCAATAATTATTGATGTACAACAAAGGTAGATATTTATATAGTGTATAATGTCAATTAATTAGTATAAGTTCCTTTAAAGGCACTTCACACCATGTTGTTGTTTTTCATTTTTTAGTATTCAATGAAAAGGCAATATTAATTATGTGATAGGGGTTGAACCGGCGACTTGACACTAGGGGTCGGCAATTTTGAGGTGGCGACTTGCAAATTTTCCTGGAGTAACTTGTGGCGATTTTTCCAACAATCTTAGGGTATTATTGGCAAACTGGGTGCCTAATAGAATGGCCATTTGGCAAACTAACTGAATGATGTGCTAGTTAAACGATGACAAGGTGAGTATGAGTGGAGTAAAAATGGCGAAAATGTCATCTTCAACGAAGTATTTTAGGCGATTTAGTTATCTTCAAACCCTGATCTGCAATATGCAAATGAACAACTCAAAATTAAATGAATTATAATATTCGAAGTATCCTCATCCGTTTCATCCCCTTCTGCAGTGACCTCAACCTGCACCCAACCCAAAGCCCCTCCGATGCCAAAGTAAGAAAATTTTGGAGGCAATCTAAATACTCAATTTCTTTTGGTAAACATCATTCTTTTTGTTGAACACCATATTATTTTGGTTCAGCAATACAATCTTTCTGCTTGCGGCATGGAGGTGACGCCTATGAGTTATACTTACCTGCAGATGACCACTTGAATTGAACCTTGCTAATAGAAGAAATCCAAGCATCAAGTTGCGGTCAACAAGTATCTTACATGTGATTTCCATAACATGGTAGAATTTGTACCTGCACCCACCTAGAATCGCCTCCAATGCCAAAGTGAGAAACATACTTCACAGACAAATGAAATTCACAACATGCAGACGTTGGCCACAATAGCAATCACATGGGGCAAGGATTGGACATCACCTTCCAAATTGAGCACAACATCATAAAAGCCATTCCAAAATACCAAACACATATACATGAATTGACTAGGAATCTACACACTGATACGCACTTGTTAATAGTGCACTTCAATTGTAATGTGTAGAAAACTTCAAATTCTACTGTGAACATGTCACAGAGCACGGAAAACATGGTCAAGCAGGGAGAAACTAAATCTCGCTAACCTTTGCTAACTAAACTACAGAACCACCTGCCAATTTGGTGGTGCCCAATACAAACAATGACTACCACAAAACTGCTGCAAGCTTGACAACTCTTACTATACACCCGCCAAATACCTGCCCCGCCCTCCCGAAAAAAACCACTCATCAAACACTTTCTGGTAGGGGAAGTTTTGTAGGGTGAAAATGTTTTGAGAAAACATTCCCGCTACCACTTGTATATGCTCTTCTAGGTTGTTGCGAAGCTTTGATTAGAGGAACCCAACGCTAGAAAAGAGTCGTTTGTCCTCTATAGATCCCAAAACGTGGACCACTGCCATCCTAGCGAGCTTTAGGAATTCCCCAAAGTTCTATGTAAGGTTGTTGTTGCTGTCCAACACCCGCCACACCTTAGTTAGCGGATTTACATCAAATGGAGGAAGCATAGCTGCATGTGCATTGGACTTCATGCAAGTTTTGAACAAAGCTCACTACAATATTAGAGTTTCACGGTCTATCAACAGTAGGAGGAGCTCCTTCTTCTCGCCCTCCTCCAAGATTTTGCCATGGCCATATGTATCCATCAAAGTGCGCAAATGGTTGTCGAAGGCTTCTTCAACATTGGATTGGCACCAGTATTGAGGATAGAAAATACCAAACGCATTCATAATGTTATGGGCTGGGAAACGAGCATTGAGCTTTGCCATTAGCATTTGAGCAGCACCTACAAATTAGTGGCAACATTGTTAGATATTGAAGAAGCAAACGAAAGTAAGCCGCAAACATGAAGCCATGAAGGAATTGCAAAAATACACACATAGGCAACAATGGATTATGAAATAAGATTCCACATACTAGTGCACTCTGCCTTCACTTTGGCCAACACAGTAGCCTACACAATCCACCAGTAAGCCTTTATGCTTTGCGTGTATCTGCTCTCTGTGGCAGATGAAGGACAAAAATGCCAACCCATCGTTTAAATCGGCAATCCACTTGATGTGCACTTGTTCGTAACTGCAATCAAGAAAATTAGTAAAACTCCAGAACTCGTTAGTGGAAAAGGTGGTCCCTTTGTCCTCATACATGCGGTACAAAGAGGCTTGGCACACTTTCACAACGGTGACATAATCACAGATGATTGTATACGTCACGTTTCTGGGTGAATTGAACCAGTGTGTCTATAGCCTTCAGCAACAGCAATAGCACGCACATCTCCAGCATTGTAAAGGGATCAAGGAGTAATTGCAAGCAAGCCTATACACAACCACGTACAAAGTTACTATTGCAATCTATTATCGAAGAGAATGAAATGAAAGCCACAACATGCAAACATGAACCTCGCATTGGCAACAAAGAACTGCACGAAAGGATTTCACTTCAAACAAGGTAAGAATTTTCTAAACTTAGAATTGTCAAAACTAACAACTTCGCATTTCTAAAGCAGGAGTGATTGAAAGAAAACAAACCTCTGCATTGTTGTTCTCGCTTAAGTCAGTTGTAATTTTATAAATCAAAGTGTGAAATTTAGATAACAAGCACTGCAGAGGCTCAATCAAGCTCACCCATTGAGTTTGGACATTTTGTAGCATTTTTAACCCCTTTGTTTCCGTAAACTCCGCTAGCTGCCTAAACTCAGAGAATCTTTTTGGGCTTTTGCAAAAGTAGTTGTTAGTCACAATAAGGAGTTTCTCAATGTCTGCAAAAATGCCCAAGGCCTGTTTTGGGCTTCCTGGAATTTGTTATAAATTGAATAAAATGCCAACATTTTGATAAGTTGTATCAATTTTTTTAAAATTGTAATTGTACAAATTCAAACTAGACATGTTAGAGATCTCATAGGAAAAGAAAACTCAACAATATCACTTATGGAGTCAAAGATTATAATGTTTGACCATGAGGGTGTTAAAATTGCAAAAATCTTTCAATCTTCTTTATACAAATCAAATCTAAAAAGTTGGTGACCAAAAAATATGAGGTTAAAGGGCCTAACTTGTATAACCCCGATCAATTTATGGCTTCTTAAAATCTATTCCACAATTTTTTTAAATGAATTTTGAATGTGATTTTTTCTCCAAGATCTAGTGTATTTGAGGCTCATTTCTAAGAGCTCTCAACACTACAGGAAGTCAAGATTGCACTGGGTACCCTTGTACAAAATCATGAATAGAAAAATCACTATCATTTATTTTCAAGATCGGATTTTTGTAGCTAAAACTAGACTTCAAGAAGAACTTTTTTAAAATATAACTTACTAAAAATAGCAACCATTAGATGATTTTTTGGGGGTCTGGAGGGCCGTTTCGGGCCTGTTCCCGGCGCTGTTCCCCCAGCAGCAAAAGAACGACTGCTGTCAGAAAAAAAAAATTTCAAAAAAATTTCAAAAAAAAAAAAAAATCTTAAAATCTTAAAATGGAAAAACAAGATGAACAATTTTTTTTTTTTTTTATTTTTTTATTTTTGGTATGACGTGGCAGTCGCTGTGCCATGTCACGCAGCTGCTGCGGTGCAGTTCCAGACAGCTTCAGACTCTGGGAACCCTTGGGAACTCGCAGCCCTCCACAGGGGCTGAAAAACATGTAATGTTGGTTAGGTTTTATTTAACTTTAAAGTTTTGCAAACACCACATTGGGTGCCTTGGGCATTTAGGGGTTAATGCAAGGTTGCAACGATGGACCACACAATGCACGTCGATCATGAAAGGCGCATGTTTCTCCTTCAGTTGTTGTGTGACCCGCAAACAAGTCCTTTGCAGCATAAAGACCCCATCTGTCCCAAAACTCAATAGCTTTTTGAGCAAACTCTCAAAATCTGAGGCCCCACCAACAGTGACAGCAGCCACAATCAACTCCGTAAGATTTTCAGCATTTTGAGTGCACTCCACATGTTGCAGAGAAACTAGAAGGGGAATGCGAACCCAATCTTGCACAATATACGCATGAATTGAGAGGAAACTACTACTATCAAGTATCAAGAACGGTTACCTCGTCAACGGTAAGAGCTACATATTTTGCAGCTTCGATGAACCTTTTAGTTTCCTCCACCACCTGCTTGTATATGTAACCCACCATGATCCAACCAGAACTATCATACAAATGAGCAACTGGAAAATCAGGGACACTAAGCAATTTATATAAAGTTGGCCGGGTCTCAAATTCCAACATTGGATGACTATCAGAGAGCAATTGAAACCCTTCCAGTAGAAAACTTAACTCTTTTCTTCCTGGACTCTAAAGTTGTGCACTGGTTGATCTATTGAAGGACGGAGGTAGGGGATAACTTGGTTGCATACAACCGCATATTCTTTTTGTGCTTGCACTGTGTAGCAATGTAATGCTCTCCAGTTTTAATCTTATACTGTGGCAGGTCTTTTCTTGCAATCATTTTCCTGTCGTGTTTAAATAATGTATTAGACTTTGGTGTCATTACGCATGGCTTGCAATCAATGACGCTGCATACTCTGCACTTGACCATGTGTAAAATTCCATCTGTTGCCATCATGCCCTCTGTCCATAGCAGCTTTACAGCCCACATAGTCTGGAACTTCCTATGACGATCATAACGTGTTTGAGCCCTAGATCGTGAATTGCTAGACTTTGTGCTCCTTGCACCACCTTTCTTAGACAGGGTAGAGTGGAAATCGGAGTCGTCGAAGTCCTCTGAATCTACTGGAACTTCTAGACACTTAGAATTGTTAGGCTCCTCTGAATCTTCTAAAATTGTGATCAAAGGGAACTTTATACTTAGCACACTTTACATCGTGTTCCCAGAATCGGATGAAGATCCAAGAGTTTGTATTCTATCTAAAGATAGTGACATGTGCTTGAGCAACTGCCCTCCTTCATCTCACTCAGGTATTCTTCACTAGAAATTGGCTCTACCCTCAGAATATCAAGCATGGAGTAATCCAACCCAGTGAAAGCGGCTGACCCGTTGCCGCACCTCGCATGGACTGGAAGTATGAGTTCATGGTCTATTTGCGTGCTTCTTTCTTCCGCAAGTCGATTGATTTTCCCTTGCGCTTCAACTCCCTCCGAACAACCTCCAACGCCTCCTTCGCAGCTTTGTCTACTTTCTTCATTGCAGAACGTGCAATGAAAGCAGCACAGACAACATTCGCCACTGCATCCTCTCCGCAGTCATCATGACCGGAATCCATAAGAACAGATGGACCTTCATCAGCAAATACACAAGGAAAGCAACAAGAGAATGAGTGAGGAAAGCAGACAAGAAACACACAGGACTCAAGCAAGTCATGAAGAAATCACGTCGACGAGAACTCTTATGAGCAAAACAACCTCTAAACCACAATTTTAAGTGCATGTTGTCTAAGCAATGTGCATGATGGTGTAAAACCGCCATTTCACAAAGCAACAATCAAAAGAAGAAGGAATTAATGCCCAATATTCAATTTCCAAGGGGTGGCGAATTACAACCCAATCGTAGCGTACACCCTACAACAGTTGAGCGCTTGATGAATGGCGTAGCTTCTCTCACGCATTGATGGCAACCCCCCCAAAATGTAAAGGTACAGATGGAAAAATTATCACAATCGAAAACCACTACGCTAATGATCTGCAGGAGCACATGAAGGCACAATCTACAAACTATGGCGCCCGCATACAAACGTCTGGAACAAGGAGTAGGTGTAATGTGGAGAGAGTGGCGATTAATTAGTGAATGAGGGCGCCAAAGTTTGAGAAGACAGAGGATTAAACCCTAAAGGCGGGACAAGACTGTCGCCACCTTGGCTACTACCAGTCCCTTCCCGCTGCCACCATAGCAAGCAAAGGGTCCATTTTAGTTCCCATACCTATTTCGCCAGGGGGAACATAGCAGTGCAATCTGGCGTTGCAATGCCAAAAAAAAGCCCTGCTTCACACTATGGCCGACCAAGTCGAAAGGCCGTGCTCAAACTATAGTTGAGAGTCCAACGAAATGGGCTCTTTAATGGGCATTTCTTTGGACTTTCACCCAAAATTTGGGCACGACTTCTCAACTTGGACGGCCATAGTGTGAAGTCTCCAAAGGCCAAGTCCAAAGTCCAAACCCATATTGTTCAGCTTCTATCCTTTTCTCTCTACAAATATCAAATATCAAATAACAACCTTTTCTTAAACATCCCTGGAACGGGCACCGATCTAATAACTTCTAGACATTTTTGAGTCCAACACAAGATAGAACATCTCATAGCCTATGCAATCCTTATTGGGACATTTTATGATATTTGGCTTATAGCTTCATATAGCTATAAGTATGTTTTGTAATCTAAAACTTCATATATACCTCTTGCAAAAACCATTATATAACATTGACAATATAACATAGAATGTATCCATACAAGGTATGCCAGCCAATGAAGATAAGACAATATAAATTGTACTAGTTTTGTAAAAGCATAGTACCTCAATTAATCTCACAGATTGTGGAAGACTACATAGTATTCAAAGTTCAATAGACTACTACAACATGAATATCATGGTATAGAAAAAGTAGAGGCTTTGTTGAAAATCACTCCTAGAGGGTGTGGACCTCACCTGTGCCCATCCCACAACATGCCAACACATTGAAATGTCAGTGAAGAAACAACAAGTGTATGTAGCCCACAACGCTTATTATCATTGTTACTAGGAGAAAAAATCATCATACTACATATTTCTACAGCACATCCAAAGCTCTTCTGTAAACTTGGTGATAAGTAGGACGTTGTGAAGCAGAAGCTACCATTTTCCCAATTTCAATACTCCTTGTGCTCTCCACCTTTAATGTCCACTGTGGCAGATTGCTAGTTCTACTAAGCATCCACAGAGCTCACTTGTGACCACGATAGGAAGTCAGTTTTTTGGTCATACACACCAAAAATGACTAGTGAAATTAAGCTATTTCAAGTTTTGAGTCTCACTTTGTTTGTTCTGAGTTTCAGCTTCCTTATTGGACTTGTGTTTAACTGTGTCTTTAGTATTTCGGCTTGGCTCATTAAGCATCCAACTCATCCAGCTCATTATAGGGCTATGCACAGTGACAACTTTTAAACAGTTCTTGAGAGAGGTGTTTTGCCATCTGAAAATGGTGGCTTATTTCTCAATAATACCTACTGATTGCTAGATCCAAGCAGATTTGCACATAATTTTTCTGGAAGTTCTGAGATTGTGAGTTTGGGATCAAAAACTTCATTTATGAAGTACATTTCTGGTGCCAGCTCTCCATCAAGTATGTAGTCCTTTCATTTTTGCTCCAGTTCTTTCATCTATTCTTATAAGAAACAAGAATATTTTCAAAATCTAAAACTTGAAGCATTGTTCTTGCAAAGAACAAATAACCTAGGAACTCTCGATCATAGTTTGGTCTCCATTTTTGCTTGACCCAAACTATGGTTGAGAGTTCATTAACATGTAGTTAATTTTTTGCCATAATTGTTAGTTTGGAGGGCGGCGGCTTTCGACTATGATGTCTAGTGTAAAGGGTCGAGAGGCCGAAATTTCAAGAATTCATGGATTCCTACAATTTGATTGGTAAAAATTGACAACCTCTCGACCCTGTGCCGTAGTGTGAAGAGACCCTTAGTATAGCTATTGCCCTTCCAAAAATCAAGTAGAATTGTCATAAATTCACATGTCCAATGTGTCCTTTCTTCCAAAATTTGAACTAAAATGCTTATAACTTTTGGACCATGAGTTTGATTTCAGTGAAAATTATATTTTTGTTAAATTATTGGAAACACTATAAGAATCTCGTATTTTAGTTGACGGATTTTAGGTGATGCCAAATGTAACAACCTGTGTTTTTATGTCAAAATTAATGTCCAATGTAACATCTTGATGTTACATTGGACATTATTTTTGAAATAAAAACACAGGTTGTTACATTTGACGTCACCTAAAACTTGTCAACTAAGACATCAAAAAATTCTAGTTTCTTATAGTAAAATATACACTGACACATCTTCACAAAAAGGTTAGAAAAAAATCCAGGCCAAAGATTGTACGGATGCTTAGGACTTTCTCCAAGCCCAATTTATTCTCCCGAGGGGACACTTGAGCATGTAAGGGATAGTGCTAAGTTGAAATATTCTTGTATTGTACCAATTCTATTAAAACAAAGAATAATGTAGCTGTAAGGCTCTGACTTTTAGGAAAGCATCCAATAAGCTTATCTCTTAACCCCTAAAGTCCCCATTGGCCCTACGAGGGTCAAAATGCGACTTTGGGTAGGCTCATGCTATCTCAATATTCACCATAATTTATTTAGATTTTTTGTTAAGCTACAAAAAAAACAAAAACTTCTTGGAAATATGATTTTTATTTCAATCAATGCCCAGAAACAAAAGTTATTACACAAAAAGCCTAAAATGGAGGTTGGCGGGCAGCCCAAAAAAAATCACAAAAAGTCAAAAAATAAAAAATAAAAAATATTCCTAATACATTATATTTTTTATCTACATGCAAAACTTTGAATCATTCTATTTGGACTAGTGATGAGAATGTTATGGACAATCTTGTTTTTTAGGCAATCTAAGGATGTTCTTAAAAAAAAATTCTTGTCCAGCTTGAATGCTAAGATCTTCCAATCCGTAAGGTCGACTTTGATGAAATTTTTACCACATGATCTCAGACTAGTGAAGTATAGGATTCCACGTTTAAATTCTAAAAAAATATTTTTTTCTGCTTTCTTGGATGAATGCAGTAGAAATGGCAATTTTGAGTGTTTTTTGACAAAAAAATAGCCTTGGGACTTTAGGGGTTAAGCCAATTGTAAATCTCCTAGTCAGACTGTTAATTTTGCAATTTTTGGGTTGAATTTTTGAGTGCTCTATAGTATTTTGATAGTTTGTTGGTTAAGTCTTAGTCCAAGTGGGCCATTTGGGTGAGTTGTTTTGATCCAAATTAGAATCTTTTTGGTTGTCCAGCTTGATCTTTTGATTAGTATCTAATGTGATAAGGGAAGAATGAATGTTGTGTAGTTGTATTTAGTTGTCAATTAATTTCTTAGTTGGTAGATGTAGGTGGTTAGGTTGTCCTCTTTTTCCTTCTGGCAGCTGCTACCTTGTGGTTCCTATAGATGTGCTTTCTCTCTCATTTTTCTTCAGCGTCTAATGGAGTGCCAATTGTATCCCAGCTAGTTTGTGCTGTGTATTTTTATTGTTTGTGTGCTCCAAGTTGGTTGCTTGGTGTGATGAGTTATGTATTTCCTAGTTAGAAAGAGAGGAAGATGTAGAGATCATGAGTCACACAAAGATGTGACCAAATCAGAGTGTGTGTTAAGTGGAAGTTTATAATTTGTTTAAGAGTGGAAAAAATGATTTATGTGTCTAAGTTGGAGAATGTGCTGGAAGTTGGAAGGTGTATGGGTTAATAGAAAGATTATAAAGTTGTGAATGAGAGTATAGAAGGTGATCTATCATCAATTGAAGTTGTGAAGATATTTTGAATCTTAATTGGAGTTATAGAGGATAAGAATGGTGTGTTCTAAATTAGGAAGAATATGAATGTTAGTTGTGAGAAACTGAGATAAATGGTGATGTTGTAAATGAAACTATAAGTTATAATGATGATTTGTCACCAAATTAGAATTAATACAAAATATATTTTTATATGTGATGGTGTTTGGGTGTATGTATGTGTGCTTGGTTGTATTATGAGTGCAATGTCATTGTAGTAATGTTTTTGGCTATAGAATTCCAAGTTGGATTATTGAATTTAACTTGAGATATTTTGATTTTATATATAGTACCTATTAACATAGATTCCCTACTTGACCGTCTCCCTTGGAACAAACTTATTATACTAATAGGATAATTTCCAATTTGGTCATTATTCTTCTTCAACACCAACCAATTGGAATCTACATCTCCAATTCAACCAAATCCTAATTGTGTTGTTCATTGTGAATGCGATTGTAGATAAGATTTGGAAACTTCATAATCCAAAGTCAATGTTCAAAAGACAAAGCCAACAAATTAATTTAGTGGATGATCAAGTTTGAAAATTTTGAAATCACATCTACACTAAATATTGAAATTAGGTCGCTTTAACAATTAGGTTGCCTTATCCTACGAAAGTTATTGTACAAGTCATCAAAGTCAACATATATTTCTACATATATTTTTATTTGTACATGTGGAGGTTCATGAGGTGCAATTACAAAAATGATCTAATTCAGAGGTAGTACATTCTTGTATAGGAACAATAAATATTTATATAGTGTCAAATGTCAAGAAATTAGGGTGGGGCAACCTGATTTCACTTTTTAGTGTAGAATATTGGACTCTGAACTTGTGAAGACGGATCAAGTAATTCAAAATTTATCCAGCTACCAAATAAAAGGCAAATTCGTTATGTTTATCTAACTATTTCTTGTGTAGATAGGGAGTGATGATTTGTGACCCCTCCGAGGCGAGAAAATCTTGCACCGTTGATTTTTTTTTTAAATGCTTACCTTCAAAATTGCCATTGATTTTTCAAAAAATCACAAGCCACTGATCATGTGTGATTTAATCTAAGCCGTCCAAATATGAATAAGGATACAAATACGAAAATGAATACTAGATACGATATCATATTGTATACAAATACGTAATGAATACAAAATGCGGATACGAATATGAGTATGATATTGGATACGAATACAAATACAAATACATGTATAGAATATGGATATTGGTATGGATATTGGATACAAGTTTGTCCCATATTGTTTGTCAAGTATGTTGGTTTATGAAATTACAAAGGGGGGGGGGGGGGGGAGAGAATGAGGGGTAATGAAAAATTTTAAATTTTAAATTTTTCTTGAAGGGTCAAAAGGGATATAAAAAATGAAAATTTTATTTTTATTCAAATGAATCTGTCCCTCACTATCCACTCAAAAGACAGCCTCCACAATCTAACTATCTACTGAAAAGAAGCATACAAGATGTTTTTTGCCCCCCTCCCTCTAGGATCGATGACGGCCGTTGATGCCCTTTGGGAAATAAGAAAGGGGTCCTCCTGTCGTTGATGAGGCCCTACTCCCACTGGACCGCCGATCGTGCGCCAAAAATCCTCTACCGTTGATTTGCACTGAGTTGATAAACCCATATCGTTTGGTGGGGTGGGTTGCATCTGAAAATTACTAGAGGAGTGGGTTGTTAACCGAAGTTGGATGGGGGGACCAGAGTTGGGATTTAAATAAATAAATAAATAAAAACCGCAGTTGGGATTTCAGTTTGAGTGCATAGTCACTCTATGCACTCAAAAGAGGGAGTAACTAACTGCCTACATACAACCTTTATCTAACAAGGTGATAAAATTGGAGATTTCACTCTTCATCAGTTTGACCAGTTCACTGAAGCGACGGAAGTGAACCTTGAATGGGACCGACTTTCTGACGCCACTTTACAAGTCAGAAACTGAAAGCTCATTAGTCATAACATTTTCATGTTAATATTATCCACATGCACCCACGTAGCCCTGGCTCCTGGCTACGTTCGACACGTTTAGGTCCGTAGAATCCGACGCGTGGCAGAAGCCATTCAGACTGCCACTTGGCCGGACTCAAGACGCTCTTATACTGCCATCCTCTACCCCCTCGGAGCTATCCATTCGACCTCTTCTCCTCTCCAATCTCCAGCAACTCCAGTCGTTAGCGCTTGTTACACTGACTGAATCGGGTTGAGCGTGTGTTTCGACGCAGGGTGTGTCTTTCGAGAATTAGGTTTTGGGGGTGCCTTTGATTAGGAGATTTCCGAGTGTTTGTTGTGAGGATCTTGGGCAAGGATTCAGAGTGTTGTTGCAGACAGAGCAGAAGCAGCGACGATGAGCACCGGCGAGGGCTTGCGGCAGCGGGAGGTCGCGGACATCGTGCACGACAACGACCCCACGCAGCAGAAGTATGTCTCCAAGGCGTACCGCAAGACGGCCGAAGTGGCCAAGCGCCCGGGCGTGCCTTCGCTCATCGTAGCCGTGGCGCTGCCGCTGGTGTCGGGCCTAGTGGTGTCCATGTTCAACGGACCCAGCCAATGGTACAAGGACTTGAACAAGCCGGTGTGGACGCCGCCCGGGCCGATCTTCGGACTCATCTGGACGCTGGTGTACCCTTTGATGGGGCTGGCGTCGTGGCTGGTGTGGGCGGACGGTGGCTTCCAGCGCAACGCCTTCCCGCTGGGCGCGTACTTTGTGCAGCTGGCGCTCAACCTGCTTTGGTCGGTGCTGTTTTTCCGTCTGCACACCATCGTGGGCGCTTTCGTCGACGTGCTAGCGCTGGCGGCGGCCGTGTTCGCGTGCATCGGGGCGTTCCAGCCGGTGAACCATGTGGCGGCGAACCTGATGAAGATATACTTCGCGTGGGTGCTGTTCGCGTCGTTCCTGACGTTTTCCATCTTGATCAAGAACCTCCACGGCTAAATCCCCTGCGCACCAGGAATTTAATGGAGTACGTCGTAACAGTGAACTAACGTCAGCCATCGCTGCAGAGTGGCTTCTAGCTAGATAGGAGATTGGTGCGGCGAATCCTCACGGACAAGGTTTTCTCCATGCCCGTGGATTTGCCGTTGTACAAAAGCGTTTCTCGAAGAGTTTCCTGTAGCAGTCAAGTTATAGAAGGCTTTCCGAGGCCAGAATGATTTGTGCATATGGTAGAAGATTTGTACCGGTTGCATGGTATTACTTGGATTGATTTCGACTTTTGTTGGGTCATTCTAAGAATTTCCTGAATACTTCGTTTGAGGGTTGAAATCCATTCCGATCTGAAAAGGGTTCAGTTTCTATTATGGTTTAATTGCGAAAGTTTTGGTCATCTCATGTTGTGTGTTACTGAGTCCTCCTAAATGAAGGCTTTTGTGTGAAATGTACCCAGTGGCCATTTGGTCACTTCACCAATCGCGGGATCGTGTAAGTTCACCCTCTGTTTATTTTTCACACGGGATTCCGCTTCTGGTTGTGGAACAGTCGGTACTGTCGTTTGGTGATATCCTGCTGGTTACTGCAATTGTTCTGGTGTTTCAAATACAGTGAACTTGCCGATCACTGCTCACACAAAATTCAAATCCTTGTACACATAGATATAGACACTTCCATCTTTTGCAATTTAGTCTGGTTATTAAATGGCATGTAAAAATTTCTTCCTACAAATTTTATTGCAAATTTTATTGCAGTTTAAACAGTGCAATCAGTGGATGGTGATATAAAATTTGATTCCCATTACTGTGCTAAATGGCAATAGTTGGAATGCCAATAATGGTTGTACGGTTTTCGGAGGTGTGGTAAATGGCAGGTTTACTGTATAGACACATGTATTTCATAATTATCGTAACGTTTGCTCCGCAGGATTCCACGGGCCCACTCGTCGCGCTCTTTGTATTTCGTAATCTCATATCATATCCTATTGTGGAGAAATTCGGTGTTCAAACGCTGAGGCTAAATCGTTAAGCTTTTGTGCCTATCCAACTGTCTGCGGATTTTATTTGGAGCATCAGTTTAATTTGAAGCATGAGAAGGTATGTCACTTGGTCTTAACCCCTCAACGCCCCTACTATTTTTGAGTATCTCAGATTTTGTTTGGAAGTGAACAAAGTGTCAGCATTTTGATCAATCTTATCAATTTTTTTTGAAGTGTAACCGTACAAATTTAAGGTAGACACGTTATAGATCACATAGAAAAAGAAATTACAACAATATCACTTATGGATTGAAAGATTATAATGTTTGATCATGAGGGTGTTAAAATTGCAAAAGTGATTTGAAGTCTTTCAATCCTCTTTTTGCATCTCAAACCTAAAATTGAAGGTACCAAAAAAATATGAGTATGTAATATATAACATGCATAACCCCAATCAATTTACAACTTCTCAAAATCTATTCTACAATTTTTTAAATTGAATTTTTAATGTGATTTTTTCTACAAGTTCTAGTGTACTTGAGGCTCATTTCCAAGAGCCTTCAACACTAGAAAGTGAAAATTTGCAATTGACACCCTTGTACAAAATCTTGAATAGACAAATCATATAAATTCATTTTCAAAATCAGACTTCTAATTCTGAAAGATAGTGAGGGTCTTAAAAGTGTTAAGATAGTGAGGGTCTTAGGAATGAATGTAGACCTTCTTTTCGACTAGATTCACATTCCAAACAACACCTCTAACGCCAAGTGCAAACATACATACAGTTTGAGAAGCTACAACATCTCATGACACAATCTATGATATGCATAATTGCAGTCTCTTTCTAATCAATATGATAGGCTTGGGTTGGCATCACTTAATTAATGGATTTAATTCTAATGTCCTACTTTATTATTAGCTGCGGCACTTAAGTATCTAATGTTTAATTAAAGTCCAAAAATAAAATTAGGACAAAGAATAACTCAATTTAGATAATTAAATTAAATAATCATTCAAATTTGAAGTATAGGCACCTAGTAAGGTATAGATGCTTCATTTAATGGTTTCAAAGAAGACCAAAAACTTGTGTGTTCATAATTGCATAGAATATTGAAATAGGATTGCCATAAATGGCTAGCACATGTCTCTAGAAAAAGAATGGTGTTTCCTCCTCAATCAATTGCAATTTAAAAAAATTAGGCAAGACAAGGGGACAATATCTTTAAAAATTAGGCAAAAATTATTATAATTATTTTCTATTGAAGGTTCTAGTATTCCTAGTAAAATACAATATATAGTGCATTTGGTGTCACTTGTTTTTCAAATTTTATTTGGTACTTTCGAGTTTTGACCAACCTCTTCACAATTGCATGATCCAATTATTACTTCAATGTCACACTATGGTATCCTATGTCTATTCAACAAATTCTAAAAATTAAAAATACTAAATCCATAACTTACTAAATATTCTCATTGTCACCAAAAAAATTGGATTATTTGATATGCAAGAGATTCCAATAATGCCTTCAATCCCTAAATGTTCAAGGCCATTTATTGAGATTCTTAGAATTCTTTCTAAACTAAATTTCTATAGCAAAGAGTTAAAAAGAATTAAATTTTTTTTCCATATCTAACCGTAGGATCTTACGCCTAACTAGTATGAGAAAGTGTGGAAAAAATTTCAGAATTTTTGACCGCACAGATTGCAAGATATTTGCATTTAAAGTGGAAAGAACAAGTTTTTCAGCACATTGCGGGATTAGATTTTTTGACTTTGAACATTTTTAACTTAAAATTTTTACACTACAGAGTTTTGAGCTTTAAATCTTTATAGTGGAGAATTGAGTTGAGAGTCTAGGGGAAAAAAAAAATTCAAAAAAACTTAATTATCATTCTTAAAAAAATTGTTAAGTAAAAATAGGTACAAGATAGAAGGAAAGTCTAAAATATTCATATATTTTAGATGGAATTAAAATGCACTAATTCCAATGGTGAGATTGTTCTAGCAAGTAAACTAAACCATGCAAAAAAAAAGATTCTGAAAAATTTGAAAAATTGCATTTAGAATTGAATCCTACATGTTATTTTTTTCAAAAAGATGCTCTAATTGCCCAAAAAACAAGAATGTCCATAGCTTTCTCATAACAAATCCAAATGAAATGAATCGAAGCTTTCTAGATAGGCAAAACTATAATCTATGAGAAAAAAAATACTAAAAAATAAAAAATGAAAAATTGCAAAATTTGTTTTTGTTGCCCGCGCTACCCCCCGTCCCCGATTTTGAGCTTATTTGGTCATAACTTTTGTTCCCGAGCACCGATTGTGAAAAAAATTATAATCCCACGAAGCTAATCAGCT
Organism: Antitrichia curtipendula; assembly: GCA_951230915.1. Classification (NCBI taxonomy): domain Eukaryota; kingdom Viridiplantae; phylum Streptophyta; class Bryopsida; order Hypnales; family Leucodontaceae; genus Antitrichia; species Antitrichia curtipendula. Next base: position 21,828,564 of record OX579639.1, on the reverse strand, counting down.
TTTCTACTTCCAAAAAAAGTTTCAAAAAATCAGGAGAAAATTTCAGCCCGTAGGTACCTGCCCAAAAACGCATTTGTCCCCCGAAGGGACAATGGTCTTTTAGAGGTTAAACACTATTGGCAATGTGTTTTGGGGGTAAGTAAACACAAATTAAGGTGCCACAGTTGGATAGGTACTTTCTCAAAAGAAGGATGTTGTTTAGCTGTGTTTTTAGTACTTTCAAGTATAATGGTCAACAATATGCTTTTTTTTTAGTCCTTTTTTCATCTTATGTTGTAGATATAGACTTCAACTATCCCTATGTAAATGTTGATCAATCACAAAAGAAACACAACTAAACTTGTATTAATTTCAAGTAGAAGATTGTATATACATCCATATTGAGTGCTTCCAATATCAAGAGCAGACACTCTAGCATGTACGAAACTTGCATAACACATCCTCCACCAAGCCCCTCAAATTATTCTCATAGCCCTCTATCTTAGCAAGTTAAGCAACCTTGGCCCTTGAAATGGCTATTCATCCTAAGTTTAGTGAGCTTTATCATGTGTTCCACTTGAAAATTGATTAGTTAACTATTTGGGGGACACATTTGGTGAGCATGGGAAATAAGGATTTCGAGAGCTCTATAAAAATAGATATAAACTTTTAGCACGTCAAATTTGATAAGTGATGGTGCGGCTACTCTAAGTATGTATTTTCATACATTAAAGGTGTATTTTTTAGTGTTGATTGTTTTATATAAATCATGAAAGTAATGTCTATTGAACCCAAAGGGCCTTGAAGAGAATCTTTTATGAGTTTGCTACTGTTGTAGGCTTGTAATTGCACATTTTTCATATGTCCATGTCAACGACATTCTATACATTGTGAAGAAATTCTAAATTTTTGCAATACCACTCTTCCTAATTTTTTGCACACCCATTATCTATAACTCGTTCTCTAATTTGGTACAGTAACTTTCTTCACTTCGGTTCCTCTGTCCTCAATAATCCCACATCTTGTAAAGATTCTGTCTATATTCTCGCTTTGACCAAAACAGCCTTGGGGCCCTACCCTAAAGGGTAAAATGCGTGTACACATTCAGACGTATAATACTAGAAACATACCCCTGTTGTGGAGCCTTTCAGGCTTTGGAGGCACCATCCTTTCCGTCTCGCCGATCTCGATCATATCTTCTCCGCCCTCGCTCAGAATTTCAGAGGATTTCTGTCTCGTGCGGATTTTCCCCAGCCATGGCGAAGCTGGGATTAGGGTTTCTATTCCTTCTTTTCATTGCCTTATCGCCAGTTCTCGCCGACAAGATCCGTCCCTCACAATCGGGTGGGCATTCGATGAGTTCTCTCTGGCGATAATTCATGAAGTTCTTCGGCTTTGGGATTTTAATTTAGATTGCCTTAGCTTTCTTTAAGATTTAATTTGTATGATGAATCGGGGTCTGTCTTAATTTTTAAATTCTGGATGATCGGAATTTCTACTTCTTGAAACCCTAGTTTGTGTTCTAAGTGTGGTGGTCTTTTGCTCTCAGATGTTGCGAGCAGCCTGCAAGACCCGAAGTACAAGATCGAATTCCATCCTTCTGAATCTGCAGTTCTTCCAGTACGTTTTTGCGATTGCGATTTCTGTGTTTGCCTATCGCCTGCCAGGTTTTCGTTTGATTAGGGTTTGGTGTGCATTCGTATCCCATGCGCTCAAGCATTATACTGGATGCACAATTTTCACTCTCACCATGCTGCCCACGATTGCACAGTACAAAACCCTAACCATGACAGCATGATTGAGATCGAGAGTCATCTGGCCTAATGATACGACTTGTGAATCTCTTCAGGAGAGGAATTTTCACATGGCAAAATACGCTTTCTGACAGAATTTGATTTGATTTTTTTTGAAGAGAATTTTTTTTTCACTTAGTTCTCATCTGCGCTATTAGGCACTCGATGTGCGATAAGTTCAATGGTTAACTTTTAAAGGACCAAGAAGCCCAAATTGAACCTCATTTTGTTTCATCAAGTTTTGCGTAGGTCATATGTGGACCTTTTATTGTCCGATTCTATTTTTCCCAGCACATGCAGTGTTCTTCGTTGACTCCGTGATATAAACTTTTGCCTCGTCTGAGTTATATTTTTCATAAAGTAATCATTTCTAAACCATGAAATCTGAAGAGAGTTTCGATTGAGATGTTCCGATGTGGTCTTTCTCTTCAGAGTTTGGACCAAGAGACTATCGTAATGACAGACAGGGATGGGAAGAAGTTCCGGTGCAACCTACCGGTGCCAGAAGTTGTAAAGGAGGTGAATAAGGATGAGGTTCAGCAAAACGGGACTAGTACCACCTTGGTGGCAGATGAGCGGTCGTCTCGTAAATCTCCTGAAGATTCCCTTGACGTCCTCAAAGACAAGTGTTTTCACAGGGTGAGTACATCTGGTCTCGGTCGGGTCAAAGCGGAAGCGCTGGGGTTTCTGCTAAGATAGAAGAATTTATTTTCAGCATGCTGAATCCCCGACATATAGGATAGCTGAGCGATTCTGGTGTGGTGTGTGGGTATACAGAATGAAGTTGGTTTCAGTTGGTAATTTTGAATTTGTTTCTCATGTCCTGCAGTATGAGGGATGGTGGATTTACGAGATTTGCTACAAGGGCCATTTGCGCCAGTTCCATCTTCATGACAAGAAGGTAAGCTTTCGTCTGTCAACGAGTTGTCAGCTTAGAAAAAGTGACGTCTCTTAGGTGGTCACAAACTGGGCTATGGCACGTGTTTTTTTCTCGTTAGCAAGGACCATAAGTGTGAGGTAAATGTCTTCTGTTATATATAGTTGGTCCAATTCCAATACGACTTTGGGGAGTGGTGCTGTTAGTCGTCTTTTTGCTTCGACATTGGCATTACCTCTTACCGGGACAGCTCAAGTTTCGTAGTTAGAGTATTCCTCTGGATTTAAATGAATGGAGTTTGCTATATTCCATTTGTATAAGATCAGAATTGGATCAGACTTTTAATCAGAAAGGTTACCTGCAACTCACAAACCTGAATGGACAGTGATGAGTTTCATGGTTATAGGTTCTTAGGTTTGCGAATACCAGAGACTGGTGTCCTTGATATGAAATTCTTCCTGACTCGTGGTCGCCAGACAATACGTTGGATTTGAGTGTTTGGATTAGTCCCTAAACACTGTCCAAATTTCTTCATCTGCGTGAGACGTGCTTAATCTACCATTATTAGCTAGATTGGTGCAGCGGCTCGCAACCTGTATTCCATTGGTCAGTTTCTGCTGACCTGGGATTGTGTTAGGCTCCAATCAGCACATATGGACCTGACATGCAGCACGGAACAGTAGTGTACTTTTTTACCCTTATGAAGCAATCTTCCAGCATGACACCACTTGATTATCGGACCCTTAGAAAGATGGTATTCTCTTCACTCTTGTGTCAATTTTTGCTACCGTGCATGTAGCATTGCTGTATACACGTACTGCGCAAATTGGCATTTTGGTCTTCGCATGGTTGTAATACCACGTTTTATTGAGACTATGAATCCATCATATTGAACCTTATACGATTCATCTGCTGAGCTAAGCTGTCGGTTCGTAAGTCTATTGTTAACCCCAATAGTCCTAGCTCTTACAGATATTCACGAACTATTTCCTGTCAGTCGCAGTTTCTGAAACCTCTTTTTTTCCATGGGGTTCACCAGGCTTCAGATATGGAAAGATCTTATGTTGGTTGAGTGCTCATGTTTATTTCGTTGACCTTGTATGCTGAAAGTCATGACTGCTACTGTGACTAATTTGGGCAGTAAGCTTGCGTTCTAGTTTTTGTACGATTTTATTTGTTTTTTCAGCAATTCTTGTTGCATTGTCCATGAAAGAGTACGTTTTGTTATTATCATAATAAACGACGGAGATGTCTGGTGCTCTGCATTACTTGCACACATAAACCTGTTGAAATGGTCCTGAATTTCCAATTAAATGTTTTGTGATGTTTTGAAGCAGGTAGTGCAAGAATTTGTGCTGGGCACATTTGATGCAGCGGCGACAGCAGCCCTACACGAGAACTCTCCCAATGTTACACTTCAGAAGGACCCTCGCTCTCAAAGTGCAGCACAGAGGTTAGTTTTCTCTACGTGCCTCCCTTCCCCACAATGTTTATTCAGGTGCCATTCTACCCTTTCACAACACTGCTAACCTACGCCTTCACAGGTATCATGCTCACGTGTATACAAATGGTACTATTTGCGACCTTACAAATCAACCACGTGAGACTGAGGTATGCTTTTTTGAGAATACTCTCGCTCATTTATTTGACAATGGCCTTTGTTGCCGAATTTTTTGACAAACTCTGTTAATATCCTCGTCACATTTGTTGAGCTCTTAGATGAGCTGCTTTTGTCTTATAGAGGTGTCACCACATCCGTCTCTTCACTAGCCCTGTTTAATCCTCATTATTTTTAGTGGTTCTGTTCGAGTTTTTTACTCTGATGTTGGCAGTATTGACTACCTCGCGTTTGGGAATTATACCTGAGATTGATACTTCTTGGAACAGGTGAGGTTTGTGTGTTCAGAAACTGGCCGAGCACTAATGAACTCCATCAAGGAGGCACCTACCTGCAAGTACACGCTTGTTTTTCATGCGCCCATGTTGTGCAAGCACCCGTAAGTTTCTTTTCCTTTTAATGAACTTCAGCTCACTTTCAAGTATACTGTTTTATCTTGGGTCAATGTTGTCAGTGCTCAAGAAATGTGAGCATGGCCGATGTAATCAAGCAGCGTGTATTTAGCCTAAAACAAAATTTCCCTTCATGGGTATACTTGTAGACATCTACATAGGCTATATGGCTTTGTACACCTGAATGAGAATTTGATCGCAGTTCTGTGATTCATGCAGGGCTTTCCAAGGGGAGCGTCAACCGTGGGTGGTTATTGACTGCAATGCCATTCCTGCAGATGAGGTCCCAGTGAAAGAAGACACGACCGTAGTTGAGGAACCAGTACACGAAGCTGAAACGGTACAAGAAGATTCCTCCGTGACATCAGTTCTGCCTGAGAGCGAAAACAAGACCCCGCGAATTTCTCTCCCACAAGACCACCATATTCCAATCTCTGAGGCTTCCACAAAGTCCGAAAGCGAGACGACAGTGGCTGTAGAGTCCTCAGAAGAGACCGGCGTCATTAAAGAGGTCACTGAGCCGTCTGAAGTGAGCGAGGAACCTGTCACAACCTCTGATGGTGAAGGACAAGTAGAATCTGCTGAAGGTGAAGAGAAAGGTGAAGGGAAAAATGAAGAGAAGGTTGAGGAGTTGGCACATTCAGTGCCCCAAAGAGGAGAGCATCACACAGCATGATTTCGTGGTGGTATTTCTGGCAACTCTAAGGTAGAGGATACTATTCTCATCGCTTTAAGCATTTGCTCATACATGTAGGTTTGATGTACTTCTAAGCAAACATGAGGGTGATAGAAAAGAAAATTTGTAGTTCAAAACGAAAGTGAAAACATTTTTTGGACATTCCTAATGATGGCATAGTTGAAAACCCTAAACCTATTTCTACCATCTGCTAAGGGTATACATTTTGTACCTCAATATGTACCAAATCTGATACAAAACGGGAACAGTTCCCTCACGGTTTTAACATCCTTCTACCTTACATGAAGGAGAACCAGAGGTAGTTATACTCCAATCCCAAGACTTCGTGTGCTAATTATTTTTAACTAAGATGTTTTTGTGTTCTCATGCTGACTGCAGGGAGGTATTGCGTTGCTCAGCCCCTGGATATGGTTGTGTAGTTCTTAGAGCAGGTAAATAGATTCAACCCACTCATTTTTAAGGGTGTAAATAGCATTATCTAAGCCGGAATTTTTAGAGTATTATCGTTTTTCAATTCTTTCACAGATTCGGTGCTGAACTTTGTTGCTTCTGATTTTTCAAGTCAGCAAAATCAATCAGTTAGAAACAAGACGTGGGTAACAATGCTCTTTGTCAATGGATGGTTGACCGCCAACCTGTTTCCATAGAAGATGCTCCTATTAGTTGCTTTGTACAACAGAGATTTGAAAATCAGAGTTGCATTTGCTCTTTACAGACCTCCTAGAGCACTATATATTCCATCGATAGTGCTTTGCAGACACTTGCTAATACCACTTGTAACACTAAATGCAAACATATTTTAAGGAAAAAGCTACACTGAGTTGTGGAAAATTTAGTGTCACCTACAAAATTGTCACCACAAGATTTTATTTTTGTACACATACAATAATGTTTTATCATTTACCCCTACGTGAAGGTCAGATTCGATAAAAATTAAGTCATTTTTTAAAAGTGCCACATGTCATCTTGTGAATGGTCTGAGTTGACATGGCTCTGTGAGAATTTGATGTGGAAATTCATTTCGTCACTTAGTTCCTGAATCAGACCTTCGTGTACAGTACTGATTCAAATAGTGTGACTTTGGTAAGTTATTTTCCTCTTTGGACCAATTAATTTGATACTGATTTGGATACCGTGGACATTGGATTTTGCTAGTGGTAAACCTTGAAGTACTAGAAAGGATCAAAATTGCCATTGGATTTGATAACCTAGAATTTGTTGAAGTTGATGATTACTAAGGTAGTGATATCCTTTTTATTGTCCCATCTCCTTCCAAATCCTCTCCTATTTTGTAGCTTGAAACCAACCACATCTTAATGTAATGATGCCATGCAACATACAAGTGGACCTCTCCGGAAGTTCCAATGCTATATCCATTTTCTAAAAAAATTTGTCTTGGTTGTTGTATCATGTTTGTCTAATTGTGTCTATTGAAGGCCATATGTTTAAAAATTATAAAAAAGAAAAAAGATACAAATGACATGATTTTAGAATAGGGAGGTAAATCTTTTGTAAGTGTGGTTTTGAGTTGCTAGTTGTACTGTTTTGTGTTGAAAAAGTTATGCAATAAGGGTGTATCATGGACTCTTGTATGCTAAAGCCTATTCCCCATTAGCCATTAGGTATTTTCTCTTTGTGTCTTCTGTGTGATTTTTGAAAGAAAATAAAAATTACAAGTTTCTTTTTCATTTTTCTATTTGTTTAATCCTTGAAAAATTAGAACCCATTGATTTGAGCAATATTCCTATGTAAAATGGCTTAGATGAACACAAATAGAAATTACTAAGTTGATACTAAGCTATGCATGACACTTGGGTCACAATAAGTTTAAGCTCTGTAGTCACAAGAGGTTCAAAGGGTGCTTTGATCTTTGAAAGTGAACTATCCCAAAAGTAAGAGCTTAAAGTGATCTCTAACTTGTGCATTGAAAAATGTGTAGCCATCAATGGTGTTCAATAGTGGTAGTCACAGCTTGTTCACCGTGATGGTGAACAATGAACATTGAAGTGGTGGCGGCATAGGGTTGGCTTGCTTTCAACGGAATATTCATAGCGGAACATTGATTGTTCACTCCCAACATCCACCTCCGGAGGTGGATGTTGGGAGTGAACAATCGATGTTCCGCTAAGATTATTCCTTTGTTCTCTTAACTTTCAATTACATCCGTTCATCTCGCCATTATCCATCCTCCATTGTTCATTCTCAACATTTGAACAAAAAGGGTGGTCACGGCTTGTTCAATATTCGTCACTTCTCATTGGCCCTTCAAAGCACTTTCCATTGTTCATTGTTCACCATCACGATGAACAAGCTGTGACTACCACTAGTATGAATCTTTTGATACCTCCTGGAATGTGGAGGTCTGCATGAACATTTCCACACTGTAAAAGTATGCATTGACAAATGCAATGAAATTCCGTTTCATTTGTGTCAAAAAAAAATATATAAAAATGAATTGACAATCCTCTGGGATGTAATTTGACCAGAAAGCAGTGCTGATCTAATCAAAGATTAATGACAAGGGCGCCTCTAGGAGTTGATCTCATTGACCTCGTCATCTTAATGAATACGCTACTTGTAGGGGATTTGATTGCCTGTTACAGAACACCAGGTCTGCCCAGCAGGTCTTCTATGTTACCGTACTCCTGACCATAAACAAAAAAACACCATTTTAAAACGCTGGCCATGATCAGTAGTGATGGTGAGGCTCACAAGTGAGGTTACAGAAACTAAGTTTTCAATACCACACTAGCTTTTCAAGGCTGTAATTTCCACAATTGCTAAGACGTAAGGTAAGGTACTCACTTCGTCTAATTAAACGCTTTGCAGGAACAGTATGGGCTAATCAATGCCTATCAGCGGTTCAAGTCCCCTCCAGCTCTGTCAAGGTCCTCAGGAGCAGCAATCAATCAAGGGTCTAAAAACAGAAAGTACCATTAAGTCAAGTTAGTGGTGAGACTGTTTCATAAAGTCGTATTGAATCGATCCACTCATGTGACTAAGATATCCACTCTTGAGTCCTGGTTCCTGAACACACACAAATCGGTCCTTCAAAGCGAAATTAGCTGCTGTAAGTTACGTGAGGTGGCCAGTTGTTCAAAATATCAGCAAATGTACGGGATTTCCAAGGATGTCAGTCAGTCAATGCAGACACCCAGCCAGGCTCATGCAAAAGAAGCCTTGAGGAGGAATAAAGAACGAGCTAGTGTCCTCGGTTGACACGTTTCGTTGAAGCCTTCAACAATACTAAGCCTTTAACATTACGATTCCAACCAGTCAGACTACTGCCATATCCACCGTCCTTGCTCAAGAGGTCGGCCCGTTACGGTACCACCAGCTCTGCGAAGTTCTGACACTACAACATCATGTGATGGGTACAGAACTCCCGTAAAATAACTTAGTCGGCAATACACTTCGTGAGTTCAGTCAGAGCTTGGCTGAAAGAGAACCATTCAGTGGTCAATCACCAACATTCACTAACAGAGAAGCTTTGAGGACTCCAAGTGGTGATTACCATGCTAAACGGCGCTTAATCAGTGGGACTAGCTGCTTAAGCAAGGTGAAACTGGCAACAATCAATTCCATACGGTGCCATTATCCAAGGGGAGATGGAAAACAAGTTAAATGTTGAATACCGGTACTTTCATGCCCACACCCAAACTGCCCATGTGGACATCCCCACTCAGGATTGAAAGCTTCCACCATGGATGCCTCGTATTACACAGAGCCTGCAACCCACTCATAACGGGATTTGATTAGTGCGAGAAGATAATCGTGAGAGAAAAATCTTGTTGGGCTTCGTGCAAAGGAAAACGAAGTGCGCCAAGGCACATTAGGAAGCTCTTTACTTATCTCACAGTGATAATCTTGAGTCTCATTTAATTTGGGGACACAAAGTCAAGTGAGACCGTAACTAAAAGCTAAGGAAACTGAAGCCATGAGACGCGTACAATAGTGGGTTTCAGGGTAGCAAAGTTTCATTGTTTGGAGGTTCTCGAAGTTGGAGACAGCTTGTCATGTGGCACACTCACATTCTTGAATGGCTCTTTCATTATTGAAAGTTGTCGGAGGTGGCTCACAGTTTTCAACATTGGAATTTCATCTTCATGCTTCCACACACTAAAGACTCATCGTCCTCGATTCAGAATTAGCGGGTGCTAGAGCAATCACTACCATTTTGGGAGGTTCGCATTGTTTGACAAACTTCACAATAGTCATATCATTCGAAGACTCTCCCAACATTGAAATTTGTGGGAGGTAGGTAACAATTTTCAAAGTTGAAAACTCATCTTCATGCTTTGTGATTGGAGGGTCATCATCTTCATGCTCGCAATGGTGGAGACTCATCTTCCTATTAGAAAACTGAGAAAACTGAGGCCCTAAAATACCAACGCCTTCCAGTGGTCCTCACACTCCAACAATGGAGACCCTCAACATTGAACATTCCTTTGCCTCCTAAACTTCTCCGATCCACACTAACAAATGAAACTATTGCGGTGCCGAACCAAACACCTCCTCCAGTACCGCAAGAGTCTCATTCATTAGTGACAAACATATTTGAAGAATCAGAGTAGGAGACTCAAGCACGAGACTCAAATCACAAGACTTTCAGAAAACACAATTCTCACCATCGTGAAAGGCGGAATGTGGCAAGCAGGAGCGGAGGGCAGAGTCGCGGCTGCACAGCGCGAACCTGAAACCCTCTTTTGTGCAACGCAAAATGGAAGAGTGTTTTCAGACAAAGCAGGTGAAACAATACCTCTGTGTCGATCAACTCGTCGTCGTCGAGGCCCCGAAGCATCTTCTCCGAATTTACAAGCTTCGTCTGCTCCGACACGCTCTTCCGAATCGGTTGCGCGACCAAAGCAATGCCATCGATGATCACTTCCTCTCTGCCACTTCCTAAATGTCACCTCACCACAGGAGGAGAATTTGTAGTCCTCTGTTTCACCACCGCCTCAAAATTAGGGTTCGAGCTTCGTGCTTTCCGTGAATTGCATTGCGCTAGGAATTCCAGCGCCCAGGAAGCTCTCTTGTCCTGCGCGTTGAATTCGACTCTCACTCTCGAATCCTGCTTCAACATCCTACCTTCCCTCCTAAACCCTAATCGATTTGCCCCTATATGATAGCCCGGAATCGCTACAAATCTTCACCACTGAAACCTCCAATCATCACGCGCAAAATAGAACGCCCCACTCTGCAGATTAGAATCCTGATCACTTTGGATGAAGCAAGACTTTGGAGTCCAGTGGGTTTGAAAATGCGGCCTGGATTAGGGCTCAGGGTTTAAGGAATGTACTCCAGGGGTACATGCTGCTTCCCGTCTCCTTCATCCGTTTTTATGACACTTTCCACGGAGAATCCATCGTGTGCACACTACTCAGACTTAGGTTTTCGCAAACCCCTTCAACTTCGACGGCGTCCTTTGACTCAGCCTGTTCTCGATGACCCTGATAATGTTCCTCAAGTTCTGACACTGCATTGCTGTTGTGCTTCGGCTTCGATTCAGCCATGGAGATATACGCATCTCCTGAAGATAGATCACAGAGTTTAGGGTTCGGGCTTGATGTTGCTCCACTCTTGCAGATTCAGCTTGTCGCCGTTTAGGGTTTAGATTGCACCGTGTAGGCTCAGTGACGAGCTTTCGGAACTGTCGTTAGTCCTCTGGATTGAAGCTAGCATTGCATTAGATTCACTTGTACATGAATGTGTAGAACTCCAAGAGCTCTGCAAGTTGGTGCGACTTTTAATTGAACGTGTGGTGATCGGGTGTAGGTATCTGCGTGAGGACGATTGGAATGCAGAAGCTATGGCGATCACCTACTATAACGGCATCAGAGAACAAAGATGGCGACAGTGAGTTTCTTCTTTCCAACTCAGAATTGCTCGACGTTACTTGAGTCGTCCTAGAAAAAGCTTGAAAGAATCTGCAATTCGATTAGGTCATATAGTTTTCTGTGTTTCCTGAGCTTTGGGTTTGATGATTCTTTAGTTGGTTTGAGGATTTTTGAGTTGCTCTTGAAAACAGTCTCTTGTGAGGACACGACCAGGTTGTACTTTCGAAACAAACAGGGAGTGTCAGAGCTATTGATTTCTAGTGCGAGATTTCCATCCATTTTGAGCTTCAGAATCTCATCCCATATCTACTGACCTGCGTAGAGTATTCGAATTGCGTTTTGAGAATCGCCTCTCATTGCAGAGGAGCTTCTTGCACTTAGACACACCCTAATGTTTTTGATCGTTGTTCAGAGATATTGCTTAGTGATTGAATCTCCCTGAAAGAGATGGTCCTCCTTCAATCCGAGGCAACAAAACTAAGGTACGGAGTACTATCTTCCTCGATCACTTGCCCCAGTAGAATGTACGTGCTTGCAAATATTTCTGTCTGTCATGCAGCAGTGGGAGTAGCCTTTGGATATTCAAAGATTTTTGTGAACATACCAGAGGTTGTATCTTAGTTGAATTTGACAAGGACATGAGTATTAGTAGGTACCTGTTCTCTGATTATGAAATCCAAAGTATTGCAAAAAAATGTCAAGTTGTGAAGTATTGTAAGGACTTAATTGCCTGAAATGGTGAGGAAGTACTTCTTGTAAGCAGCCTTGCAGGGACAGCATGGGCCTAATAAATGACCTCTTGTAGTTCTGTAGGTTGTAACTCTAGGGTGGACTAGGAAGGAGCAAGGGGCAAATCGGATGGGATCCAGTACAGTGAAAGGGGTGGCCTGTATTCATGGGTTTCGTAGGTTTTGACTTGATCACTCATGTGAACCTTGGATGGGACTCCTGAACCCCACAAGCTGCCATGATTGAATTCAGTCATGCCAGTTGCCAGGAGCTAGTGGAATGAGGTGGAGGAATTGTGCATGGGAATTTCGAATAGTGTATCATAGTGGGGTGGGGGGTGGCCAAAAAATCAAAATCAAAAACAGATTCTACACAGAATTCTAATGCCTGCCTGGTTTTTTTTATATGCACCAGTGATAGCAGGCGAATTCCATCCAACTGATTGATGGACGGGCAGAAGGAAGCAAGGCCTGGGGAACTGGGAAGAGCTAGAGTCCGACATGGTCAAGTTTGGTTGCAGGAACGTGAGTATAAGCATGACGTCATCCAGTCAGAGGCCATGGACATTGTGCCATGGATGATTCCAAGCAACCCCAGTGAATAGACACACCCCACACCCCACCCCAATCAGGTCCGTCTTGACAAATTGGTTCCTTTTGGCGTGAGTGTGGTATTCTCCTCAGCTTCTACTGCACAGGAATCATATGATTTAGTGGTCCAGTCAGACTCACATTTTTATATCATCTTGGTGGGATCTTGCTTGTTGGACGTGTTCAAATTCATTTCCAGTCAACCCCCCCCTGCTTTATGGGGGTGTTTTTTTTTGCCAAGCTTTGCATCCTCAAATCCTAATAACTTACGTGGTTGGTTCTGTGCTGTAGTCCTTGTATGATAACCCCTCCAGTGCCCAGTCTGCTGTCTGTCAAAGCTAGCTTTATTGCATTGTTCATGGGCACCAGAAAATCCTTTTTATGTGAAAAATTTCTGGCAGAATAGCCCAACAACCCTTTTGATGTTTATCCTTTCCTGATGCTCCAGTGAATGGCCAGTTGCTTGAGTTGCTATCCAACTGCCCATGCCCAGGGGGAAAAGATAGGGTGCAAGTTACACAATTGCAAAAGCATATTAAAATCAACTCCAATGAGAAGGGGCTCCCATACCTGCTCATCTTCAGGCCATGCTATGGATGGAGGAGATGACCAACTATGACTCATCCTCTGATGAGGTGTGTGCAATGGGAAACAATTCTTATTCCTAGTTGCCTTGGAAATAGAGTATATTAAAGGTGCTTGAGGGAACCAATTGTTACAACCAAAGTTCATTGATTTTGTAAGTTTCTTTTGAATCACAATTGTACCATAAGGTAGGAGGCTCTTGAATCGCCCATCTAAGGGCTGATTTGCCTTTTCCATATGCTTCCTTGGTCGGTAGTATTTTTAATTCATTTTTCAGAGATAGAAAAATAGACGAGGAATCTATCACAAGTGGTTTCATATTTTTTTGAGCAATATTGAATTAGTTATGAATTTTCAAAGGAGATGTATCGTAGGTCCCTATTTGTGACCCTAGGTCTTCCATAAACTGCTCACTTGCAAGATGGGAAAAAGCAAAGCCGATGATTGGCTGGGACCCTTTTTTTTCTAATTCATTCATAGCACTATAGCGGTCAATTTAAGGATCACTTTGTTCCATTTAAAGATCACCTCGTTCCATTCAAGAGCCATTTATAGGGGCGGTTCTTAATGCCCGAGCGATTTCAGAGCCTCCTACCTTAGTTGGGGAAAACAGCCAGATCAGGGTGAAAATATGTACTTCTACAGTTATTTAGGTACTTGTTTATATATATGTATAATAGAAATGTTAGAAGAATTTCTCTTTGTCATATTAAGATGTTTTATATTCATATTTATGTATTTTATCAATATTTGGAAGTAATAGAACCAAGAGGATTTTAAGTGTCAAATATTGTATTTATGAAATCAAAGATCTTCTTAACAAAAGTCTTTGGATTTCCAAACTTATAACTGTACTACACATTTTATTTCAACGACTCTAATATGCACTAATTATTCTATATTGCATTTTTACATCATAAAATACTTTTTTAGTTCTCATTTTAATAACCCTTGGGGGAAAAGGATTATCTCCTTTCTCCTTTCATTAGTTCTCATTTTATTTCTCAGAGAGAAAAAAACGAAATATAAAACAATTAATGTATCTCACTGTCCTTGACCCAAAACATGAGTTTCATGACCTGCAGAATTCTCTCAGGAGCATGGGTATCCCACCCACAAACCGACCGTATATTTTTCTCCCAATCAACTGAACACCAAGTGATGTTTTTTGTCCCCAAGCCCATGTCATTTGCATCTGATGAAATCCCATATTAGCTTAAATTTACTGTTTGTTTCTATTTTGATCATTACTGCACATGAATTTCAGCGGTTGAGCAGGGCAGACAGGCGGTCAGTAAAACTCAGTTCTGCCGGGTGGAGGGTACAAGTTCCGTCGTCGTCCCGCCACTGCCATTCTTCGCAGAGACAGAGACACGGGCATTGGAAGGCAACTCCGTCGCGACCGGGTGGGCACTGGGCAGGCATCGTAGTCAACCAAATGCTTGCTGCTGCTGCTGCTGCAGAATTTGACGAGCTCTCCAACCGGAGCCACGCAAAACAGGAAGAGGATAGGCATGGATAGACTAAATTGCACTCGCACCCCACCAGGCAAGCTCTTTATTCCGTCCCTTTTCTTTAATAGTATTCAGTATTCACGTTTCTTTTCCTTGCCTGGGAGGAATATTGGATGCAACACAGATTCCATATTATTTACCATGTCCTGCCAAGTTTGGGTTTCATTTTTTGGGCCATTTTTTTCAGACTTTTTCATTCTGCCATGTCCTGCCAAGTTTGGGTTTCATTTTTTTGCCATTTTTCTTTTTAGACTTTTTCATTCTGCCATGTCCTTCCAAGTTTGGGTTTCATTTTTTTGCCATTTTTGTTTTTTAGACTTTTTCATTCTGCCATGTCCTTCCAAGTTTGGGTTTCATATCATCCCATTCAATGTTCGGAAAAAACCTGCGGGCAGTTCAAAGTTAGCTGGTGGAATTGGGGAAAATAAAAACTAGTTGCAATTTGAAAACATAGGCAAAAATCTGGTGAAAAAATTTGTAAAATTTGTATTTAGAGTAAAAAAAAGAGAAAACAATGGAACCCAGTTCTTCAAAAACCTGGTTCAATATGAAAGTTGAGGGAAATTAGTCGGTAAAACTCAAATAAAATTCCGAATAGTGATCCCATTTTTTTTCAGACTTTTTCATTCTGCCATGCCCTTCCAAGTTCAGTTTGGGTTTCATTTTTTTTTCCATTTCTTTTTTTTTTCCATTGTTCTCAGACTTTTTCATTCTGCCATGTCCTTTCCAGGTTTATGGAGATTGGGTACTAGCTGGACCAAGTGGCTGAGTTCTCTGCACGCCCTCAATACAAGCCCCGCCCCTCCTCTCCTCTCTTTTCTTTTCCGGCTCCTTTACAGCTTGGTATCCATTCATTATGCTGGCGTGGCATGCAAAAAAATACACGTGGCAAATTTTACAGCTTCAACCAATTGCAGAGCCTTTCTGGATGGATAGCCTGCAACTGAAAAGCTTGAGGTATCTTGTTTCTTTCTCCCTTTTTCTCTTCCAGATTCCATTTTCCATTTTTTTTCCATTTTTCATTACAAGCCAAAGCTCTTCTTTCACTGGATCTTTCGCCCCAACCTTTTGTGGATATTCAAAGCTTTGCTTTGCTTTGCTTGCTGAACTGTCCTTGTTGGTAGGCCTTCCCTGTCTGTCTGCTTGCAAAAGAGCTTGCTCCATGCGGTGCTAACCTGACTTATTGTTGTACCTGGGCCATCCATCCCAAGCTTTTGTCGTCCAAAGGGCATGTCCAAGTGTGTTTGTGTACGCGAAGCCACGTCATCAAGTGACTTCATCAATTGAAAGTGATTGTGCACGGGGTCATAAGTTGGACTCTAAAAATGTTGGGAAAGATGTAGATCGAGAGGGATGCAATTTGGGGTTGAGGGTCCATAGTGGGCATGCACAAACTTAGTTGTCTTTTAGTTGTGAAGATCATGAGATTGTGAGTGGTTTGTGTATTGTAAAGAGTAAAGGCAATTGCATGAGTGGGCGCGTTTACATTTGTAGTTTCTACTGCATTTGTAAGTAGATGAATCCATTGTAGGTGAAATGGCTTCTTGCCTCCATGGAGTAGCTATAAAAATGAGCATATTTTTTTGACAAAGTCTTTTGTTTAGAATTTTGGAAGTGTAGCCCAAAGGAGTCAGTAGCTCCTTCTAGGCCTATCACTATTATCAACGAGTTCTTTCTTGTTTGGAACAGGCAAAATGTCTAGAATGGACCTTCCTACTTCAATGGCTTCTCTGTGAAATTGCATTACTTGATTCTTGTGAACATTAGTTGATAGTTGATATGTATGTGAATAAAGTATTTGGTTGATTGGATTCTACAAATGTGCATGCCTTGAAAGCATGGCCCAAGTGCTTACTTATTTGGAAAATATACAAGGTGGTGAATTTCATCTAGTATAAATAATTGGCAATTATTCTACAAGAAGCCATTGGATAGTTGTGTACAATGGCAATTTGGATCATATGTTTACAAAATTTTAACAATTGCAAGGTACAAACATGTACCCCTTGGTGTGTATATATATGTGTGTGTGTGTGTGTGTGTGTGTGTTTCCAATCAAGTGTTTAGATCAAAAGTTTTGTTGCCTTGAACTTTGAAGGCAACCTAGATAGCATTAAATAACATGTTTAAAGCTCTTCTTTTAGTTTTGAAATTTAAAAAGTATGTAATCAATATGATATAGGATGCAAATGTCCAAAAAAAAAAACATCAGTGCAAAAATTTCACACTAGGAATTAAAAGTTTATTGGCCCTGTTGAACAAGGTTGAAAAAAAAATCTTCTAACTTCAAACTTTATAATCATTCAATTTGTACAGTCAAAGTCTTTTGATGTTAATTTTGGAGGGAATTTTAGAATACATTTTTCTAATGATTTTTTGACCATTCACTACTCAATCCAAATTATACTTACTTTCAAGTCTAATTCCACCTCAAACAATAGGGATTGTTTCACCTTCTCCAAAAATTAAACTTCTATGAAAAATAAGAAGTTGTGGAGTGAAAAGTGGAGTCAATAGGGAACCATTCTCCTGAAAAAGGTATGACCCCCCTTTTGTGTCGATTAAATGATGAGAAAGGATCAACGCAATAATTTTTCTAAATTAGAAGAATCACCAATTATTTGTAGTAAGGTTGTTGTGAAGATCCAAATGAGAAGGATTTTTTTCACAGATATCAGGTGATGACTTTTTCACATCCATGTTGAGCAAAATGCAAAGGGTGAAAGCTAGATTAAAACTTTACAAGAGAAATGTTCTTCATGCCCATTCTTCATCTCCAAAGATTGAGAATAATCACCATTCTCAATCTTCAGAGAATGAACCCTCCGCAAGCCTCTAGAAGCCAATGACATACTTCCAGGTCCCTTTTCTCTAAAGATTGAAGACGGAGAAAAGAAAATATGACAACCCCTAATATTGACATATTGAGCTTGAAACTACAACAAGTCACTTAATATTCAACATTTTTTTGAATTTTTGCAATTACTAAGAAATTAGTCTTAACAAGAATTCTTTTCCAAATTGAATTTTGGGATCTTTAGTTTAGATGGAAAATTTATGATTAATGAAAAATGGACTTTGTATTTTATAAATTTTGAATTATAATTTTTTGAGGGATTAATCTATTTACATATCAACCCATTATATAAAGCCAAATTACCAATGTGTATTCAATTTAGGCATTAAACTTTGGTTTTGGACATTTTTCAAGGATGAAATTATACAATTCCTATTTTTCTTCAAAATTTACACTCTTTTGGTGCAAAATAAAATTAATATGATTTTCATGTCAAACATCCCAACAAATCTATTTATAATAAAATCTACAATAATGTATACTTATTAGAAAAAGTGTAAGTGGCAATGAAGAATTGAATATTTTATATCAAAATTCAAACTAAACATGTTAGAAATCACATAGGAAAAGAAAACACAACAATATCACTTATAGATTGAATGATTATAATGTTTGATCACGAGGGTGTTAAAAATGAAAAATTAATTTAAAGTCTTTCAACCCTATTATCACATATCAAATCTAAAAAACTGGTCACCAAAAAAATATGAGGTTAAAGGACAACATGCATAACTCCAATCAATTTACAGCTTCTTAAAATCTACTCTTCATTTTTTTTAATGAATTTTTAATGTATTTTTTTTTCCAAGATCTAGAAAATTTGAGGCTCATTTTCAAGAGTCTTCATCACTAGAAAATCAAGATTTGCAATGGACAACCTTGCACAAAATCTTGAATAGAAAAATCATAATCTTTCATGTTCAATATCGGATTTTTGATGCTAAAATTAGATTTTAAAAGTTTAAAAATATAAATTATTAAAAATAGTAACTTGGTCAGGTTTTATTTAACTTCAAAGTACTGTCAACACTAGAATTTGGTGCTTCAAGTATATAGGGGTTAAAAATTTATTAAATAAAAACAGATACAAGATAGAAAAAGAAAACTAATTGTTGATAGCTCTAAGATGGAATTGAAATACACTAACTCTACTAGTCAGATTATTCTAGCAAAAAAATTGAATCTTGTGAAATTTGTTTTGAAAAAATTGAAAATTGAATTTGAGAACAAATCCAATAAGTTATTTTTTAAGCAAATGCAATGATTGCCTACAAAATAAGAAGCTCTATAACTTTCACATCACTAATTGAAACATAATGAAATCATGGATGTAGACCAAAAAATATAATCTTTGAGAAACAATCTTTTTTTTTAAATCAAATTTTGTATGCCACCTTGAGCTTAGGTTGGCAGAACTTTTGTTCCATGCACCAAGTGAATTTCTATTCTAATGTTTTTTTCTATCTTTAAAAATAAATTTAGAAAATCATGTCAATTGAAGATACAAGAGCCTACTTGAAATTCCAAAAGTTTTCCCAAATGACATTGAGACTTTGGAGATAATTATCAAAAGATTTTGAAATCTTAAAAGTAATGGTAGAAACTAACTTGATGAACATCATTTTCCTCATTGAGCTTAAATGCAAGGAGATTGATCTTCAAGTCTAAATTTGGGATTGACCAACAAGTGCTGTTATCAAAAAGGTTGGTTTTTTTACACACTTTTTAGATGAATGTAGTTGCAATTCTAGGTGTGCAATGCAAATAGAAACTCCTATTTTGGGTGATGAGTAAGTCTTGGAATTCTAGGGCCAATTACAAACCTTGCATATCTACATGCATCAGTCATGTAAGTACATGCAAAAGACAATTTCATTTTTTAAAACCTTTTTGAGCTTTAATTTGATGCAATTTTGACAATTTTTTTCTTCTAAGACCATTATTGACAGTAAAACATCAAAAAAGGGATGTTATGAAAATCATAACAATTTGATTCCTTCAACAATGCTAGAATATTGAAACTACAAACAAAAGAAGTTTCAGCATTTTTGTACCAAATTTTTTCCATAGTCAAAGTGTGCTAAAATAAAAATAAAATGTAATGTCAAAAAAAGAATAAAAAGAATAATAATAAAATATTATAAATTTGAAAATTCATAATTGATTCCACAAATGCCCCCCAAAATATGAAATGATGGATTTAATTTGGTTACATTTTGCCTTTCAAAAAAAAGTATCTCTAACAAAATTGTTCGAAGGTTCCTACTCCTACAAAAGAAATATCAAAGGTGCAAAAAATTCTACATTGTATATATAAGTTCAAGAAGATAACTGTGATTTCACATATATGGAAGAATTTTCGCCACCAACAATGATGTTAGGGTTTTCTATGGCATAAAAGCAAAAGCTCTAAGCAACTCAATAATAACTTAGGCAAGACCAGGCAAAAATTGGAAATCTTGAGTTGGATTTGGGCAACCCACATGATATCATTTTTAACACTATACTTTTGCTTTTCTTTTCAACGCTCTTTTTTATATAACTTTTTTAAACACTTTTTTAATACTTTTTTTTTGACACTCTTCTTAAATGTAAAATTGGCAAATGTTTCTTTTGATAAATTTTTGGCATTATTTACGACATTTATTTTACCACTCTATTGAAAATATCAAGTTCAACACTCTTTTTGTGACATTTTTTCCAATGCACTTTTCAACATAACAAGTCAAACACTCTTTTTCAAACCTTTTTTAATCTTAAATTATTTTAAAATAAGTCAGACTCTTTTGCAATATTTGATCAAACACTTTAGTGTCCAAAATCTATCTAAAATTATGTCAATAAGAAATTTGAAAATCCAACACCATTTTTTGATAGTGCATGCATAAGGATATGTGTATACAAAAATATCCCGTCTAAAATTGTCTCTCCTATCTACACGTGTCCAAAATTTCTAGGTCAAATTATTGCATTTGTATACATAGGGGCCGCCGACTTGGTATACTCACGTTATGTGGTGATATTTGTCCCCCAATGATCAATTTTTATTATTAATCATATGAAAGATATCAAAATTCCATCACTTTTTTTCTCTTTTCTTTCTTTCTTGACACATAAGTTATAAAGGGCTTCCCTCCAACCTTTTCTGAGTTTTGAATGCCAAAAAACAATGATACCGAACATTTTGCACCCTTCTCGTCTCGTCATCATTATGCATGTTTTGAATTGCGTACTGGTAAGTTGGAAGTATCTGACGACTTGAACTCCCAAAGCAAAGAAGCGATTGCGTACTTGAAAGGAAGATATCAGACCATCCCCAAAGTCAGATATTTTTTTTCCAAAACCACCCAAACTGCACGAGGTTGGGAAAATTGGCTCCCAAAAACTTGGTTGGAATGCATAAAATCAGCACCTTCTCGGATACCCGAGGACTCGGAAGAAGTACCCCCAAACAGTTGGGAATTTTCTTTTTACCCAACGTGTGGGAATTTCTCAACAGGACAAATCTCCACCCGCCTCTAATATTAAGTTTAGTTCAGTTCGTGTCAGCCTGTGTTTTACTGGCAATTTGGCAGCCCATTTGCACCAAAGTAATGGCCCCCTGCACTACCCCCTTGGAAAGAAATCAATAGTACCAAAAGACAGGTACCAAATTGCCAGAAAACTTCAAATTTATAAATTAAAAACTTGGATGAAATCACCAGATTGTGGATGAAAAATATAACTATGGACATGTGATATTCTCTATCCAATATGTGGGTGAATGTTGAAATTCGGAGCACCAATATAACATTCACTATCACCACTTTGACACTTCATAAAAAATGGGAAGAAACAAACAAACAAACAAACAAAAGACTGGTTGGTGTGAGTGAGTGAAAATGCACCTTCCAGAATCATCCGACCTAAGTTAGACAATGTATCGGCTTTGTAGACCGACTTCTTGTTTTGAGCTGATCAAGTGTACCCGGGATATTTGATATAATACATACATATGGGGGCTCCGATATGGGGGCTCCGGCGTGGCACCTTTGGAACTGCAATCTAGTCGTTGAAAACACCACCAAGGAAGGAGACCAGTAGATGGATCAAGATCAAGTGCTGCGCTTTCGTGGGTGTGGGGGACCGAGCCGCAAAATGGAATGGCGGTGACATCTGGCATCGTGTAGTTCGCCACCTCAGCCATTTTGAAAGGGGGGAACTTGGAAGGCACTGCCGTAAGGTATCACGCCAGGATTACTTGTGACTTTGCTCTCGTGACGAATATATTTTACATCTCAGTCTTTGGAAGAAAGAAAAAAAAAAAAGCCCGCCCATCTTGGAGTTGATGCCCACGTGGATACTTACAGACATCACATTCTGCCCCCCCAGAAGAAAATTTCTTGCTCTAGCGTAGTAGTGTAGGGCCCTCTTGGGCCACCTCAGCAAAATTCCTCCCCAAGGATATTGGGGACCCAATAAAAAATTTAAGTAGCCCCGGTAAGGTTGGCCCCAGATGAGAGGAGGGCCAAAAGCGGACGATGAATGACTTTCAAGGCTCTAGGAGGAACGAAGCATGCACCTATTAATCTAGTAACTGAATCTCTTTGGGGGGGAGGGGGGGATGTACCCCTAAAACGATGACGAGGAATAAAAGTGTCCAATGGATGACTTCATTGTTCATTGTAGAAGCAAAGAATATTCCTATTGGTCCAATAAACGGAACATTTTTTGATGACTACTTTGGTCTTAGGCGGCTACGTCCTTTGAGTGGTCATTAGCAGGGATTCTATTTTCAAGGGAGACAAGGAAACCTTATTCGGGAATTAGTTAACAATGTTTTCAAAATATTCATATTCACTTGACACAATGCTATAACTGTAGAATCATCAAATGATCTGCTAAGGCTTGACTCTTTGTTTGCCCGAGAGGAAAAAAAATTGAGTGAACTCAAAGATAAAATCTACCAAGTAACAAATAAGAACAAGCAAAAAAAGTCTAAGATCTATCATAATTTAAGCAATAAATCCACTCTATTGTTTCAAAGGGGTCAAACATGAGACATTCCATAGGTCACCATGAAACTCCCACAATCACATACACTATACTTTCTAAGACAAATAGGAAATCTAATTCCAATTTCGTTTTTTTATAATAACCCTACTTCTATTGCAAGTTTGTTTGTTCAAAGTCCCACAACCGAATCCACATGACAACATACGTGTCATCAAAATAACAATACTAGACATTGAAAATGTACAAAACAATTTCCCAATATCTCGATGGAAGGAAGTCACGGTGTGGGGTACAACTTATTCCCCTTCCCTAGATGCCAGCCACTCACCCTAAACCCATCCCCCGCCTACCTCCACCTCCACCTCCCCTCCTTTTAAATTTAAGTTTGTGTGAAGTACAATGGAAACAAGGAGAAGAGTAGTATCTCCATGTAAGTGCCAGCTGTCTGGCAGTCACAGGACAGACATGAAGCCTGATTTTCCTGAGATGCAAAGAACGAAGTCTGTCTGTATTAGCATGCCGCATGCTTGTCAGCAGGAACAGGGCCCGAAAGAAAACCCGGAGGGTGCTGGGGTGGCAATTGGCAAGGGGGGGTGAGACAGGGACAGGGACAGGAACAGGGCCCGATAGAAAAAACCCACAGGTGGGGGTTGGGGGTCCGGGTTGCAAGTGACATAATAAGGAAGGCTCCTCCTCCAGACCATTTCAAATGGTCATCTCTCCCAAATGCTGGCACACTCTCCTTCTTCTTCCGTCCGGGTTGGGGGTCCGGGATGGGGGTCCGGGTGTCATCTGGTCTTGCCTGTGTGGTCCCATGTCCCAACTCCCACCCCCCCTATCCTGCCATCCAGTTCCCATGGAGATCGTGAATGGCTGGATGCCGTTGTACAATAAGTTGGGCTGAGCTTAGCTTCTGGGTCATTGGTCCATTGGTCCTTGGGTCCAAGTCATATATTAAACTGATTGCTACCTTCCCAAGTCTCCTATTATGTACCTGGCCTACTGCTTGCTTTGCTATTGCTTTTGCTTTTCCTTCCTTTGCAGAAGCCAATGAGCTTGGATACCGACACTCCTTGCCTCGCTCCTTGCCTTGCCTTGCCTTCCCATTCACTCATAATGGAGTTTTGAGGCTTTACGTCTCTGAATGAATTCAAGTGGACACCTGGCCAACATACGGATCATCTTTGAATGAATTCAAATGGATACTCGGCCAACATACAAATCATGCTCTCCCTCCTTCCTTCCTTCAATGGCCGGAAGGAAGGTGGTCAATTGTTGATGGACATTTCTTTGAGGGGTATTTTGGATTGTTGGTACTATTACCCTTGCGTTTATTTCTTCCTCCTCCGGTCTCAACTCTCAAGGTGTGTATGGATTTTATTTATTTTTCAACTGTAGTGAGGTATTATTCAACTATGGTGAGGTATTATTCAACTGAGTGCAGTGGTGACAGCTGTATCACAAAACACCCGTGGATTTGGGGCTGGATTTTTTCTTCTGAACCATTTGACTTGGTCATGGCTCATTTCTTGACTCCCAAGCCAAGTTTTCACACCAGTAAGCTTATAAGGTCCCTGCATGTGAAAACTAGATGCGTGCAGTATTAGTCAAACTCAACTCAACTGTGCGGTCTTCAAAATAAAAAAATTTCGTATTTGATTTGAATAAATTACGTGAAGGTTGTGAAGTGTGGCAATGTGAAGCGAAATACAGAATAATTAATTTTGGAATATAGTAATTTACTAAAAAAATTAGTATAATTAGTTTTGAAATTAGCAAAATATAGTATAGTAATGTTTCAATTTGCACTAATTTAACCCTTGAAAGACAATTTATACTAATTTAACCCTTGAAGCCTATATAGCTATTGAAGGCTCGAGCAAGTTCTTACAAATTTATTTTTGAAGACATGAGAGTGAAGTTTTTACCATAGATGTGTGCTTATATTAGCTTTGTGAAAAAAATATCACTTTTTTCAATTGGATGGGTGAATCAAAAGTTTAGAGGCACCTTCGGCAATATGTTAATAGAAAAGACAAGTAGTTGTGCAAGCATCTTGGCTAGATATTTTTATTTTTTTTAATTATCTTTGAATGCATATATCTTCCACACATTTCTATAGTAGTATAGATAAAGAATGTGTGGCTGAAAATGAAAAAATAAATTTCAATTTTCAATTTTTACTCAATGAACTAAAATGAAAAATTTAGAACAGTATTAGCACCATTAGCACAAATTCTAGTATCGAGTTTAAGAACATTTTTTGCACTTCATTAACCCCTAAATTCCCATTGGTCCTACGGGGGCCAAATTGCAACTTTGGGTAGGCTCATACGATCTCAATATTTATCATAATTTTCTGAAACTTTTTGTGAAGTTAGAAAAATACATAAGCTTCTTGGAAATATAATTTTCATTTCAATCAATACCCGGTAGAAAAAGTTTTGACGTAGTAAACCGACAATGGAGGTCAACGGGCAATATTTAAATAATCACAGAAAGTCAAAATTATTTTTTTAACTTTTTTTTCCTAAAATATAATATTTTATACATGTGAAGCTTTGGTTCATTCTATTTGGACTAGTGATGAGAAATGGACAATCTTGTTTTGGGGGCAATTTAACCCCTAAAAGCCCATTGTCCCTTCGGGGGACAAATGCATTTTTGGGCAGGTACCTACGGGCTGCAATTTTCTCCTGATTTTTTGAAACTTTTTTTGGAGGTAGAAAAGCTGATTAGCTATGTGGGAATATAATTTTTTTCACAACCAGTGCCCAGTAACAAAAGTTATGACCAAATAAGCTCAAAACAGGGGACGGGGGGCAGTACGGGCAGCAAAAAAAAATTGTATTTTTTTATTTTTTATTTATTTTTAATTTTTTTTTCTCATAGATTATATTTTTGTCTATCTGTAAAGCTTTGATTCATTTCATTTGGATTTGTTATGAGAAAGTTATAGACATTCTTGTTTTTCGGGCAGTTAGAGCATCTTTTTGAAAAAAATAGCTTGTTGGATTCATTTCTAAATGAAATTTTTCAAATTTTTCAAATTTTTTTTTTTGCATGGTTTAGTTTACTTGCTAGAACAATCTCACCATAGGGATTAGTGCATTTTAATTCCATCTAAAATATATGAATACTTTAGATTTTCCTTATATCTCGTACCTATTTCTCCTTAACAATTTTTTAATAATGAAAATTATGTTTATTTTATTTTATTTTATTTAATTAGACTCTCAACTCAATTCTCCACTATGAAGATTTAAAGCTCAAAACTCTGTAGTGCAAAAATTTTAAGTTAAAAATGTTCAAAGTCAAAAAATCCAGTCCCACAATGTGCTGAAAATTTTGTTTTTTTCACTTTAAACGTAGATAACTTGCAATCTGTGCGGTCAAGAATTCTGAAATTTTTTCCACACATTCTCATACTAGTTAGGTGTAAGATCCTACGGTTAGATGTGCAGAAAAAATATTTTTAATTTTTTTTCACTCTTTGCTAAAAAAGTGGCAGTTTTGGGTGTTTTTTGGCAGAAAAAAGGCCTTGGGCCTTTAGGGGTTAAGCATCTTCCAAAAAAATTATAGGATTCATTTTTTAATGCAATTTTCACATTTTTCCAAAAAAAATTGTTTCTCAAGGTTAAATATACTTACTAGAACAATCTCATTGTAGGAGTTATTGTGTTTTAATTCCATCTTAGAGGTAATAACAATTTAGTTTTTCTTTCAATCTTAGACCTACTCCTACTTAACAATTTTTAAAGAATGAAAATCAAGTGTGTTTATAAGAAAATCCCCAAACTTTCAACTCAATTCTCCAACATAATTTTTTATAATTTATAGTATGTAGTGCAAAATATTTCCACAAATGGTGGTCAAAGTCATCTGAAATTGTAGGTTAGAGTTCAAAAGAAAATTCTTTCCAACTTTGAATTTTAATATCTTCCAATTTGTACAATCAAAGTTTATAAAAAATTTACCATGTAATCTGAGACAAGTCAAATGCAAGATCCTACGGTTAGATTCTAAAAAAGTTATTTTTTTGTTTTCTTTAGCAAATGCAACAAAAATGATAATTTTGAGTGTTTTTTTTTTATAGAAAATGGTCTTGGGACTTTCGAGATTAAGAAAATGAAAACTTTGAGTTGATTGTTGGGATTTTGATTATTCCAAAAACTGAATTTATCCATAAAATAAGATATCCAAAAACAATTGAGATCTTACTCATGCAATTGCATTTTTTGGGACATCCTCTTAGTACAATATGATTTGGGTATGTTAGATACTCCATTATCTTTGAAAATTGTCTTGTAAGTAACTAACGTGACTACCTAACCAATGGTCTCAATTTCCAAAGTTAGATAGTGTCTTCCTCTCTATGAAGTTGGATCCACTAAGTTGAACTTGTTGGACAGAGCCCAATTTGAATTTATCTTCTCATTCATTTTTATTTCAAATAGGGTTCGACATTCAAGTTAGTGTGAAATATATTAATATATTAATAATACAATGACATAAATATTTTTTTACTCAATTGTTATAAGTATTATTTTCAAAATTGTTAAATATTTTAATCAATATTTTAAAACAAATGAGACTAATTCTAGTTTGAAATCGTTTAACAAACATTTTATTAAGTATATATTTTTTGATACTAAAATTCTCATATTGATTCAACTCACAAATTCGCTTCATTTCAATTATTATTATAAGTTATTATCAAGTAGTCTATAGAGTAGTAATTAGAGTAAGTGGAATAGTAGTGAATTTCTAAGGACCTTTAAATTCAACTTCCTTACTTATTAATTGAATATGTACTGTTACATCCAATGTGGGAAGGTTTTGCCATAGAGAATCATTTGTGAATTGTAGATCCTCACAAGTGGCAAAAATCAAGATATATAGTGAAATATAAAATATAAAAAATAAAATACTAAACTATCTTTTTTCTAGGGTAGTATTAAATATAATATATTACTAACCTATTATGGCTATGCTCTAATTTTTCATTGTTTGAAGTCTAAAATAAGTTCATAAATGAGAATTATTGTGGTTAAGATTATTAAAATTGTGAAGGTTCAAATCACCTTCCAAATTGCTACTAATAGAAGAAAATTCCATTAGTAGCAAGATCATGGTGCAAATAATGTACATAATGCAATTAATCAATAGTTGGTTTTTCAAGTTGCAGCAACAAAGATTGGACCTTCATGAGACAAATTTTGTTTGTTGATATATGTAAGTTAAAAAAATATGTTGCCACATGCAAAATTGAACAATGATGCCAACCAAACTCTTTAAATTGAGTTGGAGGTTAAAAATGGATATATTAAAAATAAAAATAAAATGACATTGGTTGGTATAGTTAACAATTAAAAGAGCCTATAGAGGTAGTCAATCTTGGTTGCTTCTAATTCACGGGGAGTTCACTTAGAGTGTTTATTAGAAACCACTTGCGAACAAAATTTTGGACCCCTGTATACTTTTTGAATTTTAAATTAGAAATAGAAATAAAAATATGAATAGATTTTCCTACTTTGAAAGTTTATGTTTTGAATTATTGATTTTTTTTTTGTTAATAATAATTAGTTACAAACTTTTGAAGTAAAAAGATACACCATAGAACTGAAAAATAACTTCACACCCCTATATTATATAAGAAAAAAATTGTCTAAAAAATGAACCAAAAAAATCCTAAAAATAACTTTCTATTGAAATCTCATTTTGAGTTGAACATTGATTCAAATGGTCATCTAAATGTGTTATCTATCATTATTTGAGTTGAAAAACATGCCATTTTAGTTCATTTTCAACCTCTTCTAGAAATCATTTCATATTTTGTTTGAGTTGGAAAATTTGGAAATAAAAACCTATAGTCATGATTAAACAGTGCTCAAAATTTTAGGTTTAAATTTATGACATTGCTCAAAATACTTAAAATTATATATTCTTAGATTTACTTTAACATATATATAATGGAGGAAGTTCATTTTGGAATTAGAAAAGGAAGCAGAAGCGGATGGCGTCTTTTGTAGGTATGCCAACTTTTGAGCATTTGGTAATATCATTGCAACTTGAAATCAAAGTTGTAGAGCAATTGAGTTGAACAAAGGGACTATTTTGGTCCATATATTGCTTGCAAATTTTTAACTAAGCCTTTCATAGGCAATGCATTTTATGCTAAAGTCCCATAATAGTGAAGCAAACATCCGATGTGGAAAATAAAGATTGTAAGTACAAAATCTTCATTCTAATAAGCAATATATCTAAACTAAGTTTGTACATTATTAACCAATGCAAATGAGGGGATTGTTGATAAACACTATAGCTCAAACTAATATATACTCCGTGTTTGCTTAAAGTGAAGTGTTTGGCAAGAGCAAATATTCTACACCTAATCATATAATTTGGGAACAGTTTGATATGCTTAATAATGTAATATTATTATTATTATTACTCAGCATAGCTCAATGAAGCTAAAGACATGATTTTTCCTAACCATGTCAATGTTGTGTTCTTGGTTGTGCCACTTATAGACAACCTCATAAACTAAAGTTAGATTCAGGGAGGTTGAAAACTAATAGCATCCTTGATGCACTCGAACTAACAAGAACATTAATAATTAACCTTAGATTAATACGAAATTAATAAATGAAAATACTATGATTGAAAATGCATAGAAACCATGTAGAAGACAATAAAATATCTTGATTTGAACTTTGGATAATCAATATGGATCCCATTGATAGAAAACTAGCAAACAAAAATTACATCAAACCTCAACAAATCATGTCTTTGGAAGGAAAACCATTAAATTAACACAACCATTTACATGATTTTCCTTTTTCTTAGGTTGAATTAGCCAAAGCCTCTACTATTTTTGTCCCTTAGTTTACTTTTCAATTAGACCTATTTTGATTATCCGAAGTTTTGATTTGAAATATTCTTGCTTCTACTTTGAGTATTTAGGATGCCTTTCAAACGGTGATAACATAGCACTCTCAACTCATGTTCCCACCCTAAGTTCGTCATTCAAACCTTACTTTTCCTTGCCAGGCCAGTTTGGCGGGGTGCATTGAAGATGCCCCTGCGCAATGCAGCAGCCCGGTTCCATGTAAATGGAACCTGTAAGGAAGGAGCAACTACCTTAAGAGAAAAAGAAAAAGAAAGGGAATGAGAAAGAGAAAGAGAAGGACAGCAAGAATTGGGCATGAAATCAATACGAGTGAATTTGTTCATGGAAATGACATGGCAGTTGAGTACTAAACGCCGAAAGCATGATGTCAGAAGACTTTTCCCTCCCCCAGTCCCCCCCCCCCCAGTGAGTATATTATTAGCCCGCTCAGTAGCCACCGAAACGAAACAGTTCATTGGTGCAGAATAACAATCGAATTTCCCAGGATTGAAAATAAAAAAACGGACTGAAAACTGAATATTCCAAGCCCCATGGAATTAAAAAACAAATGGATCAAAATAATGGGCTGATTTGGAAATTCCCACGGACGGAGGGCTGAGACTCTTTCCTACCCAATTCCAGGCTGGCAGGTGCGACCCCCTCACTCACATGATGCTGCTGCTGCTTTACAAAATGCCGACCAGCCTTGGCTGGGAATGAACTTAACAGGCTATTGACTGAGAACGTTCAGCTTTTGCTTTTTGCCAGTTCGCTTAAAATTAGATTGGCCCCCGCCTGCATCACGTTAAATAAACTGGTTGCCCACTTGCCACTAATTAAGAAAAAAATAGTTGTTTTAATGAACTCAGGTAGGGAAGGAGGCTTTTCTTCCTTTTTTTACAATGATGGTGATTTTTCTACTCTGAGGTAGGCTTGCCAACAGCTCAGCTGGATGGACAAGATTAGAAACCTTTAAACCTTGCGAGTGTAGAAGTCAATACCCTATCAGAGCCCTACCTGAAAAAATCTAACCCATGATTTAAATTACACCGTGGCAACTACCTCTACTACTGCCTCTGCTACTGCCTCTAAAGTCTAAAAAGTAAGTCCAGATCCACCCTCTCAGGTCAGTCCACGAGTGCCTTCCACCCCAAGCAATTCCACCGCTTGCCTAAAGCCCTCTCCGACACTAGGCCACACTAATTGAGGAGCCGCACTAACTGAGGAGACCCAAGTAGGAAAAAGAAAATTACTCCTAGCCAATTGGAAACGAACAGGAGAACAATCAAAACAATGCACTCGAGGAAGAAAGCAGGAATGCAAGCATGGCCACACAGATGGAGACAAGGTAAGGTAGACTGCCCATGAATAAAAGGCCATACTAATTTCCCGGAATACACTAATTAGAGGGTATCAGACATTGCAATTGTCGCTCCATGATTTGCAGATTTGTTTAACCATTGATCTTTCGGTCTCACAAACTTATAGTGTAAGTAAGCTCCCTCGTGAAATTTGGAATGCAATTACAAAATCGAAAACCAACCTTTGCACGAATTGAGTGGCCATCAAGGAAATTGAATGGTCTGATCTTGAACTATAATCGAGGATTTAAAAAGCAGCACGATCGTAAGGAAAAGTCGAAAGAGTAGTGGCCCCACACCAATAGTTTTAAAAAAAACTTTAATTTACAATTTCACACTAATTTGAGTGGCCCCGAAGGTCCGTCGGCCAGTCCACTAGTACCCCACTGCAGGGGCATAAAGTAAAAATCTAGAAAAAGGCGTCGAAAAAGGATAGAAAAGGAAAAGCGACCCCTGTGCCACGACGGTGCAGATGGCCCCGGCCGTGCGGCCTACACTAATTTACCAAAATCGGAAAGAAAAAGAAGGGTCCGGAAGGAAATCAGGCGGCGATAATGAAAGCCCTGGCTGGGTGGGGAGGGGCTCCCAGCCCCGGGGCTAATAAAGGAAACGTCGTTGACAAGAAAAGAGGGGAGTAAAGAGGGCCCCCTCCCCAGCGTCTCTGCAGCAGTACCTCACTACCACTGCTACAAACACACCCAGCGGCGGCCTCGAACTCGCACTAGTACATTTACATGTCTCCCACGGACACTCGCATTAAGCTTACTCCACGACAGTAGGTGCTCTGTTTCTTCTCCTCGTCTTCTTCTCCCTCGCTCGCTCTCCTTGGCAAGCCCAAGTTTGTTTTCTGGAGCTCTCTGTGCTCGAAGCGCCATTTGTTTTTCCGAGGTGCCGTGCTTTCGGAGGTTTTCCCTCTCGGGATGAGGTATCTTCTATCGAGAAGGGTACGCGCGTTATATGCGCATCAAGGGTGTTGTGAGCAGCGATTTCTGTGGAGTTCTTTTAAGTTGTTGCGCTTTTCTGTGTAACAAGAGGGCTTTTGTGCTTTTCAAGAGTGGGGGGAGTTTCGTTTGTAGAGATGGTGGGCATACGGCAGGACCGAAGTATGGGGGTTGGAGAAGAAGAAGAAGAAGCCGTGGCAGCTTGTTGTGTGAAAGCTACCTTGAAGCGGGAGTATGTTTCTTCTGACGAAGAGGGTTACGAGCCGAAGCTCCAGCCGAGCTTGCCCAAGCGAGTGCGCGTGATTTGTACAGACCCTGACGCGACGGACTCTTCGAGTGACGAAGAGTCGAGTTTCCGTCGGAGTCATGTCGTGATGCGAAGCTCCCAGAGAGTGGTGGTTCGCGAGATTGAGATCTCGAGAGAGGATTGTGAGGAGTCGTCGAGTGAGGAGAGTGAGCTCGACGAGCCTGAGGTTCCGAGTTACCATAGCGTCTTCACGGCCAAGACAATGCAATGCTCCTTGAACTCCGCCTGTCCGGTCGATAATGAGTCCATGCCGAGCTTTTATGATAAACCTTCCTGGCCTGCGAAAAAGAAAACCAAACCTGCCGAAAAGAAAATTGCCCGAGGCGCGGCGGAAAGCGCGAAGTCGTCGGTGAGCAACAAGAGTAGTAGTGGCGCCATTTCTAAACCCCCCATGCCTATCAAAGGAGTGAAAACGAGTGCGACGTCCAAAGACTCGAAGCCGCAGAAATACAGAGGCGTGAGGCAAAGGCCCTGGGGGAAGTGGGCTGCGGAGATTCGTGACCCGTCGAAAGGCGTCCGGCTATGGCTGGGAACCTATGATACCGCCGAGCAAGCTGCTCAAGCTTACGACAAAGCCGCCCGGGAGATTCGAGGACCGCTTGCACACACAAATTTCACGTCGGAGAACGAAGCCGCGCAAGCTGCTGTAACCCAAGCCCCTGCTCATGTTGCCGTGAAAAAGAAGAGCGAATTGTTACCCAAGAGTCCCGTGAAGAAAGAGTCGGTATCTTCTGGGTCTCCTTCTCTGCCTTTGTGTCCCGTGGAGGTCGAGAGAATCACTGAGGACGATAGCTCTCTTGATGTTGCGACTGAAATTCTCGGCGCTTGCGAGAACCTGATGGAGGAAGACTTGGACATGCTTGAAGAGAACGAGTACTCGGAGGAGAGTGTGGAGGCTTCTTCATCTCCTTGCACGAGTTTGAAGAGCAGTGATGCGCAGAGCCAGTCCTCGACTCCGGAGTCTTCGAGTCCTCCTTGCTTTTCCACGGCTTCGGATTTGGTGGAGGACTCGGAAGACTCCGAGGAGGATCACTCTGAAAGCATGGTGACGGCCAACAATGACTTGAGCAAGCTTGAGGAAGTTTTCTTGCCCGACGACATCTTCTTCGACTTCGCTGTCGACGGCAATGTTGACGGCATGCTGGGCTTTGATGCTTCGAGTTTTGATTTCGGAGACGACATTGGGGACATAGGCTTCGGTGCTGAGACCGAGAGTGTGGATTGGTTCAACGACGCAGGGGCTCTCACGGCGTAAATTTTTCTAGGAGTATTGTACTCTACAATTTTCGTTTTTGTCGAATATTTTGCTGTTGTTTTCATTTTTCTCCAAACTATGAGACCACCATTTTGGGTGGTGATTCATGGCCACGGTAATGCTGAAAACTGTCCTCCAAGCTGGGGATGCGAGGTACCATATATTATGGGATACAGATTATTGGCCCATAGTCCAATTTACGATACCATTAATTGAGTAGCACCACCCAATTTTGTAGCCGGTTTTGCGAGTCGGTGCCCTTGTGTAACTGCCCTGATGTGGGCACGAGTAGGTAGCGTTTTTATAGAGCATTTGATAGAATAACTATACATTGAGAGAGTGGGCATTTCTATTGTTATTATCATGGCGTTACGTAGTAGTACGGATATTGTTTTAGCTTTCTGTCTCTACAATGCGAGTGTTAGGATATGGAGGTATGAAATATTGAGTCTTCGTGCCTGTACGATATTTTGCGCGAACTGCAGCAACTGTTAAAAAATTTGTTTTCCGGATAACGATGAAGTTCTAGCTAACAATTACTGTTAGCGTTTTTTTCTGTTACTTGCGTGCCCTTACGACTGTGATTTTCTCTTTGCATTGCTCTTTGGTATTGTTCTTGTTGCTCGTGAGTATTTTTGTTTTTCTCTTGTATGTTGTGGAAGCTGAGCCTTGCTGCGATTTTATCCTTTCAAGTTGCTTTCGTGGACAGATTCTAAGTGACCAGTTTCAGCAAATGGATGGGACTTCCTGGCTGGAGCAGGACATGATTTCCACTGTTCTCAGAACCTTTCGAGTTTGTCAGATATTGTGAAACAGGAGGTGGCACATGGCATGCTGCTCTCTAGTCCTGTTTGTTTGAAAACGAGGTTGAAGTATGACAGTAGTTTCATTTTTTTCTGGAGCTGCTGCTCTATTAGTGGGGTTGTCTTGTGAAGCTTTTGCAGTGGGGAAACCATTTGTAGGGAGCCCAGCTTCTGTCAGCTGATGACTCCTGAGCTGCTGCATGTACCGTCCAGTCCAGGATGGGAATGCCTGTAAATTTTGCAAGGTCTACATGGGTGAGGTCAAGCTTCGTTTGCATTGAGATCATCATGCAGAAAAGAGGTTGATAATGTTGCTGCCACTGGAGACTTTATCTGCAAGTTCCACTCCATCAGGCTGTGTGATCGATATTATTAACAAGTTACTGCGACTGGGCGTGGATGCCATGAAAACGAACGTCGGAGACCCAGCTTTTGCCAAGTGCAGTGAGTGGAAAATGGAAAAATGGATGCTCCGTCGTGTTTTTGTTTCATGCAGTTTTTTAGGATCAAACGACTATTCTTGACACGCATTCAGTGGGGACAAGTTTTTCCGCTTTACAACCAGAGATATGGACAGCGTCCATATCTGCTTGCCATTTCTCTGACGTGTGGGAGCCTCAGGAAACTCTGAAAGAAGTTTCATTGTTTTTCCCCTCGCTGTTGCTTGAGGCATGAGCTTCACCAAAAACGTTGACAGGATCCCAAATGACGGAGGAAGACGCAAGAGTTCAGTTGCTGCTGGTGAGGGGAACCCACTGCAGGGAAATTCACATCAACCATCTGTAGATTAGCTTTAATATTTACAAGTGATGTGATTGCTCATTAAAAAAAAATTACTTTCATTACAGGCATTAATCACAGCAGTAAGTACTAAACTTGAGCGAGTACCGGTAAGTTTTAAGTTATCATAAGTAACTTCCTGAGTCTTCCTGAGCTCCGAAATCAAGGCGCGACCCGGCCTTTGTGGGCCTGAAAAGTTGGGTAGAACGGTGACAACTGGGCACCTCCGTCCGTCTCCTACAATTGATGAGTTTGCAGGGCCCGCCATGTTTGGCGTCCGCTGGAGCATCTCGTGGCCGCCGGGTTCGTTAAACATGTCTGCCAGATTTGGAGCCTTTCTGGCCCTGTTCCAAAACTAGCTGCCGCTTCCCCAGACACGGCCTACATTTCAGCCGAGCTCTGCACCAAACTGGGGATGGACAACACAAAAGAAAAAAAGAAAAAGAAAAAGAAAAAAATGCAGTAACTTATCGGAGCTCTGTGAGTGTGATGGGCCAGACAGACAGGAAAGCACAATACAAAATAAATATCAGTCTATTTTGCCACCCACTCACCGTAATCTCAATCTAATTCACACGTTGACACGTTTGGCTTTCCCTGGCTTTTTCTGAAACAATAGGGGCAAGCAATGATTGGGGAGAACTAAGTAGACTAGCGGTTAAGTTAACCCCTAAATGACGGACCTATAACCACTGATTTCAGGCCTCAGTGCCCATCACTCAATTTGCTGCCATTTTGCAACTAGATATGTATGAAAAAAATTTAATTTATTTTTCAGAGATGAAATTACATGTCTTCTTTACTTCACAAAAAATTTAGATTTTTTTGTGGAAAATTGATTTTTTTGAGAATTTTTGAAGAAAAAGAGAAGAAAAATCACATCAAATAGAAAATTATTTCAAGAAAACTGAAAATTTCACCATGTGTATATATTACAATGAAAAACATCATGGTGTAAACTCAATTTCCGTCTCATTCTATAATTAGAAAAAAAATAGACATTGAAAATACACCCAAAGTTCAAATTGCAATAAAATATGCAATGTTGAGAATTTTTTCAAAATTCAAATTGGAGAAGAAACTAGATTAGATGAACTTTGTTTTGTTAGTTGGGCTCAAACTCAAAAAATATCATTTTTGTGGAGAAATTTCAGATTTAGAGCAAGGAACAGCAACTTCCCAAAATACACTAAATTGGCATATTTTGTGATCCGTTTTTTTTAATAACTTCTCATTTATGTGAAGATAGACACTTGCATGACTACAAATTCAACTATACACTCTTTGTAATCCACCATGGAGGGTGAACAAAAATGAAATGGATGAAAAAAAGTTTTCAAGCAATGTATAGATGATTGCACAATCATCCAAAAGCCACAAAATGGTTGTCCCGGCGTTACAGGGTTAAGTTAATGTATTGTGACTGAACTGATGAAAAGAAAAGAAAAATCGGTTGGAATTGGAAACTAGAGGAAAAGAAACCAATCAACTTTTCAACAAAGTTTATAGTACTAACAGGGGACAATTATTGGAGAAGGTACATGAAAAAATAGTTGAATATGGGAAATGAAAGATAAATGAAATGAAAAGATAAGTGAAGTTCAAAAGACTTCCCCTAATATTGGAGGCAAGCTCATTGCTTAGAGCACATGTTGATGTAGGTGCGTTTGATGTGGTCTCAATGACTCTTGGTGGGCCCTCATGGAAACTTGTGCCCTACCGTTACTCTCCCATCATAAACTTAAACCGTGGGCTCTTAAAAACTTGTCCCAATCAGTCAATAGTTGAGGGCCCTCTTTGTTGATGCAAGATGGTAGATTCACGAAGATCAGGTCGTCAATCTGATCATGGCACTGTTTTGTTGTACTGGTCGATTCGAAGGTAGTGAAGCAAAAT
This sequence comes from Antitrichia curtipendula, assembly GCA_951230915.1. Taxonomy (NCBI): domain Eukaryota; kingdom Viridiplantae; phylum Streptophyta; class Bryopsida; order Hypnales; family Leucodontaceae; genus Antitrichia; species Antitrichia curtipendula. The sequence continues at coordinate 21,791,866 of OX579639.1, read as the reverse complement.
CAACTAAAACAATGACAGAAGGTGGGGGCAAGGGGGCAACAATGATGAATGAAGATCTCCACAATTTGGGACGGTGGAGAATTCCCTCCACTATCTAATCATGACCTTTAGACAATCCCTCTGTAAAGCATTTGACACATTATTTATGACACCCTATCACAACACATAGTTATATTGGTTGATTTAGAAATAGTTAAGCAAAACCAACAAAAATAATGGTGGATGAATGAATGATGAATGAGGGCCTTCACAACTTTGGGCAATGAAAAATTTCCCTCCACCTTCCATTCATGATCTTTGACAGTCTTTTTACATCTCTTTTAACGTGCCATTTATGATGCCCTATCGCAATGCGCAACTGTACATGTCAATTCAAAGATAGTGAAGCAAAACCAACAAAAATAATGGCAGATGAATGAATGATGAATGAGGGCCTCCACAACTTGGGGCGATGGAGAATTTCCCTCTACCTTCCACTTGTGACCCTTGATAGTCCCTCCACAACCCATCTAACACATCATTTGTGATAACCTATCACAACGCACAATTGTACTAATCGGTCGGTTGCTACTAGTTGATTCAAAAATAATTAAACAAAACCAACAAAAATAATAGTATAATTGGTGGGATCAAGGGAGCAATAATGATGAATGAGGGTCTTCACAACGTAGGGTGGTGGGAAATTTCCCTCCACCTTCCACTCGTGACCCTTGATGATTCCTCCGCAACCCATTTGACACATCATTTATAACGTTTCATTTATAACTCATAATAGATAGCAAAGGCTTTATACTAAGCTTTTCAATATTTTTCTCCAATAAGATCCAACAAAGACTCTATAATTGAGAAAAAAATTCTAGGGCTTGGAAAGCAACATTATCCACAACAAAATTTGTCTTTATTTCTAACTTTGAAATTTTGTGTTCAATTTTCACTTCAACAATGACACGGTTCTAAAAGTCCAAAAGAGCTCAAATTAACAATTAAGTGATGACAAGTTAACTACAAGTAAAGCAAGCTCATCATGATAAATTTGAATTAAGCACATTACAATGAAAGTGAATTAATGACATTGACATAAAATTAATTAGATTTATAGAAAATTAAAAATTAGCTAATCTCAAGTGCTCCTATATTATAAATATTTGTCTAATATGCTCAAATACATCATTCCAATGTAAATTCTTTAATCTTTGCGTTTTTCTCTTTTCTAACAATATTTTACAAAAAAAATGGATTTTTTTACTATTACCATTTTTAAAAACATGATTAGTCATGAGGTCATTAATAAGGTGGGAAGAAATAAATCAAACCCTTTAACTCCTAGAGACCCAAGCTTCCATTTCTTAGTTGTGGTTACCTCTTTTGAAGCTTTCTATTTTTAAAATTTTGACTTCTTATAAAAACAAGAATCAATGTTTAAAAAATAAGATATAGTTTGTCAAATTTCAAGTTAACTCCGCTTTATAGGATTTTTTGAAGCTAAGTAGTATTATGAATTCAACGTTGATGATTTTGATTTCAATTTGGGCATAGTTTGAAAATTTCAGCCAATCAATGGTATTATTGCCAAATAAAGAGGAAATAGATCCAATGAATTCAAGGAGAGGACAAATGCATTTATTGATGTGAATTTTTTATAATTTATCTTATTTTTGTGATTATTGTAAATTGCAAGCACCATCAAAACTTATTAAATGACAAAATGTTGTGAAATTATTTATGAGCATTTTCAACCCCTTCATCCATCATTGAGCTAAAAAAATATTTCAAAACATATCTACTAAAGTACCCTCCTCCAAAGTGTGATGCCCAATTTTTTCTTTAATCCTATTTAAACTTCAAATCCAAATATTTGCTAAATTATATGGCCAATTTTTTTTAATATTTATAAGGTGCTCACTCTAAATGTAAAATATAAGATTTTGTAATTTTATTTCATTCAATCTAGATTTTTTAAATTAAAAAACATATTGCTCAAATTTTTGGCACTTGGACATTTAGGATTTAAGCATATTCTCTCAATATAGATAAAATGCTCAACTTGCTATCTGTTCCTAGATAAAGACTACATTAAGTGCACATGTTGCATCTCTACCTTAGTGAGTTTTTGTATTGGTATTGAGTTTTTCCATATCAAGTGAATGTGGATATGTAGTTTCATTTTTATTCAAATCTAATGTAGTAAAATAATAATATTAATCAACCGAACTACTTGAAGGAAGAATTTAAATATGTTGGTCTAAGTTATTGATATTGAAGCACATAACATTCTTAAATAGAGAGATTGAAATCATTCCAAAGTGCTACCCTATATAGAATAATTTCATGTATAGTAGCTCAAGAGTTTTTATACTACAAAGAGTGTCATAAAGAAGTTACATTGTAGATGTATGCAAACAACATTGCTCATGGTTTTTGATACCAATAGATGTGACAATGTTGATAGCAAGCCAACAAAGAGATTACATAATAACACCCAGAAGTGACCAAATAAACAACTAAAGGTACATTCACATCTAGTACTAAGTTGTAGCCAAGATTGGTGTTTTGTAGCTACTATAGAAAGTGTGATTACACAAACTAATACTTTTAACCCTCCAACATACGTGGAGGTGGATGTAGCATGAAGATAACATTAGTCTTTGCTCCAAGCATAGTCCATCACTTGCAATAACAACATGACAACTATGAGTTCTTACATAAACATAAAATCAAGAAAAATGAACATTTGAGAATTGAGGGGTGCTCTTCGCCTACAAGAAAAGAGTGGTGTCACTAATTTTGACCATCACCCTCGTGCATTCATGCTATTGTGTAAAAAAAATAGCAAAGTAGGGAATTCCAACACGATAAATCACGCAAGTTTATGAAGACAATGCAACAGCTTTAGGTCACTTATCTTAAATCCTAAAGCATGCACATGAAGAATGTGATTTGCATTGCACCTACTATAAAAGTTGAGATCCTCCCACCCTATAAGATTGCGAGGATTACACAAGAAAAAACTCTTTCAGTGCAAAGAATAGGAAGTATTGCCAAAAGAATTTCAAAATGAACTATATAGGGCCACTACACCACGTTTCATTTTAATATTTTGTTAAAAAGAAAGGTATATATACATGTGTATGAACACCTACAAGTTAATATATGCTTGGACATTATGATGGTATTATCCCCCAAGTCTACTTAACAAGAAGGGCCTTACTATGTATTTTATAGTGTTGTTATTTTTTGAAAGTCATTATTTCATAACGCCAAGTGTGATCATCCCTAAAGCATAGTTTCTATTGTTTACATGTCTTTGTTTTTGTTGAATCTTGTCAATAATGGAAAGCCAAGCTTCTAAGTTATCTTATTATAATTTTTGAACATCACACCAATAAACTTTAAATTTTCCAAAGTCTAATTATTGGTAAACCCAAATCTGATGAAGTTCAAATGTTGTGTATTCTAGACAAAAAAACACACTATAGGGGGCAATTGACCAATAAAACACTAGACAAAAAGCATGTTGAAAATTTTGAGCACGTGGACCAATAAAAACACTCAGTAAGACACCCCCCCCACCCCCCCAATCTTCAAAAACACCCGACTGACTTGCCCAGTGACAGGCTCAATTGGAGCCTCGGAGGTGCAGTTTCGTAACTGTTGACTTGTTTACATTATTTACTGCCACACGTGAGGGTCCAAATTGAAATTCCACATCAGACGGATTTCGAAGGTCCCAATTCGTCATCACTCAATTAGAAGACGACACGTGTCATTTTTTGGGACCAAAATGACTGGACTGGTCTCACCCTCACGTACCGTAGGGTAGCTTTAACTGCACTAGAAATGGACTTCCTATTTGAGCTTACTCCTGGCGTTTTGTTAACCGGAGTGGGTGTTAATCAATGAGGTCAGGGTACTGTGGTGGGGTTAACTTGGTGGGTTTAATTTATTTAGGACAGTTTGCATCCAAGGAGAAAACCCCGGCCCTGCCTCGGTCCATCATGAAGGACTGCACTCTGGGATTTGACAGAACCGCTGCTTGAGATCATTGCCTGCAGTGGCCCTTGGTCCCGGCTCTGTTCATCCGTCCTCCACTTCTTGTCCTCGTCCAAGTTTATCATCCAAGTTTCTGGGGCAGCTTCAGTAACTTACTGCCCGCGGTTGAGAAAAACAGGAAGGCGAAGACGAAGACTGACTTGGGAGGCTTGGTTCTCGGTTGGGGAGCGGGAGGGCTGCCAGGCTCGGGAGAACTGACCCCCAGGGGGATTTTACCCCCGGAGAAGACACTGGAATTTTTTTATTTGCCACGCGTGATTAAATTTGCAAATTCTGAATTTATATTTGCAATCAGAGAATCCCAAATTAGCAAGGAGGGGTGGAGGAATACAAAATTTATGCGGCAAAAAATAGTGGGCAATTTTTACATTTATCTTTGACTAGGGCAACAAGGGGGGTCAATCCTCCTTGGTTTGGGATTGGCCCCTCATTCCCCCTCATTCCCCCTGTGGTGTATCCTAGGAAAAACATTAATTTTTAAAATTTTCCACCCATGATAAAATTTGGAAATTCTGAATTCACATTACAGTGGTCCCAAATTAGACAGGAGAGGTGATGAAATACGAAAATTAACACAACACAAAATAGGGGGGATTTTTGTACATTTATGTACCCTTGGCAAGAAGGGGATCAATCCCCCTTGACCCTTGTTAATCCCTATATCACCATGGAAAAACAAAAAAAAATATCATTTATTGCAAGGGATCAAATTTGGAAAATTGAAATTCATATGTGCAATCTAAGAGCCCGAAGCTTTGAGGAGAAGTTGAAAAATACAAAATCAATCAATATAAAATATGGGTCAAATTTCCACTTTTGTCCCCAATGAAGGAGTAGGTTCTCCCATATTAGGGAAGGGAATTTTCCTTTAAAAATATTTTGTTGGCAAAAAGCATTCTCCTTCTGATTAAGAAACTATGTCAATTCATACATTGTACAATAGCTTAAATTTTAAAGTACCAAGACCTCTTTTCCATCAAAAAACACTCAAAATTGCCATTTCTATAGTAAAGAGTAAAAGGGCTTCTCTAACGTAGAAGGTATAAGGTCGGACCACCTATTCCCAACCAAAGATCCATACCCAATGTATAGGATGCACTATTTCAAGTTAGACAAGGCACTATTTCCAACCAAGGCTAGAACAAATTTCCAATCAAGGTAGAAATAGATTTCCAACCAAGGCTTGGAATGTTTTTTTCCTCCTTTTTAAGGTTGGGACTAATAAGGTCTTACATATGTCCTAAAGTGAGCAGGAAATAGTGAGCAAGAAAGTAGGAAAAAATGAGCAAAGAAATAGTTCCGAATGACTGGAATTAGAAGAGTTTAGACATTGGCTATAGATTATGTGTTTTTTTGGCACCCAAAATTCATAGTTATTTCATTGTTGGAAACAAATTTACGAAAAGTTTGCAATTCCTATATTTTCTATCTTTCTACAGGAGAAAATTTTGCATTGCCTCATATTGCTCACAATTTGTCACAAAATCACTAGAATGATTGGCTATAGGTAATTTGATATTTTCTTGACGAAGATACCTTCTTATTGTGACTTCTATATAATTCTAGAGTGATTGAGATTTTCCATTCTATAGGATAGTTAGATAACTTTCAATGGAAACTTTAGAGCAATCCCTAGATTTGGGAGAGCAAAAAGAAAAACACTAAACATTGCTTAACTCCTAAATGCCCAAACTGCATTTTTTGGCAACATACAGATTTTGGGTAGCTCATTAAAAATGGAGGGGGGAGGGGGGGGGGGGGTTGTCAAAATTTCACACAACATGTGCCCAAGGAGTAGCTTTAAAGTCCAATAGTTTTCATAAATTTTGACTGCATTATTAAAAAGTTATTGTATGATATGCAATTTTCGTTGCTTGGTGGGCAACCTGGGCATCAAAAAAATAAAATTTAAAAATCATTTATTTAAGAAGTTTATATTTTTTAATTGATTTTTTAGAATTATATATATGTGGAAAGCTTATGAGGAGTTTTAGTTTGGGGTAGTTTGCGGGTAGTTATAGAATCCCTACTCTAAGACAAACTTTGAGGTCCTTTATTTAACTTAATTTTTAATATTTTGGAAAAAACAAACAAACTAGATGTAGACTGTTTATTTTAACAGTATGACCATTGGAATTGACATTTTTCAATTCCATAAATAATTTCGTATCAATTTAATATTTTGAACCATTCTCTACTTCTTATGATTTACTAGTTTTTTCCTATATGTTGTATAATTCCAAATGATTTGAAAATTTTCAAGCATATAGCCAACTTTCTTTGAATAAGGAATCCCAAGAAGCACCACAATTTTGGACATTTTTTCATACAAATGTGACCTTGAGAAGTGCAACTACACGATTTTTCAAAAGGCCCCAAAAGGATTTTTGTCAATTCAAATGCTAATATCTTGCAATCTACATGGTGGAAATTTTTGAAATTTTCTCATCTTCACAATCTAACCTACCATAAGATCTTATGATTATATGTATTCAAAAATGATTTTCTTTCTAAAAATTGGTACTTGTGCTAGAAATGGCAGTTTAGGTGAAAACATGATCCAAATCATTTAGAGGTTAATAATGCTAAGTTAGTTTTGAGATCCATATTTATCCTATTAGTGAAGCCACAAAATTAGTGTCACTATAAAACAACGTTTAAAAGACTTAGTATAATATAATAGTATTTCAAGGCACTCTAATTTAAAATAGCCTGACTTGATCAAATATTGTTGTAGCCACTAGAAAAAAAGAAGGTAAATCAATGTATTCCTATGTGGTTTGAAATGGCGAGCCATGTCATCCAACTATGCTAGGAGATATTATATTGAAATGTTATTTAGGTGTCATCTTCTCATCTACATTAAATAGTGAAATTAAGGTTGCCTTAACAATTGGGTTGCCTTATGCTAAGAAAGTTATTTCACAAACCATCAAAGTCAACAAATACTTCTATAGATATTTCCATTTGTACATATGAAGGTTTACAAGTTCTAATTACAACAATAGCTAATTCAAAAGTAATGCATTCTTGTATAGTAGCAATAAATATTTATGCAGTGTCAAATGTCAAAAAATTAGTATGGGGCAATCTAATTTAACTATTTAGTGTAGATCATGCAAGAGCAAGTGCCCAATTAAAAAGAGATCCCATCCTGATGTTTATTTTCTTTTACCTCCTTTTAATACACTGGGTTATTTTAGAAGAAAAGAAAAGAGACAAGGGGAAACAATAGAGAAAATTACAATAATATTAGCCCGGACCTGCTGGTGGGATTAGCTCAGTAATTATAGTAATCACTTGAGTTCGAGGTATTAGTATTAGTATTATCATATAATTTTTAACACTTTATTTTAAGGGACCGAATAATCAAAATGTTAATTGCCAAAAGTAAGTATAATTAGACAACTCTCAGCATGCTTGGCAATACTTGCCAGCTGGTGTGGCTAGACCACAAAATTTGGAATTTTTGTACTTATTTTCTTATTGATCCAGGTGATAAAAATCTGAAATTTTTAAATTCACATTCGGAATGAAGATCTCTAGAATAGAAGGGTGATGTCGTAAAATACAAAATTAACCCCTAAAGTTCCATGACTATGTTTTCACCAAAAACACTCAAAAACTGCCATTTTTAGTACAAGTACCAAATTTTTGAAAAAAAACTTTTTTTGACACATGTAACTGTAGGATCTTGTAGTGTGCTAACTTGAGAACATGAAGTAAAAATTTAAAAAATTTCCACCACGTGGATTTCAAGATATAAGCATTCAAATTCATTAAAGTCATTTTTTGGGGCCCTACAAAAAAACGGGCTGCTACACTTCACAAGTTCACTTTTCTATGGAAAAATGTTCAAAATGGTGGTGCTTCTTTGGATTCATTTTCCTAGACAAGTTGTCTACATGCTTGAAAATTTTCACATCGTTTGGAGTTGTACAACATATAGGAAAAAAATAGTAAGTAGAAAGAAGTAAAGAATGATTCAAAATACAAAATTGTTAAGAATTTAATTATGAAATTGAAAAATGCCAATTCCAATGGTTGAAATGTTGTAATAAATAATCTACATCCTATGGTTTTATTTTATTTCAAAAATATTGAAAATTAAGTAAGATAAAGGACTTCAAAGTTTATTGTAGAGTATAGATTCTATAACTGCCCGCAAACTAAAATTCCTCATAACTTTTGACTCATTGGTCAAAATCAAATGATTTAAAGCTTTTCACATCTATATAACTCTAGAAAACCAATTTCAAGTTTTTGTTTCTGAAAAAAGTGATTTTTTCTGATCTGCCCGGATTGCCCGGCCGAGAAAAAAAAGTAACATATTAGGCCATAACTTTTGACTCGTATTTCCAAATGTCATGAAACTTAGTGCATATGAAAGATATTCCTTGCGCACAACTTCTATTAAAATTTCAGCCAAAAATATGAAAACCTCTAGTCACAAATACTTGCCCAAAATTTCTATATTGCCAAAAAATACAAGCTAGTCCTTTTAGGGGTTAATGACCCAAAATAAGTAACGATCTTTGTCAAATTTTGAGAAGGATTCATCTAAATATGACTATGTCGGAAAATCCCCCAATTCCAGTTGCATTGTCACTTAGGGGTAACCTTTATAGATATAAAATGAAGGATTGAGATTGTAGGGAGGTGTAATAAGTTTATGTTTGCCCATTCATCTTAAGTCAAGTTATTTTGTCACTTTCAATGCAAAAATGCGGTGTCCCTAATCAAAAAGTGTTGAAAATTGTTCACTAACATGTTGCTTATTTCTTACAGAATAAGATTTTTATGCCGTTAATCACCCAATGATGCATTTTGAGTACTTTCAACTTTGTGCTCTTAATCACAATTTTAACCATCAAAATTATATCATCTAAATTTGACAACTAATGAATTGAGCGTCATCAAGTCTACATTCTTCTCCTATTTGAAAATTTCCAAAACATTAATATTCTATAGCAATTTGAAAATTAGACCTTAATTATTGTCTATTAGTTTTAAATAATAATAATAATAATAATAATGGAACAAAAATAGGTTTAGTTATTAAGGGATATATTAATATAATATAAAATCCTAAATCTAAAAGTCCTCTTTTTTCATTCATGTTGAAAAAGATGTGAATGGGTTTTATAAGAATCATAGCCATATTAACCTCTAAAGTCCCATTGTCCCCCAAGAATAAAATGATTTTGGACATGCTCTTATGGTCTCAATATTTGTTGTGATTTCCTGAATCATGACTTTTTTTTGTTAAAATTAAAAAAAAACATTATATTTCCCAAAACACAATTTTTATTTCAATTGGAGTCTAAGAGCAAAAATAATGGCACAAAAGCCCTTTTTTAGTTCGGCGGGTAGAAAAAATCCTTCAAAAAAACTCAAAGTAAAATATTTTTTTTTTTGTATAGACTATATTTTTGTATACATGGGAAGCTTTGGGTCATTCCATTTGGTTGTGTTGTAATTATGTAATTGTGTTGTAATTAACCCCTAAAACCCCAAGGCCTGTTTTCATCAAAAACCACTCAAAATTGCCATCTCTATTAGTAAATGTGGCAAAATGTCTAGTTCTTGTAAATAATTTATACAAGCTTAAATTTTAGATCACCATACACTTGCTTCATTGTCATTGTAGGAGACAAGGAAGTACATATATGAGCGTGGTGATTATCACTAGTAGAAAAACATGCTATAAATGACTATCCACAATGACTGAAAATTGTCCACAATGACTGTAAATGAGTCATTGTGGACACTTTTTAGTCATTATGGATAGTCATTTAGAACATGTTTTTCTACTAGTGTATGTATAAGATAGTGACCTATATTTCTTGCAAGTCTATCTTTATTTTGTCAACAACAACATCCATTTCCTTCAATGTGATGTTTATTATATGTACCCATTAGGAAAGAGGTAGCAAATAGTATACAATGGTTTGGAAGTTCAAAGCTTCATGTAGGCAAATGAAAATGAAACATGTTTTATAAGCAATAGTGGCATATTGGGACCCATCATTCTTAAAAATTAATTCTTATGTCTAGTAGAACTCATACATGTAGATATACTAATAGTAGCATTCTAAGATTATTACAAAGAAATTTTTATAATATTTTCAAGCAATAAAAATCTTAAAAAGATTGTACTAAATATCATATGAAAACAGACATATGAAAGTAATACATATTTATTAAGGTAGAGACACTTGATTAGCCCTATGTTCCTTCTATTGGATTCATTTTTTAACCCATAAAGGACTAAACAACGGGTTTTTTGGCAACATAGCAATTTATGGCAATTAAGAATGAACAAAAATATTTACTATATTATTTGAATTTTTGGGAAGGAAGGAAAAGGATTACCTTGCCGCTCCACCCAAAACATCTACAATTTGATTTGCCCAAAAGGTGTTATGAGAAAAAATGTCATTTTTGATGGATGATGGGAAACACGGGTAGGATTATTTACACTAGAGAAAAAATTTCAACACAATGCCTAGAAGAGATGGGGTAGGACTTGGGGTAGATTTTTTTGGGTGGTAGGAGGTAAAACAATCCATGTGGGATATATAAATTAAAATTAGTAGGAGCTCAACTGCTCATAGTTAAGTCAAAATCAGAAATTGTGTTCAAAGTATAATTTCAAACCTCATTTAGGCATAGTAGATTTTTTGTTTTTTATTTTTTTGAACTAAGTTAATGTGGAGAATCAATCATCTTCTTGGAAAAAAACTTAATATGGATTCATTTTTTAATTCAATTTTTATAATTTCCCTAAAAAATAAATTGGTAGGGGGGTAATTTGCTTGCTAAAACAATTTCACTATTGGGATTATTGTGTTTCAATTCTATCTTAGACCAATTGACAATTCAATTTTTCCTTCAATCTCGTGTTTGTTTTTTGAATTCTTTTCCCCTAGATTTCAACTCAATTCTTCAACATAACTTTTTCCTTAATTCAATATTGATAGTGCAAATTTTTTAAGCTAATGGTAGATTAAAAGCCATGAAATCTAGTCATGTGAGGTACCAAAAAAATGGTCTTTTTTAAATTTCAAATGCAAATATTTTGCAACCCATGTGGTTTAAGTTTTTGAAATTTTTTCCACATTGTCTTATACTACTATAGTCTAATGAAGTTTTGAGTGGAATTTGATTTTTTGATTTTTATAAAAGACCATGGGACTCTTGGGATTCAGAATTCCAAATTAGATTTCTTATTTTCCAAAATATAAATGTGAAAATATATTAAATGAATGACAACTTCCCCCAACTAGTCATGATGGACCCCACCATTGGACATGCCATGTAGCCCTGGCCCCTAGCTTGGAGACGTGGACTTCGATTGTCGTCACGAAGGCTTTTTGCTTACCACATGGTACGACCTCGTTGGACTAAGTTATGAGGACCCAAAGTGGTGATGATTCATTCATTCCAACTGAGAAAGCTGCGATCAAATGATCGCATTGTCAGGACGGGAAGGCTTGTCCATCTCGACCAAAAGTGCAATCAACAACTGAATGAGAAAAGGAGACCGAAAGATGAGCAGCCGGCCAAAATGGTCACCGAGATGATGGACAAGACCGCGGGCATGGCAGGGAGCTACTGATGATGTTCATTCATTCATTAAATAATAAGACTTCAACCCCCCGAAATCTATTTCGAAATTTGGTCCATAGTTGCTTATGTTGTCGTCGTATAAATATTGGTAGCGTACGTATGTTAGGAACCTCAGTTTTACCAATTGATTATGGAAAAAGGAAGGTTTCGTTTAGAAAGTTCACATAACATCGGTTTATCAACGAAGTGAAGGTTCCTTTTGCATCCTTGAAAACGGGACCTAAGGTAGTATGCTCTTAAACTAACCTTTTAAGAGCTAATTGCATTTGGAGGGAAGTTAAATTTTTTTAAACAATTTTCAATAAATTTTTGTAGGAACAAAATAGAATTGACATATAACCCAATTGTTATATACTTTTTGGACCCTTTTTGGAATTAGTTAAAAAAAATTTGGAGTTGAAACGTAGTGGTTACTAAAAGTGATCACTTCTTGAAATGTACATTGTTGGTACACTGAAGAAAGAAAAATGTACCTCTATTGTATATGTTAGAGATTGCTTTTATAGCAAGGACGCTTTTGGAGCATCCTACCTTGTAGTGAACAAACTTGTCTTATATGCCTCATTAGCCATCTAATCCTTGAATTAATGGATAAATCCTTCCCATATATCTAGCAAAATATAATACCTTTCTAGCATGGAGAGGTACATTGCTTGGTTATACAATGTTATGCAAAAATTACTTAGGATGAATGAAAAATTAATTTAGAAGAAACATCATCATTTATCATTATGCTCGTCATTCAAAATATGGACTTCACGGCACTCATGGATAAATCCATACACTTCAAAAAATGCTATTGACTAATTATTGTGCATCATAGTTAGTATACATAAGAAACCATACTACTTTTCATGACTTCAATATAAGGTCCATGGTTTCAATATAAGGCTTCAATATAAGGTCTTTTCAATGTCTACAACCTATATGCATTGTTCAAAGTTGTTACATTCTATACTAATTTTGTTCATAATAATACAAACAACATTCATATAGGTACTTAAAAGTTGGTTTTTAATGTGCATAAAGATAACTATATGCGGAAAAATGAAAATGTCCATGGTTCATGGTTCACTTAAAATATGATTCACCAAATGGTAGCCAAGGGTTTATTTAGAATTAGTACATAGAAAAACACTTCATTCGCTTAGATGGAAAAAATAAGTGGTAGAAGAAGACCATTGCAACTTGTGTAAAATGCTCTTCCTCCATAGTATATTATTATTTAATTTCTAAAGTCCAAAGGTCATTTTTATATCAGTAAACACCATTTTCAATGTAAATAACAAAAATTTGAAGCATTTATTTTTTTTGCATAACCAAACATAGAATCTTGTACTACACTAGTATGGGAATGTCTGGAATTTTTTTGTTGGGCTTTAAAGCTACTCCTTGGGCACATGTTGTGTGAAATTATCAAAGAAAAAAAAATCAAAAACTGTGTTTGTAGTGAGCTACCTGAAATCACTATATAGCAAGAAAATGGTGTTTGGACTTTCAAGGGTTAAGGAAAAATGGAAGATCATTTTGGAACAAAGAGAGTATATATTAAAATAAATTAAATTAGTTTGAACTAATACAATTCCAATGTCCTATGAGGGGACAAAATGGATTTTGGACAAGTTCTTGCGGTCTCAATATTCATCATGATTTTTTGAATCTTTTGGTAAAGATAAAAAAATATATTAAGATTTTCGGAACATAATTTTTATTTCAAGTGGTGCCTAGGAGAAAAAGTTATGGCACAATAAGCCCAAAATTTATTTTGGCGGGCAGAAAAAAAAGCCCACAAAAAAATTAAAATTAAGTATTTGAAAGTTTTGTTTCTCATAGATTGTATTGCTATCTACATGAGAAGCTTTTATTCATTCCATTTGGATTCGTTATGTAAAAGTTAGGGACAATCTTGTTTTTCAAGCAATAAGAGCGTCTTCTTGAACTTGTAGAATTCATTTGTGAATCTAACCTCTAAAGGATCAAGGCCATTTTTCTATAAAAAATCACTCCAAACTATCATTTTGTTGTGTTTTTCTAAATTTTTTTTTGTAATCTAACCATAGGATCTTGTACTTTACTTGTTTGAGATCATGTACTTTACTTGTTTGAGATCTTGTACTTTACTTGTTTGTAGTAAAATTTTCATCAAGTTTGACCATACAGATTGGAAGATATGAGCATTTAAAGCTAGAAAAAAATTAAATTTAGAATGTTGCCCTACAATTTTAGCTGACTTTGACCATCATTTGTGAATTTTTTTTGTAATAAAGACTTTGAACTTATAAATCTACCACAATAAAGATAATCTCATACCAAATTTCACTTTAAGAAAATGTATGGAACACATCCCAAAAAATCTTGCATTGACACAATCTCTAGAGAATTGACAATACACTAGCTTTTTTTGCTAACATGCTTTCTATTTTATAATTTCAATACTCAAAAATTCCAATGGTGGATTAAAACATTTATTTTATGTTCAACATACTTCCCAAAAAATTGAAAAAAAAAATAACACACTCAAATTTCTATTGAAATAGAAGGCTCTAGTAACCTCCCAAGAACCAAAGTCTTATGGGCAATGGAAAAAGGGACCCAGATTGTTCTTTTGTGTTCCCAATATGTTTCCTACAACGTTCCTTGCTCCCTCTCTTCCCCACTCTCCTCCCTACTCTCATCACCCCTCACCCACACACTTCTTTGGCCCTCACAATGTGCCCCTCTCCAGTCAATGAAATTTTGGCAGCCTAACTTGTCCCTCAAGTTGAATTCTGCCTAAAATAGCCTATAACTTCTTCACTTGACATTGGATTGAAATAAAAATTATACATCCATGAAGCTCTCGTGGAACTATACGTCCTCAAAAAATTTCAAGAAGTTTCATAAAGAATTAAGATCATAGGAACCTACCCAAACTCCAAATTGTCTCTCGAGGGGACAATGGTCTTTTAGGGGTCAATTTTCATAATTTTTCATATTTTTTTTTCATGCAAGGTGATAATCTCTTGCTAGAACAATCTCACCGTTGAGATTAGTGTGTTTCAATTCCATCTTGGAGTTATTAATGGTTTAGTTTTTTCTTCAATCTTGAACCTACTTCTACTTAACAAATTTTTAATGAATGAAAACTAGACGTGTTTTTAAAAGATATAATTTCCCATACTCTCAACTCAATTCTTCAACATGAAAAAATTAGAAATTTAAAATAAGTAGTGCAAAAAATTTAAGTTAGGAAGATTCAAAGCCAAAAATCTAGTAAAGCAAGGTGGAAAAAACATATTTTCTTCTCTTAAATGCAAATATTTTACAATATGTGCGGTCAAAGTTTCTAAAATTCCTTCCACACATTCTTACACTAGTCTAATACAAGATCCTAGGGTTAAATATGCAAAAAATATATAAATTAATAAATTAAAGTTTTTTGCTCTTTACAATCAAAATGACAGTGGAGTGTTGTTTTTTTATGGAAAAATGGCCTTGGAACTTTAGGGGGTTACAAAAGCCATTATTATTTTTTAAACATGTTTCTGAAAATATGTAACCACCTCCTCCTTTTCCAGTGAATATGCTTTCTGAAGTAAATGAAGTTGAGAAATCACGGTTGCAAGAGATCACAATGTCGTTCTTTTTGGTCTGCTTGAAGTGACCATGAGTTGCCAGAGTCATGCCACAAGTGACCAAAGTGTGTTGTAGGTCAGTCTGTGGGTGTTGCAGAGCATCATGGATGTGTACCCCAATGTACCCATTCATTAAAACCCCTAAACCCTAAACATTGCTTCCACAATGAAGGGCCTCTTGACGTTGCTTATTATTACGTGAATGTGCAGTTCAGAGGTCAAGTCTCAGAAAGAGAAGGAAGTCAAGACTGCCTTCAAGAATTTCCTTCAATGCTACAGACTTCCCACTTCCCATGTCGGAAATTAGGAACTGGAGACGGGCTTATCATTAAGCTTACCCTTGCCTGCGAGTTTTTCAAGTGGTCAACTTCAAGACAAATCTTCGCAAATCTTCAGGAGGGAGGCAAGTGTCTGTGAATTGCAAATTTGTTGGTGGGTAGTACCAAATATTAACCCCTGAAAGTTTTAACCCCTAAGCGCCCCTGGGGACCAAAAGTGTCCTCACATACTTTCAATTTCAAGTCCAATTTGAAGTGCTGTAATTTTTGCATCTAATGTCCAAATTCAATAAAACTTGTTGAGAAATCTGTGTTCTCTCTTCTAGTTTGTGTAGTAAAATTTTTAGATCAATCCAAGATGTATTGGTTTTTTGAAAGCCATTCGCAGTTCATAGGTTCAATTCGACCACCAAATTGCATTTTTGATGGTTGCAACTTTAGGGGCTTGTATCTCCATCATCCAATGTTCATTTTAAATAAAATATGTTGTGCTATGTTTTCCTTAAAGTCTAGTTATTGTGGTAAATTTTTTATGTCAATCCAAGTTGTTTTGAATTTTTGGAAGCAATTCAAAGTTCTAAATGTAGACATTTTTGGATTAGAGTGAACTTCAGCCCTTTTCGTTACTTTCTTAGAAAGTTCTAGGATGGAAATGACTTTAATTTTGTGAAGCATTGTATTTCTACATTTGTCCATCTTTTGGACCAAAAAACACTTTTCAATCATATTCATGCATTTTTTCATCCAAATTGGGCAACTTCATCCACATTTTCAGTAGAAATGGAAAATTTATGGCAAAAAAAGACTAATTTATTTGGTGAAAAGTATAAACTTATTTTGAAATGGTGCATCTGTCCTCATGGTGCCAAAAAAAGGGTTGGTGAACTTTGGCGACTTGTATCTTCTTCATAGAATGTCCACTTCTTATAGTGTTTTAATGGTAAACGTGTACGTATTAGTCTAGTATGTGTGGCTAAAATTTCATATCAATCTAAAAAGTTATAAGTGAATAAGAATAAATTTAGTAGAAGGAAGTTCAACCTTAGATGTATTTATTGCAACTTTTTTTGCAAGTTTTTGACATTTCAAAGCCATTTTGCAAACACATTGAGTCATTTGAATGATATTTTCTTTCTTCAATGTTTTCTTTTGCTAGTTTTGAAGCACTTTATAGTTTAAATTTTTTTCATTTGAGTATCTACAAAAACTCAATTTCACCTCCAAACGTGTTGTTAGGAAAATTTTAACATCCCTTTTCAACACTAGTACATTATAATCTTGCAATCTATGTTACCAAATGACTCTAAATTTGATTCCCATCATCTACAACATGTACACTACAAAATTGTACAATTGAGATTTCTATACCTTAGTGGAATTTAGACCTATAACATTTTTTTTTAAATGATGTTTTAAACCCCAAAAGGCATTGGGCTTTTAGGGGTTCAACCTCCTTTTCAAAAAAATAAACTCAAAACAATCACTTCTAAGTTATACAACTTGTTTTCGACAATGTTAAGCAGTTTT
Organism: Antitrichia curtipendula; assembly: GCA_951230915.1. Lineage (NCBI taxonomy): Eukaryota > Viridiplantae > Streptophyta > Bryopsida > Hypnales > Leucodontaceae > Antitrichia > Antitrichia curtipendula. The sequence goes on along the minus strand of OX579639.1, from coordinate 21,774,765 downwards.
AGCATATGTCCAATTGAGCAATGGAGGGATAATTTTCTCCAGTCATGGATTAGAAATAATAAAGACTGCACTATTTTTTGTTAATTTTTCATCAAGTTTGAAATTTGTAGAAATTAAGGCAGTGTAGATTATAGTCCAACTTGTTCACGATGTATAGGCAAGTCTATTTATGAGAAGCACACAACAAAAAATTGAACTTAGCAACTTCATTAGATGCCAATGTATTATTGGTCACACAATAATGAAGTAGCTAAATCATATCATATTCCCCTCATTCACGAAAATAGGTCACCCTATCTTGTGCAAATGGGGCCCTAGTTGGAAACGAGTCATATATCTCATTACAATTAACCAAATGCCCAAAATAACTGTCCAATTTTCAGGATTCAATTGTGGGGGCTTGTATCTAATTCACAAACACAAACTAAGATTGAAACATTCTTTCACAAAATGATTAGATGAGTTAAAAATCTATAATGTTTGAAGTAATTCTTGAGATATCACCCTTGGCTACATCTGCATATACCTTTGTAATTGAATTTAAAACAATTTACTAAGATTAAAACTTGACTATTTATCTAAAACTAAAGGTATTTGGATTAGAAATGAGAACTCAAAGTCTGTTTAAAGTATATACATATAATAAGAGGAGGTCATTTATAGAGGACAAATAAAATCACTAGTAACTTCAAAGAAATGTTAGCTTCAATAGCAAGAATGTTGGTTTCAAGCAATCTACACTTCCTAGAACTTGTCATTTTCATGAATAGTAAAAATTGAATTTAAAAATGAAGTTTATATGTAATTTGTGCAAGTAGACACTTCCTTCCTTGAAATATCTTTTACTTCATTATTAAGAGTATGAACTCTTAGTAAAATAGTAAGAATAAGAAATAGCTTTGATATAGAATTATAGACATAGATCTATCAAACTATATTCAACACCAACAAACTCAAAGTATGTATTTTTAACATAATACATGATCTTGGTCATTGACCATATAAGCAAGGATCCTTGATCACAAATTTTATTAGGCCTTCTAATTGTTCACTTTGTTTGCTATCATTTTGCAATTACATATAGATGAAATTTTATTTTATTTGTTTTTTAGAGATGGAACCACATCTAGTATGTGAGTCATAACATTTCAATATTTTTGTGAAAATTTGAAATTTATTTTAATTCTTTAAGGAAAAAGTGAAGAAAATTCATATCAAATATAAAATATACTCTAAAATTTTGAAATTTTCACCATAGGTATGTGTGTGTGTATATATATCATAGTGCATAACATCATGGTATTAATTAAAGTCACCGTATCATTATAAAACTATAAAACCAAACTTCATAAACCTCATTTCATTAGTTGGCCACATTATTTTCAAATATCATTTTTATGGCTTAAATTCACATTTAGTAGATTCTTCACACTTGATGGAGAATTTGTAATGCCTGATTATGTTGTACCCGCATAATGATGGATTACGCAATATAACTTGAACACCAATTGAACAACAAATTTTTGGCAGTGGTCATTGGATTCTGCTCCAAAACAAGATCGACTATAATATGGTTTTGAAAGATTTGAAGGGATTGAACAAAAGTTCAAACTCAATTTTATAATTAAAAAATAGATCATACTTGATCAATGGAGATTCAAAGTGAGTACAAAAAACAAGTAGATAACCCTCACTGGAACTAATTTATTATAGAAGATCTATGCAACTTATAACTAAGAATGTTCATACCTTACTTTTCAAATATAACAGGATTTCATATCTATATTTGGCAAGCCTTCCAACTTTTTGTGTTTCACACTTGCACACCAAATGTATTTCATACATAGTGAGTTGACCAATTACAAGTGAAATGTAGAAAAAATCTAATTAACCTCTAAAGGACAATTGTTGGTTGAATGGACAACTGAAAATCCAGATAGGTTCCTAGGAAGTCAATTTTGGTCGGATTTTCACGAAATTTTGCCACAAGGTGTGAACATGTACCCCCCTAGTGGGAATATATATATTTTTTAATCAAGTGCCCGGATCAAAAGTTATGATGCCCTTAACTTTATAGTAGCTCGGGCAACTTCTGCAAAACTCGTCTTTTACTTCTAAAATATAGCAAGTATGTAATTTACATGATATAATATGCAAATGTCCAAAAAAACAACCATGTGCATTATAAAAATCTCACTCTAGGAGAAGTTAAAGGGTGCTGGCCTATTGGGCAAGGTCAAGAAAACACTTTTTCTTCTAACTTCAAACAATTATAATCGTTCAATCCATGTGGTCAAAGTTTCTGAAAAATTTTCCACACATTCCCATAGTAGTCTAGTACAAATTTGTCTAGTTGAATTTTGAAAAAAACAAAAAAAAATTCATTTTTTTCCCACTGCCCTAAAAAATGTCAAATTTTCACAATATCTACCTAAAATATGCCTTGGTTCTTTAGGGGTTAAACTTAGATTGGTGGACCTATCACCTTGACATGGTAGGATGGAGAGATTGCAGGAGATTTGGAAGGAGCCGGGCTACTTTTCATCTACTTTGTCCAAGAGTCATATCCTACGTGAAGGTTAGATTCAACATAAATTATATCCTTTTTGTTTTGAAAAAGGTGCCACATGTCATCTTGTGAATGATGTGAGGTGAAGTGGACCCCTGAGAATCTGACATGGAAATTCAAATTTGGTACCTGGATGCTGAATCAGACTTTCACGTACGGGAGTATCCCTAGCATGCAAGAGTGGCTATGCTCTACAAATGGGCAAAACAAATGGGCTGGACAACAAGAGCAATCCTTGTCATGTCCTAAGAAGGTTAGCATCAGACGTGCCGGTCCAATATGAATTTAATATTAAGTTATCTAATGTGGATGATCCCGTCTTTGGATTGTTGGAAGAGGAAACCTATTATTTCATTTTAAATGGAGTCGGTTTAAAAACACACAGAGTGCAGGTCACTTTCCAAGGCCAGGGTGAACTGACCCCCCTCGCTCGTCCCCATGAAGTCATTCCAGGGGTGCAGGTAAAATAAAAGACCCCCGGCTTTGTGCTAGATAAATTTATCTTGTTTACCTCGCCTAGCTAATTTGGGGTCTCTGATTGCAAATATGAATTCAGAATTTGCAAATTTTATCATGCGTGGAAAATAAAAAAATTCAGGTTTTTTTCAAGGGGATGAGCAAGGGGGGTAGTTCACCTCGGCCCTTTCCAACTGCCCGTAGTTAAGTTAGTCATGTGAGTAAACCTGAACTTACAGTGGCTTGAAAATATTTCTCAGAATTCTATTGGCTAGATAAGTTGAATACCCCCAAATCCACCACCTTTTGCTATTGTACTGTACCTCATTACAATTATTAGGTTGGACAAATTTTCATATTTTATTGTTGGCAAGTGAAAGGAGGTTCCAACGCACCAAAGAATATGACATTTGGATCCCACATGCAAAAGTTATAAAGGGTCAAAGTTTTTTTTTTGTAGATGTTTTAAAAGTGTTTCTTCAACGTACGTACATACTGATTTTGGAGATGTATACAAAGTGATGATTGTGGTGGTTTTAGGCCGGGTGTGATTTTGGGTGTACCCACCTTAGGTAATTGGGCCAAAAGACCAATTTTGAAGTATACTTGCACACTTGTCTTGTAGATAACCCTTAACCCATAAACGATGTTGAGGATGTTTTTCGGCCAATGAAATGACAAAGAATCTCTCCATGCAAAACAAAAGTTCAATTATTCATCTTTCAATTTTGTATGAAAAGGGAAGATCATCTACAATAGTTTGACTTTCAACCAGTGCTTTTGCATTATTTTAAGTTAACAATTCACACGGTAATAAAACAAATGATTACCACGGTGATGAACTCACTGTTTAAGGGTTAAAGGACCTTGCAAGTCCGAGGGGCATTTTAAAAAGTCAAACCTCTATTTTCGCATAGTTTTTATTTTAAATGTTTTAAAGCTTAACTAATCAAAAGGGGCTCAAATAATCTACCCATCTTTTCTTATTGCATTTTAATTTTATTCTAAAATTGTTAAAACAATAGATTTTTCTAATACTTTGAAGGTAGCATCTTAAAAGTAAAAAATACATCACTTAAACTATCAAAATTCTCTTGGTGTGAGTTCAATGAGTATCAATTATACCATGATGTTTGTTACAATGATCTCTATTTTTGCTCATACTTTCATATCACTTCTTAAACCCTAAAGGCCTATTGTCCCCTTAGGGGACCAAATGGATTTTGGATAGGTTCCTATGACCTCAATTATTTGTGAAACTTTTTGAAATTTTATTATAATATAGAAAAAACATACTAGCTTTGTGGTAATATAATTTTTATTTCAATCAGTGCTCGGGAAAAGAAGTTATACCACAAAAAGCCCATATTTCAACTTGTTGCGCAGAAAAATAAATCCACAAAATCTTGAAATTGTATTTTTTAATATTTTTCCTTATAGATCATATTTTTGTCTACATGTGAAGCTTTGAATAATTTCATTTGGATTAGTGATGTGAAAGTTATAAACAATCTTGTTTTTCCGGCAATTTGAGCATCCTCTTGAAAAAATAACTTATAGGACTGTTTTTTTAATGCAATTTTCACAATTTTTCTAAAAAAATTATCTGGCAAGGTTAAGTTTGTTTTCTATAACAATCTCATTGTTAAGAATTATTGTGTTTCAATCACATCTTAGAGCTATTAACGACTTAATTTTTCTTTCTTGGACCTACTTCTACTTAATAGTTTCTAAAATAATGAAAATTAAGTGTATTTAAAAAAATATGTTTTCCCAAACTTTCAACTCAATTCTTCAACACAATTTTTTTTAATTCAAAGTCCATAGTGCAATTTTTTCAAGGATCTTGTAATTATTACAAATGGCGAACAAAATCATTTGAAATTGCAGGCCAATGTTCAAAAATCTTTATTTCCAACTTTGAATGCTAATATCTCTCAATTTGTAAGGTCAAACTTTATGAACTTTTTATCACATGATCTCAAATAAATAAATTACAAGATCCTATGGTTGGATTTTAATTTATTTTTCTTAGGTGAACGCAACAAAAATGGCAATTTTGAGTGGTTTTTGACAGAATAATGACCTTGGGCCTTTAGGGGTTAAATACTTCTGTAATCATTTCATTTTTTAAAAACAAATTACTTTGAAAAATCATTAAAATTTTAATTTTTTAAAATATAATTATTAAAAAAATATATGTCCATTAATATATATATATATATATATATATATATATATATATATATATATATATATATATATAAGTACATGAGAAAATAACATATTTTTGATGTATGTATGTTTCTGAATTGGAAATTAGTGAAGTTTGACCAAGCCCCTGGGCATATGAAATGTCCATTTAGGATTAACCCTAGGAGGGCCTAAAAGCTCTTTGCATTTGTATAGTACATTATGAATATAGTGGTATTTGACTAGGAAAACATTGATCAAATACTATTCAGTACAAAGTAAATTTATGATCATGGTAGCATGTAGATAACAGTGTGTCACAATTCATATAGTAAACCATAATTGAAGAGTTATAAGGCTAAATACGGGTCATATGAAGGGCCTTGCAAGGGCTAAGGGTGATTAACCCCTAAACGTCCAAACTACCTTTTTTGGCAACATAGCGATTTTGGGCAGCTCATTGCGTATGGAATTTTTATTGTTTTTTGCTGAAATTTTCACACAATATGGGGACGAGGTTTATCTTTAAGGCCCAACAATTTTCATAACTTTTGACTTCATTGTTCAAAAGTTATTGCATGATCTGTAATTTTCAATGCTCGACGGGCAGCCCAAAAAAAAATCTAAAAAATCTAAAAAAAACTATTTTCAAAAATAAAAATTTGAAATTGGCTTTTTAGATTTATATATACATGGAAAGCTTTGAATCATTCCATTTTGATTTGTGAGTTGAAATTTATGAGGTGCTCTAGTTTGCGGGTAGTTATGGATTCCCTGCACAAAAATAAACTTTGGAGTCCTTAATTTAACTCAATTTTTAATATTTTTTGAAAAAAAAGAAGCATATAGTGTAAATTGTTTATTACTATATTACCACCGTTGGGATTAAAAATTTTCAATTTTATAATTAAATTCTTAACAATTTAGTGTTTTGAATCATTCTCTACTTTTTTCTACTTGCTATACTTTTTCTATATGTTGTACAATTCCAAATGATCTAAATTTTTTTAAGCATGTAGCCAACTTGCCTTGAAGAATGAATCCAAAGAAGCTCAATCATTTTGGAGATTTTTTCATACAAATGTGACCTTGTGAAGTGCAGCTGCCCGTATTTTTACAGGGCTAAAAAAATGAGTTTTGTCACTTCAAAAGTTAAAATCTTGCAATCTACAGGGTGAAAATTTCTGAAATTTTTTCCACATATTTCCAAACTAGTTTACTACAAGATCCTACGGTTACTTTGTCCAAAAATATTTTTTTTAATCTAAAATTTGTTGCTTGTATCAGAAATGGCAGTTTTGGACTGTTTTTGGTGAAAACATAGTCTCCGACGTTTAGGGGTTAAAGTAGGCACCTTCCATTGAATTCCTAAACAACCATCTTCACTTTGTGTACATTTTTTCAAAATCGATCTATATACCTGTGTGGAAGACATTATTTTAGAAACCAAACTTTGTTCCTTCATAACTTTTACGTACGGTACCCAAATGTGAACTTTGGTGCTTTGGAGCCTCCTTACAAGTGCCAACAAGAAAATCAATGAAAATTTCACCAGTCTAATGATAGAGACTAGAGGCACAGAAGCAAAAAAAAAAAAAAAAGTGGCAGTTTTGGGGGTACCTACTTTACACAGTTCCCTGAATCAGTTTCTGTCCCCCCCAGTGACCCAAGACCATGGAGTGCATGGAATTGTGAGAGCATCTGTCAAATGCATGGGAACAGGAAAAAAACAAATTCCCAAGCCTGCTGACTCCTGGGCACACAAGTGATGCGACGTAACCCGCATCCATTGACTGCGTACATTAACTTCCAATCCATCCACACACAACCTGGATTGTGAGAGAAGACATCAAGATGGCTGAGTCAAACATGAAACAAAGTTCCCCCAAGGGAACATGCCTTCCCACATAATAGGCCAAAAGAGCAGGCCAGTTCCCATCACTGGAACCCCATCATCATAATCACATGTTGGTGCCTTGTGGTGGTACTGGCCTGCCCAGAACTGACAGTGTTAGTAGTGTAGTCCCCCAGTCATTTGGTTTGGTTTGGTAATAATATCTCCCTCCCTCCCATGACATGTCAGCTGCCATCAAAAGGGCGCCAAGGCCTGCTGTTGGACAGAGGACCAACTTGCCGTCTGACGTGTCATACTGGGCCCCCAATTATCCCTTTTTCTTTATTGAGTGATAATAAGTTATATCCGAACTGGAAGGCTACTTACTAGTAAGGCCGGCAGCCCGGCAGCCCGGCACGGGTCCAACAGGCCGTCCAACTCATCACCTGGGGATCAATTCGTGAAAGAATCTGAGTGACCTGCCAACGCCAGGTCTGCAGAAATTCTTGTGTTGGCCCTGGAACTTCTGATAAAGCTCTGGTACAGCTCTGATACAGCCCTGTGGAACTTCTGGGTACCCACCTGATGAGGCGAGGAGGTCGGCCCCTTTCCCACCGTCCTCCAGTTCATTCAACAGACAGATGGCACGAAGGGAGCACTTCTACCCATTTCTGGCTACGCCCATGTGTGGGATGGAGGGATCTCTTGAAGTGTTCCAAGTAAGGTAGGAGGTCTATAAATCGCCCATTTAACCCATAAACGTCGGCGAGGACGTTTTCTAGTCGATGAATGACAAAGAATCTCTCATTGTAGGACAGAAGTGCAACTATTCGTCCTCCCAATTTTGTATGAAAAGGCAAGATCATCTACAAAAGTTTGTCTTCCAATGAGTGCTTTTGCATTATTTTAATCCAACAATTCACACGGTGACAAAACATATGATTTTCACGGCTATGAGCCCGTCGTTTAAGGGTTAAGAGCTGAAACTGAATTTTGGGGAGGTGAAGCTTCTTGAATTATTTTTCGGTAAATTTTACTTGAAAGACAAGTGGAATTAGGATCTAACCCAGGTCGTTTCACATTTTTGGGAGCTTTGTGGAATTAGTTATGAAATTTTGAAGTTGAAATAGTATAAGGCTCTAAAATTGCCCACCTCCTGAAGTATATATAATTTATACATTGTTGAAGGCTATGAAAATGAAACATTTACAAATAGTGTACATTAGAGGAGGTGGGGCGATTTTAGAGCCTACGCGCTTTTAGAACCTCCTACTTTATGACCTTCACTACAGAAGAACGGGCTAGTCATTGTGGAAATCATCTTTGGAGATATTGTGTAAATCATTTGCTTAAAAAAAATCCAAGAACATTCATTGAAGGTCAAATTACTATGCAAGACCTCCCTTATTCATACAAAATTCCAATGGTAAAGAAGATGCACTTCTGTCTTATATAGAAGGATTATTTGTCATCCATCGGACCACTCTGGTCTACAACGTCTTTACAGGATTAACCCTGTAACGTTGAGGCCAAAAAGTTGCCAAAGAATTGACCTATTTGTCCAGAAATCAAATCATTTTTGGTAAAGTACTTTGGTCATAAGTTTCATCCTCTCAAGAATAACCTTTGAAGTCCCAAGGTCCTTTTTTCATGAAAAAACACTCAAAACTTCCATTTCTATTGCAAAGATCATAAAAGTTTAGAATTTGTTTTTCTTTCATATCTATCCACAGGATCTTTTACTAAATTGTGGTAGAACCATCCATAGTCGAACACTTAAGCAATTCCGTGCATGTTTTGGAGCAATAGAAGGCAATGTAAATTTATTGCCTTGTAAAAATATATAAATTATGAGCATTGCCAATTTTTCATGATTTTTTTTCTTTGAATTGAAATTACTGTGAGCTTTGAAAGCCAAAAGTTAGCTATATTCCATACCCAATATTAATATAGACTCTTCCAATTCCAATCATTGCAGAACTATTTTTCCGCTCACTACTTCCTACTTTCTTATTCACTACATCGGGACATGTAAGTGATGTAACATGACCTTATTAGTCCCAACCTTGAAAAAGAGAAAAAATCACATTCATACAAGTTGGACATGAATCCCTAGTTGGAAATGGGTGGTTCTACCACAGTATAAGAATGTGTGGAAGAAATTTTAGAAACTTTGACCACATAGATTGCAAGATATTTGCATTTAATGTGAAGAAAATATGTTTTTTTGTCCTTATTAGCTTAGATTTTTTGGTTTTGAATCTTCTTGCCGTAACATTTTTGTACTACTGATTTTGATTTTCTAATTTTGTATGTTGAAGAATTGAGCTAAAAGCCCAATTGAGAGTTAGGAAAAAAAATTCAAAACAAATACACTTGACTTTCATTTTTTAAATAATATTATATGGAAATAGATATGAGATAGAAGGAAAAACTAATCATTAATAGTTCTAAGATGGAATTGAAATACACTAAGTTCAACAATGAAATTTTTCTAAAAAACAAACTAAACTATATGAAAAAAAATTTATAGAAAAAATGTGAAATTGAGGTAAAAAACGAATCCTATTTTTTTTTAAATGCTACAAGTGCCCAAAACAAGACGCTTCATAACTTCTTAATCACGAGTCCAAATGGAATGATTCAAAAAAAATTGTACAGGCAAAAGCATTTTCTACAAGAATTTTTATTAATTAATTAAGATTTTGTGCTATCTGGTGAATTATTTTAATCCCTTAGTGACCAACGGAGAGTCCAAATTTCCAAAATTATAAAGATATATTGTAAAATACAATTGAAAATAATAATTTAATAATAACTCTCAAACAATAGTTGTGAAATATGATTTGTAGATCATATCCATACAATTAGATCAATTAGTATACAAACTAATATTTTTTAATAAAATTTTGAGCCAAAAATTTAAAATCCTTTCTAAAATTGATTTTAGATTGAATATTTGTGATTTTCACAAGAATTTTTTCCTTTAAGTTCAAAATGTTAAGATTTACTCATAGTGATTTTGAAGATTTTAATTTTTTATTCAAATCATTTTTAAAGATTCATTTTTTAAATTAAAAAGGTTTTTTTTTGAGGCCATATCTACCAATACCTATTAATTAATAGAATATTTGGAAAGCAAAGTCTTCAAGATCTATACCATACAAATGTTACAGAACTAATACAAAAATGATGAATGAAACAACTCATTTTTGTGTGATTGGAATATATTTGCATTCATATATTGTTCAAATTTGAATGCTTGGTTCTTTATTAGTTAAACCATTCATACGGGATGTCTCCAAGTTTACACTTGGTGCAACATGGTTGCAATGTAATAGAGCCTTTAATAAATGGCTTTGAATCTTTAGAGAATGATTCTAAATCTTTCAAAGGGTGCTTCAAAATTGCACTTATAGAACACTTTCAAAATTCACTTTGAAACAATGCATAGAAAATATTTAAGAATTCCAATTTTTTTAAATTTTTTTTTAAATTTATGATTTTTATTTTTCTACAAATATAAAATAACACATAATAATAATTTAAATACCATTTATGTACATTAATTTAAGTGAACATTTTTAGGTATTTCTACCTTATCAAAATTTATGGTCTACTTAAGGTGGACTTTGATGTTATAATGGAATTGAAAAATAATTTTTCATTTTTCATGATTAGGGATTCTTTTTCTCCAAGTTTCATAATGTTTACATTTCCATGTGAGTAGGAAGAAACCACATTTTAGTAGTAGCTTTCTCTTGTTTTTAACCCTTAAAGGACCAAACAATGTTTTTTGACAACATAGAATTTGTTCACCAAGAACAAAATTTTCATTTTTTTTTTTTGAAATTTTTACACAACACGTGGTCAAGGAGTAGCTTTAAGGCGCAACAATTTTTTAAAATTTTGACTACATGGTCTAAAAGTTATTGTGGAATATGTGGGTTTTTTTCAACATGGGCAGTTCAAAAAAATGACTTTTTCAAGAAATAAAAATTAAATTTTTTTTTTCTAGATTTATATGTAATTTAATAGCTTTGAATCATTCCATTTTGATTAATGAGATGAAAGTTACAAGGAGGTTTTGTTTGTGTGCAATTATGGAACCTCTACTCTAAATTAAACTTTGGAGTTCTCTATTTAATTCAATTTTCAATCTTTTTTGAAAAAAGTAAAACCATAGGATTTAGTTTGATTACTACAACATTACAACTATTGGAATTGATGGGGAATTTCATTAAAATGACTCCATTTTGCAACTTTGACACTTTTATAATTTTGACCACACGGTCAGAAATGAACACTTGTCCCATATGGCACTTTTACAAATTAGATTGCATTGTCTAAAAAATGGTGCATTGAATATGTCATTAATGAAATTCCTTATATTGACATTTTTCAATTCCATAACAAAATTCTTATCAACTTAGTATTTTGAATAATTTCCTACCTCTTTCTACTTACTATTTTTTCAAATTTTATGAATATAAAATTCATTTTTCTTTAAAAAAAAAATGTATTTACTACTTATTTCTTCAATAAATTATGGAGAATTACAAGTTGTAGGATCTACACATTTTGGGGTAAAATGTTTGAAAGATGAAATCTAATCATTAGGGAAGAGTTCAAAAATACCTTTTTTTGAAAGGTTCCAAGCATCATAATCTTGCAACTGGTAAGGTTTTTTATTCTGAAATTTTAGCAGGGTGTATCTTAACAAAGTTAACTAAAAGATTCCATGGTTGGATTGTTAAAAATTAAATATAGATGTAGATTGTAGACATGCTTTGGAGACTAGTATTTTTGAAGCAATTTTGGGCCTCTAAAAATGAAAAAACTTTAGGGGTTAAACTAAAAGTTTAAGTTCAATGTTAAAATTAGTCTTTTGAATATACAAAATTTGTCTCTTCTACTTTTCATAGGTCTCTCCCTAAATTTTTGTCAATGAATAATGCCAATTTTTCTCTTGCAAATATTGCACATTTATGTGTAAAATTCTATAAAAATCTTTTGTCTTTTCTACAAAGTTTGGTGGATTTTCATAGTTGGGAGTCAAACCTTTAGAAGAGGGAAACATTACAAAAAAATATGAGGCCTCAATATGCTGATTTTCGGGACCCGCGGGTGATATTACGGAAAAAAAAAAAAATTAATTTTTTTTTTAAAAAAGTGACGTCATGCTGACGTCAGTGATGACGTGGCACTTCGACCACGTCAGAATTTTAGTTTCAGGATTTTTTTTCAAAAAAAAAATCTGTAGTATCACTACGGGGGTCCAGGCTTAACGGCCTTCTGGACCCCCCCCCCGAATTTTTTGTAATGTGACCATGAGAAGCCCTATAACTCAATTAATCCTTAATCGCACAAACAAAATATAATAATTTTATTATCAAAATAAATAATTGAAATCCCTCCAAAATATGCACACCATTCATTTGTGTCCACCATACTTTTTTTATGATGTATAATAAAAAAAGTATTGAAATAAAGTCAATGAATAATCATCAAATAAAGTTTACTTTTCAAAACATCCATCACCCCTCTAAGTAGATGCCCTAGTGAAAACAAGATTGAGATAACAATTGAAAAAAACACTTTGTTCATCATGCATGATATTTGCTAGTGATGGTCAAACATTCAAAGGTTTATTGGTCATGTAAGTCATTTTCCTAGTCTAGTCAACTGACTATGTTTTCACTAGTGTTGGGTCGTAAAAGAATCCTACAAATAGAGCTTACAAATGAATCCAAATGAACCTTCAAATATGAGATAATTTTTTAAAGGAAGGTGGTCTTAATTCAAGTAAAGTCTCAACTGGCTCATAATAGAGATCTAAACTCTAAATTGAAAGCTTTAAATGGTCCCTAGCTATTTGCCACGTACAATAGGAGCCCATGGTGGTTTCAATTTCTGGTTATGTTAATAGTAGAAGGGTTGTTTAAGGGCACAAATGAATAGTGTTGGAGCATGGTGTCCAAGGCCCATATTGGCACTGGTTTGGTGCCAATATGTGCCCTTAGCACCATGCTCCAACATTATTTATTCATGCCCCCCAAAACACCATTTTTGTAGTATGTCTTGTATTTTTTTTAGAGTGCTTGTCTTCAATTTTGACATAAAGACCATTGGCAACGTGTTTTTATTAACACAAGAGGTAATTGTTTCTTCATTTAATCAAAAAATATATACATTTATAAAAAAATCAAGAAATGTTAATTCCAATATTAGTAGGCAACTAGGATGGGACATCATCACCCTATCCATGCAACCTAATTCTTTTGAACTCTAGATTGATAGAAATATACTAACCTAATAACATTAGTAGAGGGTTGGTCTTTGGGCACCAATAAAAAATACCAGAGTGTGGTTGAGCACCATATTTGGCACTATTCCTTGGTACCCCAAGACTACCTTTTTTACTAGTTTAATCAGATATGATGTACATGGAGATTATGGTGTGCCTACAATTCCAAACTCCTCATGGCTTGCTTGATTTGTACAAGTGTTGAGCAAAGATTCATGAAAGTATTTTGATTTTTTTGGTTCAAGATTGAACCATAGACATTAAGGTTGGCAAAGTCTATGAACATTTTTGAATACATAATTGCATATTATTTTCTTCAATGTATCAACTGCATTTGTCAATGAACCAACATGGAACATATCAACGGAGTCAATGTATTATGTGATTTCCACTTCAAAATTTATAATTAATTTCATGAAGGATCCAAAAAATATGAAATAACTTGGACTAGATGCTAATTTCATTTATCTTTCAGACAAAGTTTACTAAAAAAAATATTTTAAAAAAATGAACTCTTTATAAGGGATCTTTCCAACTTCAACATGCTTGATGTAGATTGTTGAGACCAATTTTGCAAGTAGCATTTTTTTTTATAGATGTCAAAGTGCGGATAAGGTGGGGTACTGGGGTGTCCCAAACATGTCTTGGCTCTAAAAGCATCTTTTAAAACAAGGGTTCAAATCTGAAGTTTTAATGTATCCACCGTGAACATTTCAAGATGGGAATGATTGTGGAGCACCCCATAAATTCAACTTCAAAAAATTGTAATTTATTCAATAAAAGCCCAATAAAATATGAATCAAAGTAGATTAGAGGGGTCTTTTTTTCATATATTATGGAAAATTACTAACAAACAATTTGAAGTGTGTAACTTTTCTCAAAATCTTGATCAATGTTTAGAAAGACACTATATAAACACCATAGCTTATTGTATAAATACAAATTCAAAATGATACATGTTACATCATGGTGTTGAAAAAACTCATTAATAAATTACATTTATACAAATCCAACCATGGTACTTACAATGATACATGTAGTAATATCAAGGTGGGTATCATGAAACTAAGTTGTACTATACCTTGGGGAGTTCATTTTTTGTATTATTATGGGATATATGTACATGACTAAAGTGCTTATTAATTTTGGTTGAATGGATTTTAGTCCCCCTTCAACCATGTAAATTTCTAATAAGTTGTACTATTTAAGACCTTATTAGTATTCAAACAAAAAGCACTTTAAACATTTAAGACATCCTTTTAGTATTTACAAATTTTAGGTTCAAGGAAAATTCAAACAAATGCTATAAGAACTAGAAAAAATTAAAATGCACTTGAGTGATGGCAGTGCGCCCTAAAGTCTAAGCATACTACTATAGCACATAATTAAATACACGAATGAAAATATTTACATTTTGCTACAAAAACACTTCCTCTTATTTCAACAAGCTTTAGCTCCCTGCCGATAAAAGAATGCACAATTGATATCATTTGGAATTGGAGATTAAGTACCTTTATATCCATATTAAAATGTTTACAAACACCAAGCCAACACATTTACAAAAACGCAAAAAAAATTTACATCCTTCGATGTGTCCTAAGAGACACTCTTGTAGACAAGTCTTGTAATGGGAGAAAAAACATATGAACCTCATAATTTACCAAAAACACATCTACAACTACCACGACAAGAGCTTTAAAATTCTAAACCAAAAGAGAATGGCAAAATGTTGGAATTGAGATGGAAGAAAGCAAAGACCTAAATTCTAAACAATCTTGTCTTGAATCCCTATGTCAATCAAAAAAAGACTAAAAAATCTCTCATAAGAATCTCATGTTTAGCCACGTAATGATTTCCTTGTAATTTGCATCACTCAAATTAAAAATCATGTTATGATAGCAATTTTCTAAAAGTCGCACAATTATGAAAAAGTGCTTGTATAACATTTTAATATATTGCACTACTTTCTACCAATTTTGAGGATAGTGACTCCAATTTTGCAAGTGACACTAACTTGATCCCTTGGTAATAAGATAAATGAGAGTAATATTAACCTTGAAACGAAGGCCTAGCACTAAAATAGTCAACCAAAAATTGAATTGATTGTTAAATGATTATTTGAAAGACTTTGGCCATATGGATATTGAGATTTTTTCAATCAGAGTTCATTCTTTTGGAAAAAATAACAATTTTATTTTCTAGGCACAATGACTTTGAGGTCCATTTTTCAAATTTTCAAAAAAGAATAATTTTTCATTTTTTACCAAATGCAGTTTTAAATAGTAAAAAACCATGTATTTCAATTTTCACAAGGATTAGAGAATTGAAATAATATTTTTAGAGCCTTGCAATCAAATGAAGTACATTGAGTCACTCACTATGTTTATTCACTATTATATCCTCCAGCCAATCAAATCCATTTTCTATTTGCACACCTATGGAATTTTTTTTGATTGGAATGCCCTTTGATTGGCTATTTTTTGTCCCAAGACAATCTACAATGAGCATTTCTTGAAGTGTTTGACTTTGAAAAATCATGCCAAGTGGAGTTTCTTTTCTTCTAGCTATGGAAAGCAAAGAAAGTTACCCTAGTTTTAAAAAACAATGTGAATGAAGAGATTCTTCGGAGTGGTTTTGACTATCTAAGCCTTAGCTATAGAAAATAACTTGACAAACTACATTAAAAAAATGCAAAGTTTCAAAAAAAGTACTCTATATATTTTTAGATCCATACAACTTCTAAAGTTGGGTAGCAACCATAAAGTAGTTGATTGGGCATTTAGGGGTTAAACTAGTTCATTAGGATAATTGATACCCTTTTATATAAGATGGGTACACCCCAAATCTCACCTTGCCTAAAACCACTATCATTACTTTGTGTACATCTCCAAAATCAACATGTACGTATGTTGAAGAAATGATTTCAAAGCATCTCCCACAAAAACTTTGACCCTTCGTATCTTTTGCATACAAATAGAGCCAATCGTAAAGCATGTGCAATGCAAAACCAAGAGCCAAAGTTTGAGAAAAATATAGGACAAAAAACTCCTTGCAACACTAGAACTGAAGTATGATGGAGTTTGGTACTGTATTTCTTTTGTACTATTCTTAGTTAAACCTTCCTCGAACACCCTTATTACAACTAGGGATGATCTTTACGATTAACTCCAATACCCAAATGCCACGTTTTTTGGTGCGTTGGAACCTCCCCCCTCATCCCTTCCCAACAAGAAAAGCAATGAAAATTTGACCAGTTAGTTTAATAATAGTAACTGGGCACAGTAGCCCAAAAGTGGCGGTTTGGGGGAGGGGGGACCCACCTTCCCCTCCCTCCTGATACCCTCCCCCCCCCACCACTGGTTGAGACCCTGCGCCTGCCCCCGAGCTGCAGCTGGTACCCCTCCGAACTTCCTAAGAGGCAAAATTGGCAAGTTAAGTACCCCTGGTAAATGTAGTGCCGTGAACTTACTTACACAAGCTTGGGAGTCCGTGTCCTTCAGTGGGACCCATCCTTCTTGATGGAGGAAACGGAAAGGCTCAGGCAAGGTCACATCCTGTCTGTGGAAGACCAGCCGCGCACATGAAAAAGAAAGAAAGAAGGCCAATTCCATGTGCCCCGGACCGTCCGTCCTTCCTCCCAAGTGTGCCTAAAAGAGAGAGAGACCACCGGCCTTATCCCGAGGGCGTGCTTGCATCATAATAATAATAATAAGTCTGTCGACCTGCCTAGTATGCACGCAGGGAGGTAAAAAAAATGAGGTCGCAACAAAAAAGAATCCATGTGTTTTAACCCCTTAACGCCTCAGTCCTTTTTTTTGAAAATTCTGCTTATATCTTTGTTCAAAAATTACCATTTACCAAAATTTCATAAAAATTGGTCATTAAGGAAGGTTGCCTTTTCAAGCCATTCAAACCTTACATTGGATGGATGAGAAGTTAGTTGGACAAAACAGCAGCACCTGCGAGCCCCCTCTGTTCATCTTCCAGAAAATGGACGTCGGAGCGCTTATAAGGGTTAATTGTTGCAGCTGAGACCGACAAACAGACAGTTCCTCACAGACGTTTTGGATTTCAGGGTAGGGACACGCAAGGAGAGTGAAGCTAAGCTAGTCTACGTTTTATACGCTCAGCCGCTGTCATATGTATCTTCTCGTCTTCTCCATGTCTTGTCGATAGTCTGTAAAAATAAATCAGTGGGAGCAATGAATACGGGTGACGAATCCGGGGGATGATGGACTGTATATGGACCTATTGAATTCCTGGAGAAAAAAACAAAAAACAAAAAACAAAACACAGATACATGAACCTCAAGAGAGTGAGGGTCGTGTGTCGTCCTACAGGAGCTCCTTCAGCTGTCATGTGTATCCTCTCGATCTGTCTTGTCTTCTGTAAACCAGAGCAACGCGGTGACAAAATTCAGGTGTGGTCGGAACTGGATCTTTTACCCAGAGAATTGCCAAAAAAAACCCGGACCCAGTGGAATTTCTTGAATAATTGGGTCGGGTCAGGGATGCCGGCAGTTCAATCCATCCTTGTCAAACTCCAACAGAAATCATGGATTCAAGACAAATTCAGTGGAAGATTCTTTGTTTTTTTCTATAGTAGTTTGAACGAGGGCTGCTTCTCATGTGTTGCTTCTCTTGTTGTTGACATTGGCAGAGAAAATGGTACCCATGGGCAGGGTATGAACTCAAGCTGCAAAATATAGGGTTTTGGACTGGGACGAATCTGCCAGTAGTTTTTTTGCCAAAGCTTCAAGGATTTTAGGCTGGTTTCAACAGCATAATTGTACTACTTCCACGTGATCAGTGCGCCCCCTTTCGCATTCTGAAGACAGGTATGTTGCCTGGTGCAGGGTGAAATTTGATGGGAAATTGCAGTGATATCAGTGGCGACGGTGGCTTCTTTGCATAAGCATTGACGCTATTGGTGTAACAGCATCAAAACAATTGAGCTTATAACTGGGTGGGCATTTCAACACTCTCAAGTCTTTACTCCTGCTTTGCAACTCTTTGTTCAAATGAAATGACCCCAAACATTGTCTCATCAAATTGTCTCAAGAGCATTCCAGAACACGTTGACCAAATCACTACTCACAATGCATCAAAAGCACTGACGATTTGGGTCGACTTGGGGATGTGAGAAGTAGAGCCTCACAACGAGAAATAACATGCCGAGGAGAGGGGATGATACTTCCATGTTTCCAAAAATATAACCTGAAACTGGCAGAAATCAGTCACCAAAGCAGCACTTTTTTCCTATGTTTTTATAATACAGTATTTCTGTTTTTTTTAGGGTTTTATGCTGTTAAATATGTCGCAATTTTCATGTTCTAATATGCACCAATATAACAAAATGGACCTTGGTGGGAAGGACACCACAAGAAGGCCGGCCAGGAGTAAGAGATAACCCATGCTTCTCCAGCACTTGAGAGATGGGTGAGCATATGGAAGCACACACTTGTCGACTCAAAACATTTCTGCTGCAAAGAATGATCCCAAATAGTTCCCTTCAAAAAAAATCCCCGACAACGCACCATAATCATCATACCATCCAAATCAATCCCTAAACCTGAGGATCAATCAATTCCCGTCTTCCTGGTATGGATGATCATGAGGACATTGACAGAGATCAGCAAAAAGCTATTCTGCAGATAAACAGGAGCTGAAAATGAAATCATGGTCAAAGCCATCCTCGACTCGCTCTCACTCACTCGACTCGCATTCAATAGCCGAAGACAAACTACGAGGACTCCCATCACTGCAATTTCTCACACACACAGATCGATCATGAGTGCTGTTCATTCATTCATGTTTAATGCAAATGCAAATGCATCAACTGAAAAGGCTGACAGAAAAGTTTCCTCAAACTTCCGATCCTCACTTAAAAAACAAACAAACACATTCAACAGAAAGGGAATGTAGAACAACTGTAGAATAATAACATGCCGAAACAAATCGCATCATGACTGCCATTGCAAATTGGGAATCTCTCATTGGGTGATTTCTAAAACTTTTATTTTTATTTTTATTTTTATTTATATACATACAAACATTGATTAAACCAAAAAACACTGCTGATGGAGCTCCCTTCATCAACTGCAGGCAGCTATGATCAGTAAATGAGCATCTCGGGCTTCCACAAGGATAAGAATTAAATCCCCTGCCAAAACAAAACAAAACAAAAAATCACACATCATTCAGTGGGAACTATTCACAATCGATGAATTCTCTCTCAAGTGTTGGACTTCCGCGGACACACGCACTTGTTCCTCGTGGCCATCGATTGCAAAGTCAAGATTCTTCATAACCTGTCCGAGTGCCTGCTCAATCCAGTATTTGAGCGGCATTGAATACGCAACTTGCACAGTTGATCATGGCCACTGGGAAAGAGCTGACTTGAACTCGCTACTCGCGAATCTCGACACACATACACATGATATCATGTTGTCGTAGCCTCCTTTGAATTGGACCGTCATTCCAGTCATGAGAATTTTCAGAATCTCACTCTATCTATCTACTAGTAATGTCAGGGTGGAAAGAATTATTAATTATCATTGGATTGCTGGTTAGTAATAAGCATTTGTGTGCATTTTTGTTTTTCTGTTTTTGTTTTTTTGTTTTTGTTTTTTATTTTGACACGAGGGGAGTGTGCACTTTGTTTAAGCTACACATGTAAAGGAGTACATGAATTGATGCCTGGGCTGGCGGGGGAGGAAATGTGCTCATGTCTATTGAGAATATTTCGCACTAATGTAATGTAATGATGTTTAGGGTCAGTAAGGTGACTACACCTAAAAAGCGCACACTACAGACTCTTGCCTAAAATGTACTCCCACTGTTTGTGAGAGTCTATGATTGCTTTTTAGGAACACCTATTTTCAGCATTTTGAAAAATTTGTGGTTTACTCATATGGTGTCCAAAAAACACATTCTAAGAGGATCTAGAATTTATCCCCTTTTCACTACCAAGAAGACTCCACAAAAAGTTTTCCAATATAATAATGGGAACCATGTTGAATTGATTATTTGTGCCATTTTAGGTGTCGTGACCTTAACACTAATTGCAAACTCCATACATACTGAAATGTTCACGGTCAGTCACCAATTCCAAATGTCAAACGGTCATTTGATTGAAAATTCATGAATGGGCAAAAGAGACACTTAAAATACGAGGGGGGGGGGGGGGGGGGGGGGGTCTAAGACATATGATGCTATTTGGTGAAACACATCTAACATTATTTAATAATGTAGTGGGTTCTATAACTTGGTGGAATGAATTGAATCTTGTTGATATTGTATTTGATAGAAACGAAATGAATTAAATGTTGTGGTATATTTTTATGTACGTTACAAACTAATACAATGCTTTCTTTAGTGATCTACTCTATATATGTGATATTGATCAATGTCTAAATTTGTATTTCAAAAAGAATTACTCCAAATCTCTTTGAAATTAGTATAAATTCAAACTTTGTAAATAGGTGTTTTGAAGAATGGAGAATGATTTAATATTTAATCCTATAAAATCTAGTTTTCGATTGAATTCATATTTTAAATATTAAAAAATGAAAGCCATCATTTTATGGAAAATCAATAGGTCATAACATCACGTTCAAATTCGGATTGAAATATGGATTTGAAAAAATATGAGAGTTAAAAGGGTCCACTTTGCATCTGCAAAGCCCAAATCTTTGGGATTTTTGTATTGAAAAATAGAAAGATCAATATTGGCTACTTGTCAACATACACCTACGAAGTAACATAATGAGTTCATAATTGCCAAGATTTTGGTTTCATTTGTTGAAGTACATAGACTTTTTAACCCTCAAAGGTTGAGCCTATAATTATTTTTTCAAACTTCAGTTTGAAAGTACTTATGGATGTCATTTTTGTATTTATTTTTCAAAGATGTATTACATGTCTTCTACTAGTTATTTTTTTCTAAATGTCACATTACTTTGGAATTTTTTGAAATTCCCTCTTGGTTTATATTATAGGTGCCAAACATTATGGTGCATGATCTTTTTAATTGTATTACATCATTCAAATTTTATTTATTTAAAATTCCATGGTTGCAAATTCATATTTCCAAATTTCCAACGAGTATTTCTAATAAAAATCTAATGCTTTTTGAGCTCCAATATCCGTGTGAATTAACAATGTCAAAGTCTCTTGAACCCAAAATAGGGCCATAAAACTTTTAAGTGGGACATTGTTGGTAGCTCAACAAGCATGGAGCTCTAATTAGATATATGGAATCACAATTTGTGCCTCGTGATTTGTGGCATTGTGCCATATCCCTGATGTATTTATTGCACACCTCATTTTAAATATATTTCTATATACATTACATCATTTTGATAATACAAGATTTATTAATTAGCTATTACCTTTTCTATCTTACGAATTCATTTTCACTGGAAGTATTTCATATTTTTTCTTCTTTTTATGAAAAATTCATTATTAAAAAAAAAATCTTAGAAGTGCAAAGGTTAAAAAAGAAGGCACAAGAATTTGTCAATTGATTAAGAACATTATGATATTTGCATTAAATCCAAATTTAGCTAATTCTAGATTTTTTTAGAGAATAAAAAATGCTTTTTGTAATTGAAAATGTATCGGTTGGCAACTAAGTACTTGTCTAATTTCAGTTTTTTGGGACCATAATGATGATTCTAATCCATTTTTTTACTTAAAAGTCTACATTTGGACTATATATTTCATATTTTCATCATTCATAGGCAGACGTGATATTGATTATAGACTATGGATTTGTTCATAGTTTAATAAATATAAGATATTATAATATTCAAATCCTAAGGGTATTTATTTACAAAATTAAATTCACTCACAAGATCCTACAATTGCTTATAGTGATACTTAGTTTATACTTGGAGAATATAAGACTCTAGAATGTTTATTTTTGGAGGCGATTTTCTAAGACCGGAGATCCTTAGGAGATTAGGGGGTAATACATGAATTTGATGTTTATTAAAACTCATAGTGTCTCTTATTCTCTCTTGTTGGTCTTAAATGTTGGAGTTTTTTTCTAGGTATTTCAGATTTTATCTTGCTTGGCAACAAGTGAATCCATCATGTAATCATCATGCCCCACAAAATGATGGTTTAGAAGAAAAAAGAATTCTAAAATAATCTATGTTTAAGCTTGACCTAAACAAAATAATCGTGGTTGATCCCAATTCAACTTTGATTCCACAAATTAAGGATCTAATTTTTTCTACACTAAAGGTTTTTTTTCCATCAAAGAACACTCAAAACTGCCATTTCTATGGCAAAGAGCAAAAATAAATTATTTTTTATTTTTTATTTTTGCATATTTAACCACATAATTCTAAACTATACTAGTATAAGAATGCATGGAAGAAATTTCAAAAACTTTGACGACGTAGATTGCAAGATATTTGCATTTAAAGTGAAGAAAATAATTTTTTTCAAGAAGTGCTCGAAAAACAAGATTGCCCATAACTTTTTTTATCATTAGTACAAATAGAATGATTCAAAGCTTTAGATGTAGACAAAAATGTAATATTTGAAAAATTAAAATTAAAATTAAAAAAATTCAGTTTTTTGTGATTTTTTGGGGGTTGCCCCTCAAATTGCTTTCTGGACTTAGGGTGGCATAACATTTGCTATTGGAAACCAATTGAAATAAAAATTGTACTCCCAAAAAGCTAATCTAGTTTCCTGTCTTATAAAAAAGTTTCAAAAAATAATTTCAAAAATTGAAATCCCAAAAGCCTACCCAAAATCCCAAGAGTCCTATGTAGGGACTTTGGGACTTTGGGGTTAAGGGCCACTTTACATTACAGGCCAGGCCAATTTGTTGTATAAAAGACCTAAGGTCCTTATTGAAATTGGCCCAAATCTCTATACACCTAGAGGCTAGGTCAATTTGGTGGAATGAGTTGTTGTTTTTCTTCTAAAAAAAACATGATCTGATATGGCATGAGCTTGATGAATTGGGTGCACCAAAAATGGAAGGCCTATTCTTGGCTTTGGAGTCAATGTCAAATTTCATTAAAAATAGTTTTTATATAAAACATTGTTCTTTTCCAAAAAATCAAATCTAACCTTTATTGTATAGCAGTCATAGAGAGAGAGAGAGAAAAATGTTAAAATTTTATAGACTTTATTGAATTGACTTAGCTATTGACCTCAAAGCTTTTGCATATGGGAGAATTGGCCCCTTATAATCTTATTCTAATGAGTAATTGAGGACAAATTAAACCCCTACAAGACCAAGGTCATTTTTCTGTCAAGAAACACTCAAAACAGTCATTTCTACTGCGTTCATCCAAGATTTTTTTTTACAGAATCTAACCGTATGATCTTGTACTTTACTTGTCTAAGATCATGTGGTAAAAATTGAATGGAATTTGACCATACAGATTGGAAGATATTAGCATTCAAGGTTGATTTCATTTTATTTTTCGAACACTAGCATGCAATTTCAGATGACTTTGACCTCCCTTTGTGGATTTTTTTTGCACTATGGACTTTGAATTTAAAAAAAATTATATTGAAGAATTGAGATGAAAGTCTAGGAAAAAAATTTCAAAAGAAAAATGCTTGTTTTTCATTTTTTTTTAAATTATCAAGTAGAAGTAGGTCCAAGATTGAAAGAAAAACTAAATCATGAATAGCTCTAAGATGGGATTGAAACACAATAATCCCAATCGTGATATTATTCTAGCAATCACACTTAACCTTGTTGAAAAATTTGAAAAATTTGAAAAATTTCATTTAGAAATGAATCCTATAAGTTATTTTCTCAAGAAGATGCCTAGATTGCCCGAAAAACAAGATTGTTCATAACTTTCACATCACTAATCCAAATAGAATGAATCAAAGCTTCACAAAAATATGATCTATAAGGAGAAAAAATTCAAAATTTAATTTCATGTTTTTGTGGATTTTTTTTGTTCTGCCCGGTAAAGTGAAAATTATGTTTCAGATAGCATAACTTTTGCACCTAGTCACCGATTGAAATAAAAATTATAATCCCACGAAGCTAAGAAGTTTGTCTATCTTATGAGAAAGTTTCAAAAAAATTCATTACAAAATTGAGGTTATAGGAACTTGCCCGAAATCCATTTTGTCCCCCGAGGGGACAATGGTCCTTTAGGGGTTAAACATAGAAGGAGCTAAATTTTATTCAATTGGCGTCAAGGGGAACTAACGTAGCCTTTAGGTGTAAGGCGACCCTAATTTCTTGACATTTAACATTCAATATAAATATTTATTGTTACTATACTACTTTCGAATTTAGTATTGTTGTAATTGCAACTCACAAACCTCCCTCCATGTGTACAAATGAATGAACTATCTAATGGACTTTGATCACGGCTTGTCGGTGAAGTAACTTTCTTTGGGTGGGGTAAGGCAACCTACCCTAATTATTCAGGCCACCTAATTTCACTCTAATTTAGTGTAGATTTTTCATGTATGGATCCTAATCAACTAGAGATCCCTTGCACTCCCAATCTAAGAGCATCACCATCCGTCCTACAAAATGTAAGCCAATTCGCAAGCTTGTCAATCTAATTTGCAAGCCAAAGAAGAAAGGTCGCCCTACACACAACCTCTTAAGAGGCCATCGCCACCCAATCGGCTATGTCCACATTCACCGATCAAGTCCTTGTTTGTTGGAAAAGTGCAAAAGGTGCTTGTCTCATGCGATTTGCAAGCCGGTTTGCAATATGCCCTTTGGCTTGCAAAAGAGCCCGGTTTTGCAAGCCACCGGAGGCTTTTGGCTTGGCCTCCTAACAAATTCATCTATTGTGCAAGACGGGTGGGGCAATTTTGCAAGACAGTGGCAACAAGTCATCTGTTTTACAAGACGGGTGGGGCAATTTTGCAAGACAGTGGCAACAAGTCATCTGTTTTACGAGACGGGTGGGGCAATTTTGCAAGACAGTGGCAACAAGTCATCTGTTTTACAAGACGGGTGGGGATGCTCTAACTTACTACAATTTCACGCAACTGGTACAACATACATACATTACAAAAAATTCCAGCCCTCGAAAAGGCTATTCAGAAAGTTTTTTCGGCACCCCCCGCGGTGCAGTTACAGAAAAATTAAAAATTAAAAATTTTATTTTTTTGTTTTTATTTTTATTTTAAAAAAATATTTTAAAAAATAAAAAAATTATCCAGTCTGACGTGGCACAATTAATGCCACGTCAGATTTCCCCCAAATTTTAAAAAAAAAAAATCATTTTTTTCGCTAATTGCACCACAGCCCTGCAAAACTCGCGGCACTTCCGAGGGCTGATTTTTTTTGGTAATGATCCCATTGGCCTTGGTATTTCATTTTCCAGCAGTCTGTAGTGATAGAAATCTCCGTAACTCTATGCTACGCTCACTTCCATACTATCCCCTTCTGAACATTGCCATGCTCTGTCCTGTCTCTCGTACTTGACGAATTATACCCAACTCTTTCTGAAATCTCACTGAGACTCTCTGCACTGGGAACGGGCAAACTCAGCGAGCTTATATAACTTAACTTAAGTTGGGCCTTTCAGAGAAGAACATGCTGGCTGTACCTTCCCCTTGCCACAGACGGAGAAGCGTGATTGGTGGAAAGTGTTTTCCTGCATTTTCTGAGAACATTGCCGCTCACTGGCATTACAAATCCCGCTCTTATAGATCAGACAAAGACAATGTCGCCTTACAACACAACAGTCGGCTTAAATACATAAAACGTTAAACGGCCGTATTTTCCTTTTCTCATTCATTCGCCTGCAAATTTATTAAAAAGCTTTCCAATCGGCACCAAATGAATACATACATTACATTAGGTCCGAGTGGAGGCCTTGTCAATTTCTCAACGACTGAGCTTGGTGGTTGTATGGGCCTTGGAAACCATGCTCGCTTGCACTAGAGTCGGATGTCTCCTTTCTTCTCGTGGGATGAGATGGGATGGATGTCTTAGGGGAGTCGTCGAGACTTCGGTGGTAGGTTAATTTTGATGATGTGACATGGACTTGGACACCATGCAACTAAGTAGCAATTGGGGTCCTATCACTGGTAGAAAAGAAAGGGTTGTTTTTTGCGGGTGCCTACATGGTAGGTGCACGTGGGGGTATTGGAATTACTTATAATTGGCCCTAAGAATTCCAAGGCCTCAACTCACTACCCCAAATAGGAGCACCTTTTGCATTGTGTACCTTCAATTGCATTCTCCTAGAAATTAAGGGGGTCCAAACTATGGTGCGAGAAGATGTTTTCAAAGGCTCAAATGCTCACCTTGCTCTTACAATGTAGTGTAATGTGTCATCTCCTGCTTTCATTGGTGTCACCAAATTAGGTATAACTATGCACCTTCAGTTGGAACTCAAATATCATTGCCGTTCTAAAGTAACCATACTTGATTGTGACCCGGTTGCAATATGGATCCCTTAAGATTCCGCCTCTTAAACATGAACGCTAGGGTCAACTTTGCATACCCCTATTAATATACATATTTCAAAAATTTACAATATACTTATACAAAGTCCAGAAATACATACTTAACCCATAAAGTTCCATAACTATGTTCTCATTGAAAACGCTCAAGAATTGTCAATTTTTAGTACAAGTATCAATTTTTTTTTTAAACTTTTTTTGACACAGATAACCGTAGGATCTTGTAGTATGCTGAATTGGGAACACACAGTAAAAATTTCAAAAATTTATACCATGTGGATTGCAAGATATAAGCATTCAAATTCACTGAAATCGATTTTTTGACCCTGCGAAAAAACGGGCAGCTGCACTTCAGAAGCTCACTTTCATATGAAAAAATGTCCAAAATGGTAGTGCTTCTTTGTATTCCTTTTTCTAGACAAGTTGGCTACATGCTTGAAAATTTTCACATCATTTGAAATTGTACAACATATAGGAAAACAATAGTAAGTAGAAAGAAGTAGAGAATGATTCAAATACAAAATTGTTAAGGATTTGGTTATGGAATTGAAAAATGCCAATCCCAATGGTTGAAATGTTGTAATAAACAATCTACATCCTATGATTTTATTTTTTTCAAAAAATATTGAAAATTGAGTAAGATAAAAGACTTCAAAGTTTATTTTAGAGTAGAGATTCCGTAACTATCCGTAAACTAAAACTTCTCATAACTTTTGACTCATTGGTCAAACATGAATGATTCAAAGCTTTCCACATATATATATATATATATATATATAACTCTAGAAAATCAATTTCAAATTTTTGTTTATGATAAAATTGATTTTTTTATCTGTCCGAATTGCCAGGCTGAGAAAAAAAATAACATATATATGAAAGATATTCCTTGCGCACAACTTCTATTAAAATTTCAGCCAAAAATATAAAAATCTCCAATCACAAGTACCTACTCAAAATTTCTATACTATCCAAAAATGCATGTTGGTCCTTTAGGGGTTTACAAATTAAATCTTCTTTCAATTGCCAACAAAACTCAACCAATAATGAGTTTAATAATAGGAACAATGTTTAGATGATTTTTTTTGGGGGGGGGGGGGGGGCGGGACCTTTTAGGCATAATAACTCAAGGATGCCCTCCATCAATCATAGCCTTGTATTCAAACCCGACACCTATTAATAGTAAGAGGGCCAAATTGAGACCCCTTCATAGTCCCGGTCATTACGTTGATGGTCTCAATCCAATCATCACCGGAAACCCAAACTAAAAAATACTTTTAAATCTACTTTGAGCACAAAACCATGGCTTTGTGATTCGTATAAGCAACGGCCCAAGGAATTCAAGGATATCCTTGCCGAGCTGGATGTTTCAACATTGTCAAAGTGTCATCCCAAGGGGAGGAAAGTAGCAACGGCCATACAGATGCCAACAGGTGTGTGCTCACATTAGGGGCGTGGTTTTTAATTTTCTGCGAGCCCCCGGCACTGCAAATCAGCCACTGGAGGGCCAAGATTGTAGTCTCCTGTCCCTTCCCTTCCTTTCCTTTCCTGTTTTTAAAATTTTAAAATTTTAAAATTAAAATTTTTTTTTGAAATAACGGTGACCACTAACCTTCCCGGTGTTTGTCTAAGCAAATGCCAACCACCAGTTCCTTGTTGAACGACTCCTATCATCACGGAATCAGGGCCCCAAATTGAAAAAAATCTTCTCTCCCTTATGAGTAATTAAACCGTGTGGAGTACAAGCCCTCCCCCCCCACCCTCCCACTCAATTAATGGGGTCTTGGAGGTATTCCCTTGTCTTGGTCACGGAACTACTGCCAGTAACTCCTTGGATTTTTCTACGTGTTTTATTTTCTTACAAAGGGGCCCCCCGCTGGAGTGGGATCCCCCAAGGGAACCACTCAGGTCATGATGGGGAAGTAAGTAACTTAAGTAAGGGAACTGAAGGGAAGGGAAGGGAAGTCTTGTGGTCCACGTCAAAGAGTTATTACTCAGGTCTCAGGTAGATGTCAATCAAGGGGTCCACTCCTACCTTGGTCAAAAGTTACTTGATCACTGAAATTGACGGACCGACTGGGCCTGGCCTGGGGGGAGGGGGGTAACTCGAGTTACTTTTACTGAGTAAAGTTTAAAAGGACTGACACCATGGCAGGACATTAAGCCCCCTTCCCACCAATCAGAACCGTTGCTGCACCAACTGAGCCAATCAGAATGGGGAGATAGGGGAGCTTGGAGCTGAAACCTTTCAGTTACACGAAAATAATATTTTATGGAGCTTCCGGTATTTCAGCTGCCGGGGGTGGGGGGTGTCTATTGTTCTGGGTGTCATCTCATTACTGCAGATCCTCCGTAGATCCTCTGAAAAAGCAAAACATGTTATCATGATTCAGATGATTATTAATAATCCCCAAAAGGTCTAAATGAATAAAAAATAAATAAAAACGAGTTAAAATTCTCATCATCACTTGATTAGTTTAGGGGGGGTCAATGAGTAAGTTAGTTTGGGCAGCCCCTTTGTGTAACCTTCAGATTCAAAATATTCAAGCTGACTCATGTGTACATGGGTATTGTTTTGTTTTGTTTTGTTTTCGCCATTTCTTTTGTCCTTTTCTTTGAATCGATACGGAGCTCCGTCGCTCTGTCTGTTTTAGAAAACCAAACAAGCAGCAACACAACCTTATTAACACAGACAGAAGCCTTCCAGAGCATGAAACCCAAATTAACCCCTAAAAGTTCTATGAATATGTTTTCACCAAAAACACTCCAAAACTGCCATTTTTAGTACAAGTACCAATTTTTTGAATTTTTTTTTTGACACATGTAACCGTAGGATCTTATAGTAATCTAGTTTTAGAAGATGTCAAAAAAAAATTCAGAATTTTTCACCATGCAGATTGGAAGATATTAGCATTTGAATTGGCAAAAATCTTTTTTTTGTCCCTGCGAAAAACAGGGCAGCTGCACTTCACAAGGTCACATTTGTATGAAAAAATGTCCAAAATGGTGGTGCATATTTAAATTATTTTTCCTAATCAAGTTCTCTACATGCTTAAAATTTTTCAAATCATTTGATATTGTACAACATATACCAAAAAAATAGTAAGTAGCAAGAAGTAGAGAATGATCCAAAATACTAAATTGTTAAGAATTTAATTATGGAATTGAAAAATGTAAATCCTAATGGTTGTAATGTTGTACTAAACAACCTACATCCTATGGGGAAAAAAATTCCAAAAAATATTAAAAATTGAGTTAAATAAACAACTTCAAAGTTTATTTCAAAGTAGAGAATCTATAATTGCCCGCAAACTAGAAATCCTCATAACTTTTGATTCATTGGTCAAAATGGAATGATTCAAAGCTTTCCACGTATATATAACTCTAGAAAATCAATTTCAAATTTTTATTTTTGAAAAAAGTGATTTTTTCTGATCTGCCCAGATTGCCCAGTTACGAAAAAAAGTAACATATTTGGCTTTAACTTTTGACTCCTATTTCTAAATGTCATGAAATTTTGTGCATATGAAAGGTACTCCTTGCACCCACCTTCTATTAAAATTTCAGCCAAAAATATGAAAATCTCCAGTCACAAGTGCCTACCCAAATTTTTTATACTGCCCAAAATCGCATGCTCGTCCTTTAGGGGTTAAAACATGTTGTGGGAGTCAAAAGTAAGCCATACTTTATAGTGTGTGTGTGTGGTGGGTGGGTGGGAGGTCTCAATATAGTATGAAGTATAAGTTTAATGTGTGTCAAACTCAGCGGAAGGAGTCAAAACCAGTATGCCATCATTTACGCAGGGGTCTGCATTTTTATCATAATGGTACAGTAGTTGCATATCATTGTTTCCCTTTACAAAATTTCGCATTATACACCACGAATCCTACACTGGATATTACCCTACACTTTGCAGTAGAAAAGGTACTGCAAACTTCAGAAAGTGACAGAAGAAATCCAAAAGACAATGACAGGGCTGGCCAGCCAGCCCAACTAGAGCACAAGTTGCTGCTGCCAAGTAAGTTAAAGTAAAAAATAAAAAACGGAACCGGGTTGGTTACATGCTGTCAACAAGACATTTCGCACATGCTGGGGGGGGGGGGGGGGGGGGGGGGGCTTTGAAGTGGATGACAGGATGCGACCGGAGGGGCTTTTTGAGTCCATCCCAAGCCATCAGTTATTAGAATGGGATAATTAAATACGCTGGTGGATGCAGGAACCTGGATATATATTGAACTTACTGATCATTTCAAAGGCTCAGTAAGTAGTCCTTAACTGATAAGTTAAATAAGCTGTCCATCCAATCGTTCTGTGATTTTTTCATTCAATCAATCACAGTTATGAGCCTCGCGGCTTAACTTAAGTTTTTATAGCGACCTGGAGCAGGTGGAGCTACCTGGGTCAGGGCACGATTTCTATGGATTCCTATGGAACCGAAAAAACATATGAGTCATTAATAAGTTAAAGCCCTTAGTTTTGCGCAGAATCCATATTGCTGTTGGCAATTGGAGCTCTGCAACGAATTCAAAAGTCCAGTTAAGGGTACTCACCAGATCAATACCAGGTCTGATCCCTTGTTGGTTGGATTCACTTATTGATGAACTGGGTTGAACTTGAAAATCATAGTGGGACTGGAACTTGACGGTTTCTAGTTTACATATTTTATTTTATAAAAATTTAATGAGCAAGGAGATGTACAATATTTCTTGCAAGTGCAGTACTTACAAGACACGACGACGTGAAACCAAGCCAAGCCAAACTAAACTAAACTAAACGGGATGATGGAAGTACACATAAGGATAACTTCCAGGGAAAGGTTATTGAACCCACAGGAATTTTTTTTAATATTTTTTTTCCCCTGGTTGCAAAGTTTGAAAGACATGTTGGATAATGATTCATTCTCAGAACAGGAATGCTGTTGTACTTGGGTGACCAAACTGCACCCCCCCCCCCCCCCACTGGCACACTCACTGGGAGTGAGCAAGCCTGTCTGTGTTATGTGTACTTGGGTGTGCATCTGTCCGTCTGGGGTTTAAGCTCAAGCTTGAGTCTCTCCTCAGTGAAAAATCATGCATTGGAAAGGGTGGTGGTGGTACTCTTTTCTTGCAACTGTTCATCTCATTTCAAACCCAAGTGAAGTAAAATCATGCTTTGGTAACTTATAGCAACAACTTACAACTGAATTAACCACAAATTGGTTGGATCATGATGCAACCCCAAAAACAAAAAAACAAAAAACAAAAACGAAAAATGGAAAACAAAAAACAAAAATCTTGATTATCGTGCAAAAAAGAAAAAGAACATGATCCTTCTTTTTCCCCTTTCCAGCGAGGCAGTGAACAAGGGCGGTCCCCCGCTTCCAGGGAAAGGTCCAAAACTGTGGGACAATTTTAACGAACCTGGCCAGCCTTCTCATCCAAAAGAGCA
This sequence comes from Antitrichia curtipendula, assembly GCA_951230915.1. Taxonomy (NCBI): domain Eukaryota; kingdom Viridiplantae; phylum Streptophyta; class Bryopsida; order Hypnales; family Leucodontaceae; genus Antitrichia; species Antitrichia curtipendula. The sequence continues at coordinate 21,742,552 of OX579639.1, read as the reverse complement.
CACACTACGAATTTCTTGTATGGTAGCCAACTGAAACTGCTGCCATGCTTTTCAGGTCCGGGATTGAGCTTGCCAGCTCCTCACTCACAAACCCAAGAGGCCGGGTGTGCCAGAGTTCTTAGCTTTGACGGAGCTCTCACTGGTGTGTTTTTTAGGGGTGGTATTAACTTAATTAAAATTTTCACTTTTTTAATGTGTCAGTCAGATAATAAGCATTAAAGAAATTGAAAAAGAATGACCAGAGTGAATGTCTGTGACGCAATCGTCCTCTCAGATGTGCGCATTTGCAGCTCATCAGTCAGAAATGCACAGGTGGAACGCGAAGTAAAAAATTAGGCTGTTGATATTTTCCGACTGATAGAAAACAACATCGACAGTTGTAAGAGACGGAAGCACTGTCTGTCCCAACCCCAGAAGACGGAACGAGGAGCAATTTGGGGGTCAGGGAAGCCAAATACTGGAAATAGCAGGAAGAGTTAGACGTTGACAGACGGAAGATCAGAACGGAACGACATCAAACTAACCCTGCTGACGTGCTCCTGACAACAGCCAAGCAAAAGTTGGTCTTTGTCAGAAAGAGGGAAGCAGGGAGTAACGTACTTTCTTCAAGAGTGGCTGCACAGTCGCGTTGCATTTCACAATATCCTCGTACGTATTTGTTTAATTCTGGGTGCACAATGAAGGCAAGTATTCATTGCTATCTTTGTGGGGTACGTTTACACTGGTTCATCGGTAACTCAAAGGGGCTACACCTGCAGTTAAGTTACCTGAGATGAATGAACTTTGAAGCAATCAACACAATGTCGTTCAACATCCCACACGGTAATCCAGTTCAGGCTGACCTCGTCATTTTCGCATTTCGCAAGGTAAGTCACGACACTCACTGCCAACATCAAACACACTCCAACACTCACTGCAACACGTCGAAACAAGCAAGTACAGACACTCCCAGGCAAATGAAAATACGTGTAAAATCAATGCAGCGCGAGTGGAGCCAGTAGCGGTGAGTGGAGCCAACACCCAGTGAGCGGCCACAACATGAAGCTGAGACCAATGCGTGTATATGAGGGACATGGGATTTTATTGATCCGGCAAATTTGATTCATGTATGTTATCGTACAACACAAGGGGAGAAAGTCTCATACGAAAGAGTACTACTACACTCCCAATCCTCTATGTAAAAAACTCGGTACGCATGAGCTGATTCACGAAGCTCAAACTAGAAGAAAAACCAACAGACGGACTGTGGCTCTTCTTGTAATGTTTACTCATCATCTCACTAGTCTACATAATACTCTACCACTTGCACCGACTACTCGGCAAGAAAAAGCTACAAAATTTGGTGGAGCCCGGGTCAGCGCAAGACATAAATAATTCAAAAACCGCCACGTGACCACGAAAGACTCTATGGATTCTATGTTACCTCGTATCCCCAGCTTCGAGGACAGACGAAAGAGACAACCGTGGTTAAACACAATCACGGTAGTCCCAGACAAGCATTCTTTAAACATTCTCAAAGAATACTGTCTCCGAGAATCATATTCAATTGGAGAAAAAATCTCAATTGGGGTCATTCTCAAGTGACAAGAATGTCAGTTGCATTGAACCAATCTAAGCCTCCGCTCTGGTCAAAGCCCAGCTCGCCAATGTCATCTCCCAGAAGATCAAACCCCGCTGCGAAGTCGAAGGCTCCATCATCACCAGGCGCAGGAAAATCGAAGAAAAAATCATCGGAGAGAAAAACCTCCCCTAAATCACAACTGGGTTGCGAGTCGTCCACGGAATTTCTCGGGTTGTACGCTTGCTCAAGCTCACTATCCGAGTCGGAGGAGTTTTCAAAGAAGCGTCCAGCAAGCGTTGCGCTGTTCACCGCGGCGTCGCTCGAGGACGGCGTCTCGCAAGCAGTGAGACTGGAACACGGGGAGCCGTCAGAGGAAGCGCGCGGGGAAGAAATGAGATACTCGCAGTCGTCACTCAAATTGTCGAACAGAATGTCGTCGTTCAAAAGATCTTTTTCAATGCGTGCGCTGACATCGTCATCGCGGGAGACGCAGCTCTCAGAGTCAGTGAGACGCTCCACTTGCACTGCGCACATGGGCTCGGACGAAGCGGAGGTGGTAGCAATTGGTGCCGCTGGAGCTTCCTTCTTCAATGAGCGCACTGGCTTCGCAATGCCCTCTTCTTTCTTGGTAGTCGTCGTCTTCTTCGTCGTCACGTCAGACGCGGAAGACGTTGTGGGCGCGCTCAACTGATCAGAAACAGTGAAATTCGTGTGCGCTTGCGGCCCACGAATCTCCCTTGCGGCTCTATCATAAGCTTCGGCAGCTTGCTCAGCGGTATCGTATGTTCCCAACCATAGCCGAACACCCTTCGAAGGATCCCGAATCTCAGCCGCCCACTTCCCCCACGGCCGCTGCCTCACACCTCGGTACTTATGCGGCTTGCCGACACCCGCAGCAACAGACTTCACCTTCGCAACAACAGGTTTCGCCAATGTCGAGCCCCGCGCTGCCTTCACACTCACCGTCTTCACAACAGGCGAGGAAGCAACCTTGGGCACCTTCTTCTCGGGCACCTTGAGAGTTTTCTTTTTCGGTTGCCACGGCTTCTCGTAGAAGCTCGCCGCGGATCCGAGCTCGCCATCATCCACTGGCGACGCGTAGCTCACAGAGCACTGCATTGCCTTCGCGGTGAACACCGAGTGGTAACTCGGAACTTCAGGTTCGTCAACTTCACTGTCCGAGCTTGAAGAGTCCTCGCGATGAGCCACAGGGCCACAGTCCATTTGAATTTCCTGGACTAATCTTCGCTGCGAATTTCGCGAAGGACGGAAACTCTCTTCATCATCGCTGGAGGAGTCGGTAGCGTCGGGGTCTGTGCAAATCACGCGCACTCGCTTGGGATACATTTGAAACCGCGACGAAAGCTCCGCGCCGGAAAGCTCCTCCTCAGAAGCAGACTCATACTCACGCTTCATGCTCCCAGTCTTCGTCTTTACCACGGAGCTACCCATCTTGTCACCGCCAACGTCCTGCATTTCACCCTCACAAGGCAAATTCCCCAAAACCTCAATGCAGCCCAAACTGCAAGTCAAAATCCCTCTATCTCTCTCTCTCTTTCTCTCTCCAATTTCTCAGTCCTGCTCAAACCTGGCACCCAACTCCGTATCAAGCTCAGTATCGAACTCCGTTACAACACAGGCTCTTAAACCCACCGCAATTGCTACCCGCTAAACCTCGCACTGCAAGCTTCATTGTGCCCTTTGTTCTACCGCCCAAGACCCCATTCTTTTGCCAAAACGTTGCGCACTGCTCGAGATTGATCGACTGTGGCGATGGTTGTGGGAGACAAGTAAGAGAGAGGCAGACACCCAGCCCAGCCGGGAGAGAAGGAGGCGTTGTGGTGATGATGAGTGTGGTAGTGGAGCTGGAGGAGTGGCGGCCAGTCTGTTTCCGTGCTGCTATTGATAATATTGAGACTTGGGGAGACTTGGGGAGAGACTTGGGGGAGGCAGAGGAAGTGAAGGCGATTGAAGTCGCAACGAGGGTGGGAGGGGGCGAGAGGGGAGGCTTTATGGAGTTCAGGCTCTGCTTACATGGCGTTTATGTGTACTGGCTGCCTATTATTAGGGGTACACCCCTTGCCCCTGGGGCCTACGGGACTAGACAATAACTATAATATCTATCTGGGTGGCGGGGGCGTACTACTACCCAAATTCAAATCCTTTGGGGTTGGGTTGGGTTGAAGGGACGGGGGGGCGAATTCAAACTCATTTCACTTCGTTTTGGGGAAAAACAAAATTCTCTTTTCTTTAATCGAATGGGAAATCGTTTGGGGAATTCAAAAAAAGAAACCAACAAATGAAAGTGGAAGGTAGCATCAATGACAAAACAAAAGAAAGTTAAAAGATCACTGGCGGAAGAAAAAAAAAGGAGATCGGCAATGAGAGTGGGATTACCTTATTCCCACAAAGGCCAAAATAATTGGAAGAAGTTTATTTTGGAAAAAATGCGCGAGAATAAAATTGTGGAAATATAGGAATGGGCCCCATCAATTCCAGTGGGAGCAACAAGGGGGGGATTCAACCTTATTCTTCCCAAGTAGCCTCATGAGCAACGTTCATAAAAGTGGCTAAAATTTTCTCTATTGCTACTTAAAATTTTCAGTAGCTAAAAATACATTGGAAAAAATCCTTGAAAAAATAGATTTTAGCCAAGACTGCAACAAACAATAGAATTTGATAGTCAATTTGCAACTTCCTGCACATGGGAATTAGCATCTATTTAGTCGGTTTTATTTCATAGTATTCCCAATAGTCCTTTACAACTTGCAAAATTATTTTTTAAATTTAGTTTTAATACTACTCACTCTCAAGGTAGCCAAAATTGATGCCTATTTGTCTTGGAGGTAGCATATTGCTCTAAATCCTAATAACTTAGATAGCATATTGCACTAAATTCCATAAAGTAGTTCCAAAATCATTGGTCATGCAGTTGGCTAATAAAGGTGGACTTGTATGTGAAGCCCGATGGACATACAAAAGTATTAAAAAACAAGATCATTTCTATCAATCATTAATGAGTGTGGAAGTAGGAGAATGAGCTCCACCAATATAAATACATATCCACAATATAGGAAAAATATAAAAATATTTTCTATTTTCCAATATTAGTGAACCCACCCACCGATACATGGAAGGAGTGAGGCCCTAATAAGAGTTGAATGTTTACCATCTCCAGTGAGAGGACCGCATAAGCCCTCAAACTGTCCCCGCCATGATCTCTTCCGGCCAAGGGCTTGGATTAAAAGCTTATTATTTCTGCACCCAATTAGCAGCATTGCCAGCATGAGTGCCAGCATCATCTCATGCTATGATTAACCATTTCAGATTAACTTAGAGCTGGGTTAAGTTAAGCTTAGTTAGTGGTGTCGAAGTAGTTATTCGAGGCAGGTGTGGGATTGGTCAAGTGATGCATACAGCTGCCTCCATATTGGCATGAATCTGGGTTTTTAATTGGTTCTTTAATCTGGCGATGCCTTTTGGCTCCTTCTTTGCAGTGTCGGGGGTTTAGGCTAAACATGGAGTGCTAACCTGGGTGTAAATCTTGGCTTAGGGTAACTATGCTTGGCATGAGGCACATGGAGGAGCTCCTGAAGGGCCGGGGTGAACTGACCCCCACGCTTGTCCTGCCAAAGTCCATCCAGGGGTGCATATTGAGCAAAAGCCCTCTATTTTGTACCACGTCAAATCTATTTTCTCTACCCCCTCCCTAGTTAAATTTGGGGCCTCTGATTGCATATATGAATTCAGAATTTGCAAAAAAATTCATGCAAGGAAAGTTTTAAAAATTCAGGATTTCCCAGGGAGAAAAGCGAGGGGATCAGTTCACCCCGGCCCTCCTGGAGCATGGAGAGGGCATGAAAGGAAAATTGTTTAAAATTTGTGCAGGACAAAGAAATTTCACCTAGATGAATGGATTTGTTCATTTAAGTTTTCCACAAAATGAATTAACCCTTATAGTCCCAAGGCTTATTTCCATCAAAAATCAACTCAAAAGTTGCATATATGATTGTAGGACCTTGGATTACATTAGCAAAAGAATGTAAGGAAGAAATTTCAAAAAATTTGATTGCATAGATTGCAAGATATTTGCAATCGAAGTGAAGAAAAAATGCTTATTTTTAATCTTCTTAACTTTAAAATTTTGTACTACGCATTTGGAATTTCTAATTTTCTATGTTTAATAATTGAGTTGAGAGGGGGGGATTCAAGAGAAAAATAATCATTTTCTTTTAAACTTTTAAAAATGCAATTTTCAATTTTTTTTTTCAATTGTTATATAAAAGTAGGTACAAGATAGAAGAAAATAAATAAACCATTAATAGCTCTAACATGGAATTAATAATCATTCATCCCAAGGTGATAATGTTCTAGCAAAAGAAATAAAACCATGTGGAACTTCTTTTTTTCTATAAAATTATAAAAATTGAGTTCAAAAATGAATCTCAAATGTTCTTTTTTTGAAGAAGATGCTTAGATTGCCCCAAAACAAGAGTCTCCACAATTTTCTTATCCTTAGTCCAAATGAAAAAAGTCAAATCTTCTGTGTAGACTAAAATATGTATATTTTGACATTTTGTGATTTTTGGAGGTATTGCTCAAAGAACACCATTTCGAGCGGAAGGGGGGGGGGGGGGGGGGGGAGAGCTTGTCAAACCTTAGGGGGAGCTTGTCAAACTTTGTCTTCTATAATTGCTACTAGTATGGTAAAGACTTGTAGCAGGTATTGTTCTGAAAAAAGCAAGTTAGACCCTACCCAAAATCCGGAAGAGACTTTGGGACTTTTAGGATTTAAGACACCCAACCATTGCAAGTGTAGAAGATTGAATGACAAGTCTTACAATATGGAGATTGGAACCTTAACCTATAAATGCCGCCAAGGACATTTTTGGTCGATGAATGACAAAGAATCTCTTCTTGTAGGATAAAAGTGCAACTATTCATCCTCCCAATTTTGTGTAAAAAGGGAAGATCATCTACAGTAATGTGTCTTCCAGTGAGTGCTTTTGCAATATTTTAATCCAACAATTCATACGGTGATAAAATAGATGATTTCCACGGTTATGAGCCCGTTGTTTAATGGTTAACAGAAGTAAGGGAGAAGCATCCCAAAACCAACATTGTACCCAATTGTGATCATTTCCAGACATAGCAGTCATTCTAGAATATAAATCTAGGTAAACAACAAATAGCTTATCATTTCTGTCCACAAACAATGAGCTGCATGTCGTCTATCTAGGCTTAGGCTTACATTCTAGAATAACTACCATATCTAGAAATTATCGCAATTAGGTACACTATTGGTTTTGGGGTGCTTCTCCCTTCAGCTGATCATTTCAATCACAATCTTCTCAGTGTGGGAATGTATTTGTCTTTTGTACCAAAACTACACGTGGCCTTTTCCCGTTATTTCATCATGAGGCAGCATGTGGTTACTTTCTGAAGGACATTGCACTGTATGTGACTAAGCTTATTAACTTAGCCCCAATGGTGTGCACTGGCTTTTTTTTTTTTTTTATCAGATTGGAGAAAGACGATAACTTACAGTGTGGCTTTGTTGCCTGGGTTAAGTTACAGGCGGGCGGGGACAGAAGAGTCCCGACGACGGAGTCTCTTTCCCTTTCACCGGCTACTTTTACAAGCTGGTATTAATATTGTAAGAGTGATTCAAGGTCGAATGACCTGCGTAACTTATGATTGCCACAGAGCTGCTAACTTATATACTCACTCTGCAGAACCTGCAGTAAGTTAACATATGTTATTACTGTACAGTCCATGGAAATGAAGATAAAAACTCCGGGTTGGGTTCATTTCTTGTCCGTCCGTCCGTCCGTCCCGCACTAATTGCTAATCCACATATGAGACCATCATTTCAAAATTGTTGATTAGTTTACAATTATAATTGATCGAGACAGAGATTGACGCCTCCCCTTGGGAGTAGCTTCTTCCGCAAGTCAAAGAACGTATTCATGGGGCCATGTGTGCGGGTAGTTACTCTTAATCTAACTTATCCCCACCCAAACTCTTATTAAGTTAAAATAGCCAACACTAAGTTATGATAATGGAAACTTGGGGAGGAAAGCCCTGGTGGCAAACTATGTTTGAAATGCAAAAAACTCACGTTAGGTGTCATTACAGTATTCAATGAGATCTGTCTGCCAGTGGGAATCTGGACCGGGTGTTTGCAAATCAAGTTTAGAAAACGCTATAACTTAGCTTAGACCACCACGGAGGTGTGAACTGTGAAACACTTCCATTATTCTTTCATCTTTGGACAAACACCATGGACAAACATTTGACGAAAATAATTTAATCTTTCCTTGTGTCTTTTGATAACCATACCAATGACATGTTCCCAAGGCCACATTATGTTTGAATCAGAGTATGTTAATAACCACGCGTGGACGAATATCTTGACGATAGTATAATCTTCCTTGCGTCTTTTGATAAACACACAAAGTGCATGTTTGAAACCGAGTAACACACACAATGTGGCACCGTGCTCGAAGATAAGTTAGGATATCTGTCCCTTGCCAATTTTCCCATGTGCTGATTGTTAGCCACAACTCATCACAAGGACAGACCAAGTAATAACAAGCGTTCAGGGAAGTAATAATAATAATAAGAATAAGACTAAACTATAGTTTTCAAAGCACTTTCCTGCTGGTTTTATATGTAATTAAATCAGGTTGGTTGTGATATGATTCTATCATCAACTTCGGAAGAGTTAATTCGCAGCTAGAGTGGTAGCTCTACGTATTGAATGCAAAGATTGATTTGATTCCCATTGGGAACAGGTGAGTGTGTTTTGTAATAGTTAACTTAGCTTTAAGGCTGAGTGCAATATGTTTTTTTTACCACAAGGCCCTGCATTTACACCCAACAAAAAGCAAAAGGGAGATCAAATCTTTGTAATCTCTGCAATAGAAATTGTCCATGTGTTTCAGGAAAAATAAATAAATAAATAAACTCTTTGCAAACTGCACATCTCCAAAAAACGAGTAGGCATTGCAGGGGCGGAGGTGGGAAAGGAAAGCCAGAAGAGGGAAAATAGTAAAACAAGACCACCGATTCAACAACAAATCAGTAATAAGAATATCATACATTGTACCTTTGGCGACCTGAGTGGCCTCTAACTTAAGTTAGTGAGAATATCCCCTCTAGTAACACGTTTTGCCCCAAACTGCTCAGGTTTAAGTTAAGTTAGTTAAAATAATCCCCTGGGTCAAAAATAAATAAAAATAAAAATAAATCCCCGGGTCTGAAAACCCCACATTCTGAGAGAGAATATGCACGCTGAGTGGCAAGGAAGGAAAGGGAATCTCGAATCTGGGTCGCATGACCGTGACCGTGGAAGGCAAGGGTTGGATTTGGGGTTATATTCTTTCCTTTGCTTTTTGCTTTTTCAAATTCGACTTTTATAAAAAGATGGGTATTCCAGTATGACTGAAGGGACGTAGTGGGGTAGCTCCAAAATTTTAATTTTGGAAGGAACCTTCCCCTAGGGTCCGGACATGATCAATGGGTAAGTTAAGCTTATTATTCATCCAGGGCAGTGGCGCGCCTTGGGCCCAAATGAGGGGCTGCCCACTTGACACTAGGCGGCCCCGCACAATAAATGCAGTCTTACGAAAAAACACACCCAGCGCTTCAGTTGGAGCTAAAACTCTTGCCTATAATTAAAGGCCGCCGTCGTGGGTCGGAACCTCCAGTAGCCGCGTGGGGCAAGTCAGCTTCGGGAACGTTTGGGGAACGAACTTACGGAACTTTCGTTCGCCTTGGAACTCTGCCGCTACGTGTCAGCAGACCCGGTATACAGTCAGTGAAGGGTAGGACGGACGGAATTTGTGTCCCGAACGACCCAAAGGGGGAAGTGGGTGGAAAACGAATATTAGAACTACCGTAAATTCCTTGTTAGTTTGGCCAATTCGGCTTTCTTTAGACCCTCTGGGAACGAGGGTTCGTTATTTACTGGTTGACGGTTACTTGGCTCCTCACTGTAGCCATTTTCCTGGTCATGGGAACCCTTTCAGATTTCAGACTTCAGAATTCAGACTGCTGGGCGGCCCCCATCGACTGAATGGGCACTGGCACCGCTCAAGCCAGAATGGGGGCCCCTTTGCAAGTTCCCATTCAAATATTAATGAGCTTCAATGGAGTCGTGCGCCCATCAGCCATTACTTTTGTGAAATTTAATTAATGAAAAAATTGAAACTTCGAAGGACAGGAACTTTGGATATTGGGGAGCGTGTTATTTGCAATGAAATTCCGTTTCATTTGTTAAAAAGGTAAAAAAAGTAAAAAGTAAATTGGGGGGAGTTTTTTTACACCGTCACCTTTTTTTAAATGAATAAATAAATAAAAATGGGGAAGAGAGAGCCAAGGACACGACTGAATTCGGAAGATCATGCTTCAGTGTCATCTCTCATTTTGGAAAATGGATGTTGTGTACGAAAAGGAAGTGGATCTGAAGGAAAAAAATTCTACCAATCGGATCCCCTGAACCCTGGGAAGGACAGGACCATGATCTCTGATTTCAAGCCTCACTGTGCATCACTCTGTTTGTTCGTTGTCATTTTGGAACTAGATATGAATGGAAAAAAATTATATTTATTTTTCAGAGATGGGTTCGTAATGTTTAGGATAAGTCTTAAGATTTTCAAAGAAATTGGAAAAAGTTGAAATTACTGTGAATATTTTAAGAAAAGAATGAAGAAAATTCATATCAAATAGAGAATATATTCAAAAAATCTGAATTTTTTTCACTAGAGGTCTATATTGTAATGTATAACATCATGGTATAAACCAAAGTTATCGTGTCACTTTAAGATTGAAAAACCATGGTTATAGTCCACTTACATAAAGATACTTTTAAATGTATCCTTGGCTCTTCAAGAGTGTTTGAAGTTCCATGCTAAATGGTAAGGAGTATAAAATGTTGTAGATGAAACAATGGTTGGTAATTAGAAAGCATCAACTAATCTATTTTTTTTTAGTGATGTTCATTTCATATGTACCCCAATAATACATACATGCTAATGGTAAGGTAGAAACATCTAATTACATCATTTTTTGTTCTCCAATACCTCAAAAATGACCTTGAATGAACACTTCCATGACTCAAAATCTATGTTCTCAACTTTGAAAATTCATAAAATATTACTAGAGAGTTGAAAATTTATGAAACCACTTGGGGTGCATTCAATCTTTTGAACTTGCTAACAATCTCATCAATTCAGGGAGGGGGCATGCAACATTTGAGATAGTAGGACTAAAAAAAAGTTTCACTTTTAGGTGTTGCTACCTCAATGCAACCTTGGAGCATTGTAACTTGGTGCTCCAAAGGTGACATTTCCACTATTGTACAAGATTGTACTGAAAGAATACAATTACTTATTGCAGCCACACATCAACAAGCTAAAGCAACACTCTAAAGGTTCTACACTATGGATCTTCTAATAAGGAGGAATATCCTCCATTGATTTGCTTCACAGTGTTGCTTCAGCGTGTTGCTATGGACTAGGGTGAATTGACCCCCTCATTGACCCATAGGGGCAAACATTGAAGTTTTTTATTTGCAGCATACGAATTTTTTTTGAAATTTTGAATTCATATTTGCAATCAGAGGCCCCAAATTGGATAGGAGAGGTGAAGAATTATCAATAAATGCGGCACAAAATAGGGGAAATTTTTTAAAATCATACTTGGTTGGGGCAATGAGGGGGTCAATTCTCCCTGGCCGTTGCTGTGGGGCTGCTCTAAGTCATCAAATCTACCAAACACGCTCTTTCTTTCCGTCGTTGACTGTACATTGGTATTATTAGTCAACTGAACACTGCTGCTACATTCGTGAAATCTACCAGTCGACAAGCTGATTCGAAGGAGTACCCGACTACCAGCAGCAGCACTAAGTGACGGTACCAACGGTGGTGAACTGGTGATTTTTCAGCTCCTTCCCCTGTGGAGAACAATTTGGAGCAGTGACGCTGGAATTAGCTAGGCTCCAAGATCCAGGCTTGTTTCCCGGTGTTCCAGATTTGTTTTTCTGCAGGGCAGGTGGAGGTGGAGGTTCTCCGCAGTTCACAGATGTCTGGAACGACTGCCACTGTAGGAGAGGCATTCTATCCGTGCCTTTGCCTTTGCCGTGCCCCACCCGTCGGAAGCTTTTTGGTCGTGGAAGCTGCTCGGAGAGAAGTCGTGGCCCTTGCGGATTCTCGTCCTCTAGAATATGGTAACATGAACCTCGCGCCACTGCAGTCAGCCAGGGACAGCAGTGCCATGTGTTGGGATCCCGGGGCCTTCCGTCTTGCTGTGAAGAATCATCATTCCGTCGAAACGGCGCCGGCTGCAAATGGGGGGGAGTGAGTGAAAAGTGGAAATCCTGTGGAGAATCATCATTCGGAACTGCGCTGCTGATCGGGGGAGTGAGTGAAACGGAGTGAAAGTGGAATTGGATGATTATTGTAATGTCGATCGAAGATTGATCGATTTCTGTTCTAGTTTCTTGGACGCAAGCGAACTGAAAGTTTTACTGCAAAACCAAGAGATTGGTGGACAGGCGGAACAGACGGAGGAATCAAGTAATCAGAGGGGGTGAGTCACGGTAGCTTGATGAATGCGCGCGCGGAGTGCACTCCACTGTTGCACCCTGCCAGCCCGGAGTCGATCGAGTCCGGGAGTAACTGAACTGAGCTTATTAACTTACGTGAGTCCAGAGTCTCTCTGCAATTCAATGCAATTGGAGGGGAAGTGCCGAGCTTTTGCGTCAACAGGGTGATATTTCGCTCACTTGTAATAAGGGCTGCACATGGTATTTGGTGCGACTAATCTAGACACGTCATCAGGTAATTATGATGAATGCCAAATATCTGGGCAATTCAGTGTTATGATGGATGAAAAGAATCAAATGAAAATCCAGTGGTGTCTGTAAGTAAAGTAGCCGACCCATTTCCAACCACTTAAGCAATTATGCATTCATTTGGTTTGTAGTGTAGGTTTTTTGAGTGCGGAATTTTTCCCATGTATAGAAATAGAGTTTGGAAGGATTGTGTATTTTTCCAGAATTTTATTACACAAAACGTAATTATTATGAATTTTTTAGTGGAAGATTCTCTTTGACCTATATTGGTGATATAGACCTTTCTATTTTTGACCTTGATTGATTGCAATATTGGTAGCCTTGTAGCCAATCATAATGTGCCACAACTGCTCCTGGAATTGTGCCACAACTTTATGAAAACAAAACAACCTATAGACTGGAAATGGAGGGTAATGAGAAATGGGTCGGTTACTATAGCCTAGATTTCAACAGATTGTTGGATGGGGGAGATGGTGTTGCTCTTGGTTGTAATGAAGGCTGGGCCATTTTTCCTTGAAGCTAATTGCACAAAGTTTCAGCCCCTTTTGAATTGGAGGTTATCCTCTAACTATTCATTAGAACAAGATTACAAAAAAGTCCAATTCTCTCATATGTAAAAGCCTTGGGACGAAGGAGCCATGCCAATTCAATAAAACCTAGAAAGGAGAGAAAAAAAGGTTGAAATGTTTAGGGCCACTTTACACCTAGAAGCCAAGCCAATTCCCTTGGAAGCTAATTGCAAAACATCCAACGAATCTTATTTGTTGAAAAAAACAATAGATACTCTATACAAAAAAGTATTTTAAAATTGAAATCTAATATTGGTTCCTAGGCCAAGAATTGGCCTTCCATTTTGGTACACCTAATTCAATAAGCTCAAGCCATGTCAAATCATTTTTTTTTTTAATAAAAAACCTATTCCACCAATTTGGCCAAGTCTCTAAGTGTAAAGGGGTTGGGACAAGTTTTAGGCTTTTGTTCAATCACAAGTGAGGATTCTTGGCCTCTAACACAACTAATGGGCCTTGCCTCTAGATGTAAAGTGGCCCAAAGATAGTCTATTCTTAAAGTCACAACCTTTTTAGAGTTGATTGCATTTTGGAGTAAGCTAAGCTCTTTGAAACAACTTTTAATAAATTTTTGTAGGAAGAAAAATGGAATTGGCATCAAATCCAAGTCGTTTCATATATTTTTTAAATTGAAACACAAGGTGCACAGTAAAAGAAACACCTTCTCAATAATGCAAATGTACCTTTCTGTTAATGATTACTTTTGAATAAGGTTGCTTTCAGAGCACCCTACCTTAGCCCCAATCCAGTTGTTTTAAAGCCACGGTGACAAACATGCTTGTAATTAAAGTTGTCAATAGCTAAGCAAGCAGGCACCATTTGGTGTTTTGGCCTCTTGGCTATTTGAAGCCCTCCCCAAATAGATGGTGTTTAAAGTCTTAAATTATGGATTTTGCTTGAGCATTCATACAACAAATTATTCATTTATTTTATAGAAGTAAAACTTTATTTTATATCTTCTTCTTTTTTATAATTAATCGTGTATATTAAAAATAGAACTGAAACTAAAATATAAATTTGGGTCCCAGTGAAAAGGAGTGACACGCTAAGAAATTGAGATGACATGTTCAACTTCAAAAATTCAAAGCTAATTCCACAAAGCTCCAAAGAATACCAAACAACTTGTGTTAGATGCCAATTATATTTGTCTTTCAAGGAATTTTTTACTGAAAAACTCACTTAACCCTTAAACGACGGACTCGTAACCGTGGAAATCATCTATTTTGTCATTGTGTGAATTGTTGGATTAAAATAATGCAAAAATACTCATTGGAAGACAAACTACCGTAGATGATCTTTCCTTTTCCCACAAAATTTGGTGGATGAATAAGGTCGGACCACCCATTACCAACCAGGGATGGATTTCCAACCTGTAGAGGTAAGCTAATTCCGACCAGGCAGATTTTTTTGAGAATCGTTAGATTTAATGACATGCACGATACCCAAGGCTGCGAGGAGCAATTGCTAAATGCCACGTGTTAGTTTGAAATTTGTATACATGAGTAGGAAGTAGTCTCTTCTATGATCGGAATTGCAAGACTCTACATATTGGGTATTAGTTCAGAACACTTTTTGCCTTCTTAAATTCACAGAAATTTCAGTTTTGCAAATAAAATTCTGAAAATTCTACAATCACAATATTTTCTATCTTCCTACATGGGAAAAAATTCCATTGCACTAAATAGTTCACCATTTTCTCTACAGATCCTTAAGTGATTAGGTATGGGTGGTCCTACCTTAGTTGCACTTCTGTCCTACACAAGAGATTCTCTTGTCATTTATCGGCCGCAAAATGTCCGCCTCGACGTTTATGGTTTCAAGAGGTTTCACCTCCCCAAAATTCAATCAAAATTCAATGTCAGCTCTTACGTGAACACTTTATGGACCTCCTACCTTATTGATTCATACATCATATGAAGCCAACTCCACCACCTCCTGCAAGTTCTACGTGAGGACTTTGCATGATGTTTTACGCATCCGGGAGTTCAAATTGCAGTTGGTATTCTCATTTTGGATTTCCTCAAAGATGCTTCGTAGTCATAGTGAGTCAGGCATGATTGAAAAGCCCACACACAGGCATACCCGCTCTTGCATCCGTGTCCACACTCCACAAGTGATGGAGCCTGGTCTACATTGCTTTGTCCTCATAAGGTCAACCAGTCCCACAGGCGCAGAATGACGGGTTTGCCCTGTTGGCATTTCATGAAAAATGGCATGGGTCTTGGTCAAAACTGTTTGAATATCAACTTAGACCATGCTTGCCTCTCCATCAATCATTGCTTTGATATTTCAAGAGGTCCTTGGATTTGATCCTGGGGTAAGCCATCCTTAAGTGATGTTGCTTATCTCATGAAGCCTTGGCTTTGGTAACTATTTAAAAGAGAAATGAAAAAGGTAGTCTAAAGAAAATACTCGTTGGAATTTCAAACACTTCCATGGCGGTTGAAAGAGCGTTTTTGATTTTGAATGGTAGATGATGCATATTACTGAAGAAAATTGATGGGCCTTTGCAATACGTGTCAAATATTATTATTGTAAATATATGTTTATATAATTTGTGTATTATGGCAAATGATGATTGACATTTAATGGGAAAATAAAATGGGGGAGAGGAACTACAACAATCAGGCAATGATTGTTTTAGAGATTTACAGAATACAAGTCTAACCTTATACTAGAGATATTGGTTGAACAAAATGAGGAACTTCTAGAAAAAAAACTCTATAATTTTAATACATATCAAAAAACAAATATGAAATAGAAATTGGTGACAATAATGATTGTGAGGAGATAAAAAAAAATGAAAAGAAGTTGAAGAACATGTTTTAAGAAGTAAAAAATGTACATGAATTTTTTGGCCAAGAGCTTTTATAAAACACATTTTGTTGAAAAGTCTAGCTTTTATTTTGAAGGAAGTTTGGATTCAGAGTAGAATAAATAGGTACTAGACCTTATCAATTAAACAATAAATTCAATAATCTATTCCTTCTAGCAACTGATTTTCTTTCTTAAAATATTTCATTGCACATGTGTTGTTCTTTGTCATCTTCCTAAAAATATCAATTGTTTTTAATGAGGAATCATTTACATTTTGATGAAGAACATGGAGTGCTTTAAACATGGGATTGTTTTATTAATGGTGTTGTCTGGAATAAAATTATTTTCCACGTTCTTGGTCATGATACAAGAATCATGCTTAATTATCCGTTTATCTTGGTGCAACCATTGGTCTACAACATTGAAAAATTGGCATTCATATTGGTCATTTTCTGAAACAACATTTGTAATATGTCCTCCTTGTGTTGCTTGAATATAGAGGAGATTTTTTTACAAACAATGCTAACCTTGTAAATTTGATACCATTACAAGCATCCTTGCACGTAGCTTGAGCAAAGTAACAATTTCCATGCAAGAAAATAATTAAAACAATTTAAGAGATGCCTCTAAAATTAGAATAAACAACAAACAATTACAACACACATTGTCAAACTCCAATTGATGAAGCAAGTGAACAATTTTTTTAATATTTTGGTTCATATATCAGATGGATATAGATGGATAGTATGACCATCTTTGAAAGCAAAGACTCAAGGAATGGGTATCTAGAGACCAAGGTTCAACCATATTCATTGACTACTCATCCAAGTGGTTAGAAGAAAAAGGTGGGTCTAGAGGTTAAGACTTGGGCAATCAAACAAGGCCAAGGTTGATGCCTATTAAGTCCCAAATTGCCCCAATCCTAAACCCTAACATTTCACATAATTCTATAATTTCATTTATTGAAATTCAATTTGTTTTTTATTTTCCATTTGAGCAAATTTTAACTCCATTTATTTTCCATGAAGAATGATCAAGTTTTCAACATTGTAATGCGACCAATTTGTTTTGATGCACCTTCATCTTTTCCTCCAATTTTTAGTTTGACCTTCATTGCTTTCTTCTTTGCAAGTCTTATCTTTCTAATAGATGACACAATCTGAGCTTACTCACCTTAGGTACAATTTTCTAAATATCACTTCCTAAAGAAAGGAATGAAATTAATTGTATAAATTAGGCTCCAAAAATTTTCTTCTCCGATTTTATAGGTTGGTTGATTGCAGCCACAATCTTTTTGTAAAAGGTCCTCTATTATCTAAAAACATGAGAGACAGATCTAAAAATCATAGCAAAAGAAATAAAAAAACAACTATGTGCAACAACAATGAAAAAGATGACACATTATAACCACTCTACGCTTTGGATTTCATTTGACTCTTGCATTCAATAGACAAAATAACCATTTTCATTTAATAGACTACATCCTTCTAGATCTTCAATATTTTGGTCAAAAAAATTGTTGGGACTTGGAAGATGAGTTGGGTCTCTCCTTTTGCTAAATCAAATCCAAACTCTAAATCCCACTTTCATGCTGACAAAACTCTCAAAAGTATTGCCATATAGGTGTTTTGGAATGATGTGGGACTTGAGATACAATGTGAAGTTCTAAGTCCCAATTTTCAATTCTTCACCATTTATACTTTTGAGGTTTTAGTGGGACTTATGACTCGGGATGTAGTGTGAAGTGGCTTTAAGACATCTCGGTACTTTACTATACCTTATAGTCCATATATACTTGAGTCAAAACTTTTTATTATGGGGGCTATTTAGCTATTATTTCACAATAGATACGTCCCTATTTTTTTCTACTTCTACTTTGCCTGGTTTTTTACGCTATACAATAGTTAAAATTGCAATTTGATGCATTTATACATATTCTTGTTGTAATTTAAAAATTTATACATGGTTTTAAAGTTGATTAGTACAACATATACACTTTTAACTATTGTTGAATATAATCAATACAAACAACACATATATAGACATCATATATCAAAACATTCATACAAACAAATCATACATGTGCAATAGGAAAAAATACATGATATAATCCTTTGCAACCTTACCCCCCTAAAGGACCATTTGTCCCTTTTGGGGACAAGTAGGATTTTGGGCAGGTACTTACGGTCTCATTTTTGTCATGATTTTTTGAAAATTTTATTGAAGATAGAAAAAATGATTAACTTTGTGGAAATGTAAATTGTTTTTTTCAATTGGTGCCCCAAAACAAAAGTTATACTCAAAATAGTGGAAAGGGGCGGGGGAGACGGGGTGGGGGTGGAGGGTGCAAAGGGTGTAGTAAATAAAAATTCAATTTTTTTTTCAATAGAATATATTTTTGTCTACATGGAAAGATTTGATTCATTCCATTTGGATTTTTTATGAGAAAGCTAAGGACAATCTTGTTTTGGGAGCAATTAGAGCATCTTCTTGAAAAAATAACTACTAGGATTCATTTCTGAATGCAATCTTTACAATTTTAAAGAAAAAGAAGTTCCACATGGTTTAGTTTGCTTGCTAGAACAATCTCACCATTGGTATTAATGAAGTATAAAAATTTATTTTGTTTCCTTCTTAGATTCTCAACTCAATTGTCCACAATAAAGATTTAAAGCTCAAAGCTTTGTAGAGCAAAAAATTAAAGCTAAGAAGGTTCAAAGTCAAATAATCTAGTCCCGCAATGTGTTGAAAATTTTGTTTTTTTCACTTTAAAGGCAGATATTTTGCAATGTGTGAGGTCAAAATTTCTGAAATTTTTTCCGCACATTCTCATACTAGTTAGGTATAAGATCCTACGGTTAGATGTGCTGAAAAAAATAATTTTCAATTTTTTTTACTCTTTGCTATAGAAATGGCAGCTTTGAGTGTTTCTTGGCAAAAAAAAAGGTCTTGGTCTATTAGGGGGGTAAACTCAATACTCTTATTTCCCAAATTTTGTGAAAATGTAGCATCTGAATCCAAGGACTTCATTAGCAGTTACTTTAGAAACAATGTAAAAACTATTATAGTTAAATGTAAACTTCTACAACATCAATTCTTTGAAGCGTATTGTATTACATCCACCATACCATATATTGAAATGATCCATAGTACCTAATTTGTAAATCTGCACATGAAATAGTCTAAAAGGGAGGGGAAAAACCGAGGACAAACAATCATTTAGGGGTTAACCCTTTAGTGACCATGGTTGATTGGGGGGGGGGGGGGGGGCGTAGTTTTTCAAGAAAGTGAACTTTGTGGCCACTCTAAAGATGTAGTCTTAGATCAAACCGTATAAGGTGTTTCCAAAAGGGAGATTCTTCAACCTAACAAAAAATCAAACTCATCCAATGGTACAAATCTCTATAAATAAGGTCGAAGGTCCATTAATGAACCTTTTAAGGGCTAAAATTGAATTTTGGGGAGGTGAAACATCTTTTAATATTTTTTAGTAAATTTTCCACAAAAGAAAAGTAGAATAGGCATCTAACTCAAGTCATTTCATATTTTTTCAAGCTTTGTGAAATTAGTTACAAATTTTTGAAGTTCACAAAAAATGGTCATTTGTGGTCATCAATGTGAATACCCTTCTAAAATGTGCAGATTTGGTACATTGAAGAAAGTGAAATGTACCTCTACATCATGTTTGCTTCTAGAGTCTTGTTGGAGTTTGAGTTGCTTTCCTTAATTCTCAAAAATCAATGATTTCAATGACCCTTTAGAATTTGCGCTACATAAATACCAATGCATAAGTTTACTTTGGGCATTCATGAGATTACAAAGAAACACTTATGCCTTGTCAAGACATCAAGGTACAAAAAAATTGGGGAACATTTTTTTGTATTTTTGTTGAACACTTTCCATTTGAAGGTCCAGGCCATTTGAGTTTGCAACCTCATAGCTAATTCATCAATGTTCCAATTCCCTTAAAATTGGTTTTGTTTGAAGCGCATGAAGACACTCTAATTGCGTTACTCTTTGAGTTTTTTGTGATCAAATTTATTTTGAATAGCATTAGACAAAGAGTTCCAAAATCGACCACAAAGTGCTCGACTAGTCACTAAAGGGTTAAAGAACATTTCAAGAGATCTAGTTAAGCCCTTCCAAAAGAACAATTTGACTTACAAGGATGCTTCATAGATACTTGTCATCAAAGTGATAACAATTGAAAATGAAAAGGTAAACAATAGCCCCACAACAAAAAAATACAATTGATCTCTAAGTTTATCCCTTAATCCTTTAGGGCATAACTAAAGAGAGCATGCCAACTTCACCATAATGTTCATTATAATTTCTTCTATTTTCTACCAAAATTTCATGGTAAAGTGAGCTTTTTTGTAATTACTATAATTTTTCAAAGATAAAAACTCTAATTTTTTTTATAAATTTCATTTTTTTCCCAAAAAATATAAAAAAATCAGATCAGATAGAAGATATAAATGGTTATTCGTGGAAATTTAATAATTTAAATTAAACTATAAAATTTTAATATGCAAATTTGATTCCAAAAGAATTCAAGAGGTTGCTTGGGGCTCCTTAGGACCTAAAAGGTTAAAGGACCAAGTGTCCGTTCAATACACACAAAAAATCTTGTGTAGGTTCTTGCAAAGTCATTTTTGGTTGGATGTTAATGAAATTTGGACACAATGTGTAAACATGTATCTCCTTCATGAAAAACTAATTTTTTTTTCAATCAGGTGCCCAGATGAAAGTTATGTTGCCCTAAAGTTTTGGGGCAGCTTGGGCAATTTGGAAATATTTGGAGAATCTTTTACAAAAAATTCATCAACTTTTGAAATTTGGCATGTATGTAATTAATAAATCATGGCATATAGTTGTCCAAAAAATACCCAAATTTTAGTCCTTGAATCACATTCTAAGAGGAGTCAAATTTTGTTAGCTCTGTTGGGTGTATCAAGAAAAAATATTTTCTTCTAACTTCAAATCTTATTATCTTACAATCAAAATTCTTGAATTTTTTTCCACATATTCCAACTTTTCACCCTTCAAATTTCAAATAAAATATTTCTTCATTATACAAAAAAAAAAATGACTAGTATATTGCCAATTCACTTAACCGCCTTGCATTGCATGGTGATTTAGAATAAGTTAGACTCCATATTTTTTTCTTAAATTTTTCGTGAGTGAACCTAATATCATAAACTTAAGAATGGTTAGAATTCTCATGTTTGTATATTATTTTTCATGATTTTTTTGGAGATTTTTGGAGTGAATTATAAGAAATGTAAAACTTTGGAGTCATACTCTAGTCAATAATATTTCACTCAATTAAATTTCAAAGTTTGAGGAGTTCTTACCAAAAAATTCTAAAAGGATTTTCATTCCAATTACTGAAAAATCTTTGAAGATTTTTACTTGTATTAAAAGTTTTTTTTCACTAATAAATTTGATTAAATTATAGAAAAGGTTAGAAAGGCTTTTTAAAATTTAGAAAAATCATTATACAAGTGTGTTACTTATCCCCTAAAGTTCCTTGACTATGTTCTCACCAAAAATGCTCCAAAACTGCCATTTCTAGTACAAGTACCAAATATTTGAAAAATATCATTTTTGCACACATATAACCGTAGGATCTTGTAGTATTCTGGTTTGAAAATACGTGGAAAAAATTTCAGAAATTTTCATCGTGTAGATTGGAATTTATTAGCATTTGAAGTGGCAAAAGTCCTTTTTTGGGCCCTGCGAAAAACCGGGCAGCTGCACTTCACAAGGTCAGATTATTATGAAAAAAATTCCAAAATGATTGTGCTTCTTTGGATTCATTCTTCAAGGCAAGTTGGCTACATGCTTGAAAATTTTCAAATTATTTGGAATTGTACAACATATAGGAAAAAATAATAAGTAGAAAGAAGTAGAGAATGGTTCAAAACACTAAATTGTTAAGAAGTTAATTATGGAATTGAAAAATGCTAATCCCAATGGTTGCAATGTTGTAATAAACAATCTACACCCTAAAATTTTATTTTTTTTGAAAAATATTGAAAACTGAGTGAAATAAACGACTTTAAAGTTTATTTTAGAGTAGACAATCCATAATTGCCCACAAACTAAAATTCCTCATAACGTTTGACTCATTGATCAGAATGGAATGATTCAAAGCTTTTCACGTATATATAAATCTAATAAACCAATTTCAAATTTTTATTTTTGAAAAAAGTGATTTTTTCTGATCTGCCCGAACTGCCCGAGTTGAGAAACAAACAACATATTTGGCCATAACTTTTGACTCGCATTTCCAAATGTCATGAAATTTGGTGCATATGAAAGATATTCCTCGTCCACGCCTTCTATAAAAATTTCAGCCCAAAATGTGAAAATCTCCAGTCACACGTACCTACCCAAAATTGCTATGTTGCCAAAAAAGGCATGTTGGTCCTTTAGGGGTTATACTTCAAAATGTCCAAAATTTGTTGAAAAATCTAATTTTTCAATTAGTTATAGCAATTTCTGAAGTATACGAATACTTATGCGAGCCACTATATGTACCATTGATCTTTCTATGATAGAAGGATGCCCTCCATTGATTTGCTTCAACATGTTGCTGTGGGAGTGTCCTGTGGTGGAACAAGCATCTGGGATGAAACAGGCACTGCCAAAACTTGCATTTCCCAAGCTGACTCTTTCTTATATTTCATAAGAAACTAGTCCCACATAGAAATACATAAATCCTGTTTCACACGTAGATATCTCTCCAAGAGAAGGCGACAGCAATTGAAAAAAATACATCTTTCCCTCTACAAAGTTTAAACTTCTTATGAATCTTTGAAGCGTGTTTATCAGACTGATAAACAATTATGCAGTGCAACATTCAGCATTCAGCATTCAGCAAGTTAAACACTACCTGAAGTGGAGACTTTTTTTTATTGCCCCAAAGACAAAGGGTGAACTGCCAGACCCATGTTGCTCATTAAAAGCCTACAAGTCGATTAGGAGTCCTGTAGGGCCATTAAATCTGCCACCCCCAAAATAGCAAATGGGGCACACCATTAAACCCTGCCCTGCCCTTTCCATCAGAAGATTCCCTTCCCCCCTGGGTCTGTCCAGTAAGTTACTCCAATTTTTTTTTTCCTTTCTCCATTTTCCACAGTCCCCATTCCCCAAACAGTGTTTTTCTTTGGAAGTCGAGCCCCGCCAGCTTCCACTCAACACACCTTCTTCTCATTTCTCATTTGTCACCAACCCTGTGCACACAATTTAATTTAATATAAAATAATAAAGTGAATCATTCCAAACTCTGCTAGATGCCACACTGACTTGTACATACCTCAGTGCCAACATGCCATCAACTTACTGGATCTTTTTTCTTTTTCTTTTTCTTTTTCTTTTCTTTTTTTTCTTTTTCTTTTTCTTTTCTTTTTTTTCTTTTTCTTTTTCTTTTCTTTTTTTCTTTTGGACAGAAATTTGGATCCTGTTTCTGATTGAGGTCACTGGTCAGTCAGTGCCCTGGTGTGTTTTGGGGGGGGGGGTGTCTGTTCAATTCCTCCTCCTCTTTCCTTTTTCCAAATTTGTCACTTTCTGCAGTCTGTCTCCACCAACACATGTCCATCCATCATGCACCTGGGACGACGGAGGAGGCCAGTTCCAGTTCTGAGGGGGGTTTGCAAGTGGTGCAATAGAATAACTTCCATGACTTTTTTATGTGCAGCACTTAAAAACCTGCTTACTTACTTACAAGCAGCCGATCATGATGGGTCCGTCTTCTCAGTTGCGTCCATCATGTGTCCGTCATACTGTATCCTTCTTCATGGCTTCAGTTTGCAAAGGTCCACTTCCCAATGGGAACAAAAAAAAATCAGAAATGGGAGGAAGAAGAAGAAGGAGGCGACTCGTCTGATCATGGGGTGATTGGCATAGGCAAGCACTGGATCATGGCAGCCTCAACACAACTTACAACACAGAAAGTGGAATCGGAATTCAACATGATGCGATTCTGTTTTTATTTCTTTCTTCTTTCTTTACTTTTGGTGAGAGATGGAATTCTAAATAGGGTCAATCTGGATCTGACAAAGCTTCTAAGGTACCTACCAGTTGTCAACCACACCCAGTAACCAACATGTAGGGTGTGCTATTTTCCAACCTTAGGCTGGAACTCAAGCTTGAAAAATGTGGGTTTTGGTCCTTTTCAAGGTTGGGACTAATATGATTATGACACATGTCTAGAAGCAGTGAGTGAGAAAGTAGGAAGTAGTGGACAAGAAAGTAGTTCTTCAATGATAGGAATTATAATATTCTAGACATTGACTAAGGGCCGATGATACTTTTTGGTTCTTGAAATTCACTATAACCTCAAATTGGAGTATTAAAATTCTTAAAAATTTCAGAATACCCATGTTTTTCATCTTCCTACATGGAAAAAATTTCCACCACCTCATATTCCTCACCATCTAGTTGAAATTTGCTTAAGTGATCTACTTCTGGTGCTTCTACCTTTGGTACTTTAACCCTAAATGGACTGAGGCATATTTTGGATACAAATTGTGAAAAACTGCCACTTTTTAGGGTAGTGAGAAAAAATGAAAATAAAAGTTTTTTTCAAAATTCAACCATACAAGTTTGTACTAGACTACTAAGGTAAACCAATCCATTATGGTCAGATGACCCATAGTGGACATCTTATGACCCCATGATGGTCTCAAGTAGTTTCATATTTTTTTTTAGATCTTCATGGAATTAATTAAGAAATTTTGAAGTTGAAATGAGACCACCTCCTAAAATATACATTGTTGGTACATTGAAGAAAGCAAGATGTAACTTTGTGTTAGTGGTTGCTTTTAAAGTAGGATCACTTTTAGAGCACCCTACCTTAACCCCTAAAGTTCCTACAGGAGACTCTTGGAATTTTGGATAAGTTAGTGTGACTTCAATTTTGACATGCTTTCCTAAAATGTTTTGTTCGTAACTATGTGGAAATGTACTAACTTTGTGAGGTGAGAAAAAAACATGATTCCGGCGCACGGGTCAAAGGTTATAGATTTTTTTTGCAACTCAAGGGGCAGCTTGGGCAAGGAGAAATTTGTTGACTTCCATGGGGAGCAGGGGCTCCCGGGGAAAACATCGAGGATGACGTTTGACATCCGATAGATGACAAATAATCCTTTAAGTAGGACGGAAGTGCAATTATTCATACTCAGAATTTTGTTGTGAAAAGGGCAGGTATTCTAAAGTAGTTTGACTTCCAGTGATTGCTTTTGCATTTTTTTAAGATAATGATTTCCATGGTAACCAAAGGGATGATTTCCATGGTCACCGGCCCGTCCTTAAGGGTTAAGCTTGAAAGTTTTTGTTTTTGTTTTCCTTTTAAAGGTTGGAACTAAAATGGTTATGACACATGTCCAAAAGCAGTGAGCAAAAAAGTAAGAAGCAGTGAGCAAGAACGTAGTTCTTTATTGCTTGGAATTACAGTACTCTAGACATTGAATATGTGCCGGCAATTGGGATTAACATTTTTCAATTCCATAACTAAATTCTTAACAATTTTGTATATTGAATCATTCTCTATTTCATCCTACTTATCATTTTTTTTCCATATGTTATAAAATTCCAAATGATGTGAAATTGAATGTGATTTAAGCATGTAGCCAACTTGCCTAGAAAAATGAATCCAAAGAAGCACCACCATTTTGGACATTTTTTCATAGAAAAGTGAGCTTGTGAAGTGCAGCTGCCCTTTTTTTTGTAGGACCCAAAAAATAATTTCAATGAATTTGAATGCTTATATTTTGCAATCCATAATGTGGAATTTTTTGAAATTTTTACCACATGTTCTCAAGTCAGTATAATATAAGATCCTACTGCTACATGTGTCCAAAAGAGGGTTTTTTCAAAAATTTGGTACTTATACTAGAAATGACAGTTTTGGAGCATTTTGGGTGAAAACATAGTCAAAGAACTTAAGGGATTGAAGCACCCTTCGTAAGAGTAATTGCATTTTGGGGAAAGCTAAACTCCTTGAAAAAAAATTCAATAAATTTTTGTAGGAAGGGGAATAAAATTGGCATCTAACTCAACTTGAAGTTGTTTCATATTTTTTAGACCTTCGTGAAATTAGTTATGAAATTTTGAAGTTGAAATGTGCCCACTTTCTACAATGTACATTGTTGGTACACTAAAGAAAGCAAAATGTATCTCTGTATTAGTGGTCGCCTTTAGAGCAAGGGCACTTTTAGAGCATCCTACTTTAACCCCTAAAGTCCCAAAGTTCCTACGACAGACTCTTGAGATTTTAGGTAGGTTAGTGATATCAATTTTTGACATGATTTTTTGAATTTTTTTACAAATCTGTGAAAATTAACTAGCTTCATGGTGTGAATAAAAAAACATGATTCCGTCACACGCTTCAAAAGTTATGGTTATTTTGATTTTTGATTTTTTTGAGGGCTAGAGCTCATTTGGAAGGAAACCACAGGAGAACAATAGGGAATTACCTGGGCATGGTGTGAGAACGTGAAGAGTCCTCTTATTCAAGCACTACCCACTTCCTTTTGCCTAATTGGAGGTGGGATTAGGCATCAGGAGCTTCTAGAATTTAGAGATTTTGAAGTTTTCAAATTTCTTTTTTTCCTATTTCTCAAAGTATGAGTGCATCTCTCAATCCACCGTTTGGATTACCTTGAAAATTAACATGCATACACCTAAAATGATTTCCCATATGAATTTTTTTTTAACTCAAGGTCTGTAGTGCAAAAAAATTCAGTAAAAACGGCAGTCAAAGGGGTATGAAATTCCTGGGTACAACAGGATATAAAAAAACTGTGACTTTGAATGCAAATATCTTTTAATTTGTACGGTCAAATGTCATGAAATTTTTACCACGTGATCTCATACTAGTTAGGTGTAAGATCCTATGGTTAGATGTACAAATGAAACAATTTTCAATTTTTTTTAAACAACACATTAAAAATTGCAGTTTTGAGTAGTTTTTGAGCCAGAAAATGCCTTGGGACTTTACGGGTTAAGTTAGGATGACTCATCAAACTCTGATTTGGTAAAATTTTGGTACCGCGATCAGAGCTAGGAGAGCTTTCAGTGACGGAGATTCTCAATTGAATGAGTTTTAACACCGCAATAATTACTCAAGAGTCATTTGCATCCTCTTGCTACCACTTTGGCATTTTTGGTGCTCGAGTCTTACTTCAAGGTTAGTTCCCTCGCATTTAGAGATGAAATGGTACCTCAAGGACAAAGATCACTACACTAATTTATCCTATATATTAAGTGAGAGATTAAATTTAGAGTTACTTACAAACTTAGTGTTGCATTCAACAGATGTTTTTCTGTCAATAAATTGTCACAAACTCATAAATTTTTAGCTTGTGCTCATTTTATAAAAACACAACTTTAATAAAATAATTGTTGACACATGCATTAATAGGACAAATCAGTGTATTGAATACCTGGGTGATTGCAAGAAAGACTAGTACTATTTTTTGTCACACTTGATGTGTCGGACTTGTTATCGGCCATAACTTTTGAAGAATGAATCCAATTAACTTGAAATTTTTCTTGGAGATGGCTAACATGATTTTGTTTAGATCCCTTATTTTCCAAAAAAAATTAAAAATCATTTTATATTTAAATTTAAATTTAGCTAATTTGTCACACTTTACAGTTTAGAGTTTTTTAGTACTGGGGAGTATCCAAACTTAATGATCTAAATCTGAAATTTCTATGGTCTATTCCCATAGTAGGAAGTCATGTTTCTACCAAAGGAAATTTAAAAATATTTTATTTTATGCCCTCCACATACGTGCGAACAAGGCTCCCTTGCCCGTGTAGTTCTGAACATTCAAAATTGTTTCAAGATCATTTTTTTGTAAAATCTCTTTCCTATAAAGTCCTCCCAAATGGACAATTTTTAGTTTCCTTAAAAAAATTCCTATTTTTTACAAATTAAAATGTGAAAGTACGTATTTTCATGAGATTTTGCACTTTTCCAGTTCTCCTACTTAGAGAAATTTTCTATGCTTTTCCTTCCTAGGGTAACTTCTTCTTAAAGGTGTGTACATTGAACATATTTTTTAGATTTTTTTAAATTGTTTTTCTAATTATACAATACTCCCAAAAAAAACATGAGTACTGGGGAGAACGCTACGCTTTTTGGTCGGTCTTTCTTGCATTCACCGACCTTGAAGTGTAATCTTAAGGCACCATGTACAATATCAAAGCTTCTTTGCACTAAAGCACAACAATAATATAGTGACAATTTGCATGTTATCGATTAGAACATGTCTCTTCCATTTTTTAACTGTGATTTCACTAGGATCCATATTGATGTTATCTTTTTAAACTTCATTTTCATACACAGAGAACCCTTTCCAAAATAAAAAAAGACGACTACACAATGCACCCAAATGGCCTTTCGGCCCCAAAATTTGCTCAATAGCTTTGTTCTTCAAGACATCTTTCAACTAGGTTGCGATCCATTTGTGTCCTACAAATAAAAAAAGACTTTCCATTTCAAATTTTAGATTGGATGATTGGTGTGATGCCCTTCCTATGGTTCTAGCATTTCATCCAAAAATATTACAAGCTGGATTTAAAAAAGTTTAGTTGGCAAATTTTCTTTGGCAATTCATTACCAATGACCAACCTAGCCTAGATGTCTCAACAAGGGTTCAGATGTTTTGAGTTGTTTTAGATAGCATTTTGCCAATTCCACCTACGAAAATACCTAAATTTGCATAATTTTTTTATTTTATATGTATAGAACTTATCTCACTGCATCCTCTCTTAGTGCATAACTATCG
This sequence comes from Antitrichia curtipendula, assembly GCA_951230915.1. NCBI lineage: Eukaryota > Viridiplantae > Streptophyta > Bryopsida > Hypnales > Leucodontaceae > Antitrichia > Antitrichia curtipendula. The sequence goes on along the minus strand of OX579639.1, from coordinate 21,713,941 downwards.
TTCGTGCAATTAGTAGGTGGGCCCAATTTCAACCACTTTATTTTAAAAATAATATACTTAGAGCTGACGTTAGATAGGTGGCCATTTTGACACCTCTCTAAATACATAAACCTCTCTTAGTGCATAGTCCCGATACTACGCACTAAGAGAGGTTCTACCTGTAGTAAACCATACAATCTAGATGGATAAAATTAGTTCTAAATAATTTCAAATAGCCTAAGTATGGTAGAACCACCCATTACCAACCAAAGATCCATACCCATCTTGTAGGGTGCATCTATTTCCAACCAAGGTTAGACCAAATTTCAAAGCAAAGTTGGAAATGTTTTTTTTTCTCCTTTTCAAGGCTGGGACTAATAAAGTCATGACACATGTTCCGAAGTAGCGAACAAGAAAGTAGGGGAGTAGTGAGCGGGAAAGAAGTTTTTGAATGATCAAAATTGAAAACCTTTATACATCAAGTATGGGTTGAGGCCGACTTTTGGCTTCTAAACTGATTTGTATTAATTTCAATTCAAGGCATAAAATTACCAAAAAAATTGCAATCCCCGCATGATTTCTATTTACCTACGTGACAGAAATTTTACAATGCCTTACATTGCTCCTAGACATGTGTGAAATTGCTTAAGTGGTCAACTATGGGTAGTTCTACCATAATACGTGTCTTCATCTTGCACTCGATCTCCACATGATCCAGTTCCGCTCATCTTTCCTCCAATCTAATACACTTATACACATGGAGAGGGTCGGTGATTCTTCACCACCGACGGAAGCTTCCTGCTAACCCCGACCGAAATTCCAATTCCAATTCCAATTCGTCTCGTCCGTCGGCTCCGTCCCGACTCCCGAAGGTTGGAGTTATTGAATTGAACCCACCCAACAATTTTTTTTAATTTGATTATTACGTAAACATCCCAGTGGAAAGCCCTCTCCCTCCGTCTCTGCACGGCAGGCGCAGCTGAAGCCAAATGGCCGCCTGGCCTGCGCTTTCCACGAGGAGCCGTACGTCGCTGCAAATAGAAAACGAAGAGCCGCATCGAGGCAGCAGCAATGCGCGAGCGTGGCCGAGGTATCACAGGCTACAAGTCCTTCGCAGAACCTTCCGCCTCCGCTCCGCTGCTGCCAAATTGGGAGGACGGAGAAGGTGGGGGCCAATTTTAGAACCCAAAACAGGGGCGCCGCTAAACCGCAAGCAAAGGTCGGGACTCGCGACGACGGGAGGTCGGAAGGAGGCTGAATGGCTGGCTGAATGGCTGGCTGGCTGGAGAGATTTGGGAGTTCGGGACTTCGGGTCGTCAGAGCGGCTTCATTGCTCTCGTGCGGCTGGACTCCACCGCGTATGCGGGCTCTCAGAAGTCATCGCGCTTGCGCTCAACACTGCTGACGAGTCTCCATACGGCGTTTACACCAGTGTGATGGGGAATTTTGTTGAGTTTTACTGGCTAAGGTAACAGGTCCAGAAATCGCCCACCACCTAAGAGCTGAAACTGAATTTTGGGGAGACGAAGCTTCTTCAAATTATTTTCAGCAAATACTCATAGAAAGACAAGTCATTTCTATATTTTTTGGAAGCTTACTGGAATTAGTTATAAAAATTTGAAGTTGGAATGGCATGGGGATCTGAAATCACCCGCCCACCCACCCACCCCTAAATGTACATGGTATGTACATTGTTAAAGGCTACAAAAAAAGAAACATGTACATGTAGTGTACATTTGAGGATGTGTGTGACTTTAGAGCCTGCACAATTTTAGAGCTTGTTACCTTACCCTAACCCCCCGAGGGTGTATTCTGTCAAAAACCACTCAAAACCACCACTTCTGCTGCATTCACTTAAGGAAACCAAAAAAATATTTTATTTTGGAATTTAACCAAAGGATCTTGTGCTTAACTTGTCTGAGATCATGTAATAAAAATTTCATCAAATTTCACCGTACGGATTGGAAGATGTTAGCATTCAAAGTTGGACAAAAAAAAATTTCATTAAGAAGATGCTTAAATTGCCCGAAAAAACTAAGATTGTCCATAACTTTCTCATCCCTAGTCCAAATAGAATGAATCAAAGATTCACAAATAGATAAAAACATAATAATTTAGGAAAAAATTCAAAAAAAACTGTTTTGACTTTTGTAATTTTTTTTGGGTGCCCGCCAATCTCCATTTCTTGCTTATTGGGCCATAACTTTTTTATCCAGCATTCGACTAAAACAAAATTATATCCACAAACTCTCACAAAACTATACAACCTCAAAAAATCTCAAAAAAATTCACTTCAAATTGAGACAATAGGAACCTACCCGGACCCACATTGTCCCTTGAGGGGACAAATGGTCCTTTAGGGGTTAACCAATAAAACTCCAAAAACACTTCAAAACTGCTATTTCTAATACAAGTACCAAAGTTTAGCAGAAAAAAATTGGACAAATGTAACCGATATGTAGTTTGTAACAAATGTACAATCTTATAGTAAGCTGTTTTGAAAAGATGTGGAAAAATGTTTTGTTTTGTTTTGTTTCAAAAATAGTACAAATTGAGTAAAATAAAGGACTTCAAAGTTTATTTTAGAATAGAGATTTCATAACTACTTGTAAACTACCCACAACTAAAACTCCTTATAACTTTCATCTCATTAATTAAAATGGAATGATTCTAAGTTTTCCATGTATATAGAAATCCACAAAACCAATTTCAAATTTTTATTTTTCAAAAAAGTGATTTTTAAAGAAGTTTCTTTTGCTACCCAAGTTGCCTACCGAATAATGAAAACTATATATATCATTCAATAACTTTTTGACAATGTAGTCAAAAGTTATGAAAATTGTTGGGCCTTAAAGCTAATCCTTGAAAAAATGTTGTGATAAAATTTCAAAAAAATAAAATAAAAATTCCATTGATAGTAAGTTGCCTAAAATTGCTTTGTTGCCAAAAAAAATGTATGTTGGTCCTTTAGGGGTTAATTTCCTTTGATTCTCATATTGAACCGTTTTTTGAATAATCAGAGTCTAGTTATTTTTTCTATTTTTTACTCTAAATAGAAATTTTACATATTTTTTTCATGGGATTTTGGGAACCAATTTTTTTCCCAATTCAACCAGCTAACTTTGAACTAGTCACTGATTCTTTTCGAACATTGGTTTAAATATACTTACAAGGGATGTTGCATTTGCACATTGATATTCACAAGGCATGCTACGTTCACACATACTCAGGATGCTAAATTTACATATACTCATTGTTGGGTTTGTGAAGAACTTTAGTTTACATGTAAGGGAGACAATTATCGCAGTGATTTTTTATATTAAGGCAAGTGACATTCAAAGCAAGCTTAGTGAGCCTAGAAAAGTACCTTTAGGATTTTAGTAAAATGACTTTGAAAAAAATATTCTGTTGCTTGGAAGATTTCTACTCCTTGTGGCCATACCACATGGCAAAATAGAATCTAAATATACCTCTATAGAATAACTTGAATTGTAAGTATGTGTAAGTGAAAAAGGTATAAATGAAAAATAATAAAAATATTTGTTGGTCAAGTGATTTGACCCACTTGTGAGTAAGTCTAAATGCCCTATGAGTCCAATCACTTGACCAACAAATATTTTCACTATTTTTCATTTCTACATACTCATGAGTTAAGCTACTCATTAGAAATACTTCTAGATTCCATTTTGACTAGTGGCATGACTATATGGAGTGAAAATCTCCCTTTGCACAATGGATTATATTTTTTAAAAGACTCCTAAATGCATATTAGGCTTAACAAAGGTAGCTTTGCTTATCACTTGACTACTCCCAAAGTCACTGTAAAAATTGGCTCCCTTATATGTAGGCTAAAGTTTGGGTTTGCTAAAACAAGGTGATCTTGGTCCTATTCACTTACTTGTGAGTAAGTATAAATGTCCTTGTCAACCACCTAAAAAATTACTAGTAGTCTGTCAAGAATTCGTTCAAGATAGGATCAATTATATATCCAACTTGTAAAACTTTCTATTTTAACTTTTAGTCCTAGAAGATGACAACCTATGACCAAGGCACTTTGCAAAAAATAATATGATTTTTGGACCAATAGGTGCATTCTTCATTTTTACAATGAATAAAAAAAGTCATGATTTACTGGCCATTCTTTTTAGCTATAGTGTCTTTGTAGATGAGACCTATCTTTAGGATCCTTTAACAAAAAAATGATATGATTTATAGACCAATACCTATCAGATGCATTATCCATTTCTACTATGATTTGAAAAGTCATATATTAGATTCTTTTTTAAGTCAACTTATTCTTACAGGGTTAAAACACAAATCAACTTTTTCCACTTGGTCAAACATTTTTAGTATTCTATGTTGAAACACATTTCAAAAATTTGACAATTTTATCATGTAGTAATAAATTTATCTAAATATGATTTATAGTTTTATATAATTAAAAATATATAAATTATTTTTAAAAATTATTTAAAACCATAATAATTATGATAGTATGAAATTTTAAGAGATTTAAAATTAATAGCAATAAACATTAGGAAAAAATTGAAGCCTGGGGAGGGCTGTTTCAACCTCGTTCCCAAGCCAAAATCTCTCTGTCATTACTATGTTCTCGAATACATTAAAATTAGGGAGCAATTTGGGATTCGCCAGCTGTGTTACTTTGCGCCAGTTTTTTCATGGCTGCGCCCGTCATTTTGATGTTGGCGCCAGTTTTCCTAAGCGATGCTTCGGATTCATGACTGTCGTTTTTCATGATGTGGCAAAGCTAGCGGCACTCTACTACCCTGTGCGACGTGATCAGACCATACTCACATTAATGCTGGAGTTCCTTCGTAGTAATGCAGGAGTGCTGTGATGGTGACGTCATACCTGCTGCTATTAGAAAAATTTGGATTTTTTCATGACATTATTAATGCTCAAATTTTGCCATCGCTAATTTTGCTTGCGCGCCGTAGAAGGAGAAGTCCACGGTCACTCGATGTGGCTCGATGCTCCTAGGTGTCACAGCCACCTCCGTAACTTCCAATCCAATTGCAGCATGCATCCGGCACTTCAACTTCAGCTCCTTCTCTGGAACATCATCGATGTAAGTTAGGTAGAGTACTGTCCATGTCAAGTTTGGGAAGCAATCGACTAGAAGAAGATAATGCAAGTTCAGAACTACAAAAACAAACACGCAGTGACGCAGATTGTAGTTCAGTCAAGGTGAATGCCACTGAGGTCTGTCAAGGAAGCAAGGGACCGACAACTTGTTCCCACTCAAGTATTTTCGTCATCTTCAATCAAATTGTACGTGTTCTACAAGAGATAGCGTCCTCTTAAACGGTTAGTTAGTCAGAACTTTGCTCAAGGACAAGGTCCCATGCTTATCCTTTGCATATGAACATGAACTTTCAACTTCCTTTGATCATTTACTTGTTTGAACAAGATCTTAGTATTGCACCCTAAGTTGAGTCGCACGCAACTAAGGGTGTCTGCTGTTTCATTGAATTAAGCAACCTCTTCATTTTTCCTTCCATTAGGTGCAGTAGGCACTGCTAGCTTTTGTATGACAAGGTAGGAAGTAGTTTTTACGTAGCTTCCCAATTGACGAGTGCCCTCTTCAATATTTCATGCATTTTACAACTCATTTCTTATGAACAGAAGCTATCTACCTCAGAGTATGCATATGCTTTGAAGAAGTTAAATTTCGATAAATTGTTGTGGTAATAGACATGAATCTTCCCTGCCTGTTAAACAGATGTCCTGTCCAAGTTTTGAGAAGCACTTCATTATACTTTCAATGGTACTACATGGTTTGGCTTTAGATTGTCAGCACTAAACATTTCACACATCGAATTTTCCATTCATTATTTTTCACTAAAGAAAGCCCTGTTCGTCACCCCACTTCCAGTGTTCTGCATCGTTTCTTTCTATAGTCAACTTCAGATTAACTTTGTCCTCTACGTCAGTAAAGTTGATTTCTCTTTGGCCATACTAGTTCTGGGTTCTTGTGATCAACGTGAGAGTCTCCTACTCAAAATATATGTTTTAACTTGGGAAATTTCAAGGCACCAGGTCAGATGCCTAGCGACTGAACAACTTACTTACAGGTTAAGTTCGATCGTCTGAGGTTTCAGTTGGTCACTTGGTGAACTTCAACGTACTCACCATTGCATTCTCTAAAACCGACTACTTTGCAGGTACTGGAAATGGGCTCAGAGAATCAGGACGTTTATAAGGTCCAAGCTCGAGTAGCAAACAAATACAGACCCCTAATAATTCAAGATCATCCTCTCCATAAACAACCTTCAAGGCTCAATTTCCCAGAAAAACGGAAGGCAGGTGCTACAAACCTTGATCTCTGACTTGATGGATCTATTTATCCTGTTGATGCAATCACTCAGAGGCCTCCTGCTTTTCAATCACTGCCAGGTTTCTTAGAATTTGTAGGTGATGGGGACAAGGGTTTACTTGGATATGTCACAAATCTGCATAACTCTTCGGGAAGCACATCCCTCTTAGTTCGTCAAAGGGACATTGAGATTTCTCTACTGCGATCCCGAATTGACGAGCTCCTGCAATCCTTTGGCAGACAGCAGAACGACTTAAACAGTTACAGAGTGCAGGAGGTCTCATGTCTCCAATCACAAAATCGACATCTAGGAACTGAAGTTGCTCAGTTACAAGAGTCCTTGTGTGCGCTGATAAAGGATCAGAATAGAAGTAGTGACGAGCTACGCCATGAAAGAAAGGCCCTAGATTTCCTACGTACACAGCTAGAGAAGTCGAATGCTGTCCATGAGCAGGAAAAGCTACAATTGCAGATGCAACATGACAAACAAATGCTTCTCTTAAACAATACTTTAGCAGAAGCAATGTGCACTGCTCAAAAACTGGAAAATAAAATAGAGAGGATGAAGAAGACACCATTCGGGTATCGAAGCCAGGTGAGACCTCGTAAAGATATTCAATTGCTGTCAAAGACTGGAGGTCATGGCAAGGCAGTCCGTAGACTTGCACGAAGTGTCCTCACTCCAACAACAAGTTTGAGGATCCAAAAACTAAACTCTGTATCATCTTCTCATAGACGCCTCTATGGAGGCATTGAAGACCAAGTTGCCAGTGGAAAGTCGTTTGGCTTGCTCCTGTCAAAAACGGAGGTCCAGTCCCTCATTCAACTACCTGCACAAAGGGACACGACAATGAAAGTAGCAAATTCCTACTTGAAGAAGATTGGTGAATCTGTTGGACCCCATGAGATTCTCCAAATATGCGACGAAGCTGGAATTACTCAAAAAGGATATTCGGCAATCTACAAGAAACTCAAAGGGGGGTTGCAATCCGCTGGCAAACACTTGAAATTGGGATGCCTCCCCAATCCTCACAACGTTTCCAATCTCAGAGTCGAAATGAATTCCAAGTTGACAGAGCTCATTGGAGAAGTCTACACCATTGACATGGACATTGTAATTCCTCAGAAAAACAAGGACCCACAAAGACTACATCTCAATGAATTCAACAATTTCTTTGCTGATGTGGAGAGTGTTTAGCGCACTATGATCAAGTTGTACGGGATCACTCCCACAGGTACAACTCCTACCTCCATGTTCTGAAAATGCTGACAACACTTCTGTCGTCAATGTGAATCAAATTTGAGATAGAGCAGTGCATAACGCTATTGTCATTATAGTTCTATTTGCATGCACATCCACCATGCACAACATCAGTCTTGGTGCATGGGCTGAGTCTCAATGCGTACTTTTTAGGAACACTACTTCTTATCCTAAGTAATTAATTCCACAACATACGAGGTTTACAATTGTGAATGGCAAGTGTATTGGGTGCTATACTTCCATTTGACAGAGGAAATTACCTTCTCAGATGGCCCGCTCTTTTAGTAACATCATCCATGTACAAGACATCAACCTGTAGAATGTCATAGTCATTCACAATAGTTAGAAATCAGGTAGCACTATACATTTTGACTTCACCTACATCACATGCTTTCACTCTTTCAAACTGATGCAATCATGTTTTACAAATAAGTGGTCAGGAGGTTCTTGGAATAGAAATGCAGTGTTGTCGCTAGCATCATGAACTTCTGTAGCGATTGCAATTCCTATGCATGTGAATAAGTTTTTTTCCATGCAGAGATTCATGGCAGCCCTCTACTCTTTGTTCTGAAAATGGATGAAGCAGAAATTGTGAGTAAGCAGAAGATGGAACGGATCAGCATCACAATAATGAATAGAGCATTGGACCCTACTGTCAAAAAAGACTCTGAAGAGTACTTCTCCGTACAAGCCGAGAGAGAGATCTGGCCTATAGGATGTTTCCAAATTCCAAAGGAGAATTTTGAAATTCTATCTACAGTTTTCAAAAAAACTCATATCCCCTTTATTATCCAGTCCCAAAACAACGGTCAAAGACTAATTGTCGACGGGATCGGAGAATTCCAAGTACAATGGCATTTATCGGGAGACATGAAAACTATAAAGGCTTTGTATGGTCTTGGGAATGGAGCTATAGGGCCTCACTGCTGCATTTACTGTAACCAGAAAAAAAGCAGAGATATAGTTGTATCAAGTCAGCAAGCTCTATCAGTTGGGCACAAACGTAGCGCAACATGGAATGGTAGATTGTTTGCAAAGAATGTGACAGCAGTACCTGTTTCTGATCCTGCTGACTTGAAACGGTGGCGGCCTATTATCCCCATTCCTTTAGATCAAGTACATGTATGTACATTGCATGGATTTAACCGAATCTGTGAAAAAATACTTCATCTGCATTTTCAGTTCGTATGGACTATTCGAAATTCAGAGGTCCAAAAAGCTGCAGTGCAAGACCTCCAGAAGGTGTTATCTTCCATTGGTATGCATGGTGGAAATGTTCAAATCTTCGAAGACAAGAACCTATCAGGCAAATCCAACTCCATTCCTAAAAAGCCCTCCCTTAGTGGCTCACATGCTCATAAGCTTTTCCAACCCAGCATTGCATGTGGAGGGTCCAGTAAGGTCTACCAAGCTATAGTATTTGCAGAGCGAAACTACTTAGGCAATGGTGCAGCTCGTCAGGGTTGACTACAGGTTTGGATAGCTCTGGAAAAATTGATTCCATATTTCACGGGTTTGACATTGACAATGGAGCAGCGACATTCATTCAAAGGACTCATGGATAACTTTGGAAGTCTATACGTGAAACACTTTGGCGAGCACCATGTCACTCACTACATGGTATGGCATTTTCTATCCATTCATATGCGTACTTGTTCAACTTGCATACTTGCTATATTGAGTACTACACTGTAACACTATGTAACCAACGTCACAAACCTTGTTCACTTGTTGTACTTTATGCTATAATGTATACTATTGTTTTCATGCACCTGTGGAGCACAAAAACACAGTATGGACTGCCTTATGTGAATGCATTAAAAATAATCAGTGAGTGTCAACTATCAACGTCTTCGAAATGTGCCAAAAAACGTGCAAGAAGTATAACCAAATTCTCTAAGGTGCTGACCATAACTTACACAACAAGAACATTTCGAGAGGATTAGCGCTGTAGTAATAAGATTAGAAGATTGATATTAATGATGAGATAAGAGGATAATTATCTCACCTCGTCAATGATAACTTTGCTTCCATCACTGGTCTTGCTGAACTCATATTTTGTATCAAGCTATAGCAACCCACGCTTTACAGCCACTTCCTGTGGAATAAAAAAAGGGGTAAGAAAACTTAGTTATTGTTAGGCAATTCTGCATACAACTGATTGAAGCTTCTACCAGGAATGAAGGTGCAACATTTTCCCTATCTGAACTTTAGAAGTGCAAGATGTCTTGTTCTTACCTCATCATCTTCCTTTGACATCAATCCGTGCTAGATTATCTAGAAATTTCACAATGAAACACACAGAGTTTGAAGAAAAGATAAAATACTCAGGAATATTAGTGTACTGAAATGTAGCCTAGACTAATGTAGGTCCAAGGACCATGCATGCTAATGAAATCAACAATAACAATGCCTAACTTCGCCCCTGATTTCTTACTAACCAATAACCATCTATGGTGCACATCATCTGAAATCAAAGAATTCATAGCCTCAAACTTCAACACTAATATCAAGATGTACACAAGCTACCACAATTGTGGAGCTCTGTATTGACTGGTAGAGAATGATGTGGGCACTCTCTGAAATACAAAGGCAGAGGGAGAGTAGAAGCAGATCGAAGAAAGCAACTAAGTTGAATGACAACAATCACCCTGCACTAAGCAAATTATATAAGTGACCAAAATTCCAGTTATAATGTATATGTCTCCTGCACATGAGCTTCCTAAACGGGGAGATCATGGCACAAATACCTACACAAAATAGTGAAATTAGGTTGCCCCACACTAATTTCTCATATCTAACACTTTTGGACATAGTCAACTACAGTCTGGAGCAACCTAATTTCACTATTCTGTGTAGTGAACTTCCCAAATTGTGCTTACTTCTATGTTTCCAACTACATTGTATGCTACTGGTTGTTATCATGTACCCATCTGATTATTTATAGACAAGACTATGGAAGCAGTTGGATCAAATCACCAATAGCTAGTATCACTGCTAAAAAAAAGGAGATATACCAAAAGTAAAATAAATTAAAAGAACATAGAAGATAAGAAATAAACATATGAAGTCCCACAGCTTCCCAAGAAATTAATAGTCACTCTTCAAACGAGGGCCTCTTCTGTACAGAATCTAGGTTGTCCACTCATCACAAGACTTATAGGTTCTATACAGTAGTTTAGCATTTCATGAGGTTCAAAATAATGTAGGTTTCAAATGTATTGATGATTCTACTTTTTACTTGTCCAGCACATTTTGGTGAAGCACGGCCCGTATTTCGTTGAAAGATATGGCTCCCTTTCTGTGTGGTCATGTCAAGGTATGGAATTCAGTCATCATGCAACGAAGGCAGCTTACCACCGTCACACTCAGCATGGAGGTTCAATTCACAAAAAAAGCCCCATCCTTCAAACCTATGAGCATTGGTATACAATTGTGCAGCACAGGTTTCACAACAAAGAGCATGAAAGTAAAGAGGAGAAGAATTTAGATTCGGAAGAACGGGTGCAAAAAAGACGAGAGGCATCTATTAACTCTAGTGCAGTGGAGCATGCAACAGCATGGCGAGCCCAGTGCAGTCGTGTCGGGAGCCGTTGGATACGAAACAACATAGACACAAGTGACTGAAAAGAGCAGGAAGAGAAATAAGTAGATCGGCTTACCTATTGAGACTTAGGTACCAGTCGCAGGACCTTCGGGAAAGGCATGCTGGCTACGGGTTTTTTCTCCTCCTTCCGAGCACTCACCTACATTAGCACACCACTGTATTACTTCTTTTAAATTATGAAGAAGAAGCCTTTATCAAGATAACAACATCTACATTATGCCGTAAATGCTGAAGGCGACATTAGTTTCTGTAATGTTAACGAAGAGAACGTTACCTTCTCAATGAGGGTTCCGTTCTCCACAATCCAGAAAGTGAACTCCTTAGGGAAGTCCTCTCCTCGCACCACTTGTAATTCTTGTCGAATAGTTGCTAATGTCCAATGCAAACCCACATGCAATACTATTTTTTGTTCTTGATGCAACACTTCACATTCAAGTGCGACCATGTCCACAACCCCAGATTGGTCAATGTCTTCCCAGGTGCAACCTCGAACTAGGCGTTGTCTATTGTAAACAAAATTCACATAGAGAGTAGATCTCCCAACATGGTATTTGAAGATCACTGAGTGCTTCGAGGCAATGCATTTAATAATATCAACTCCGGCAGTGAATTTAACGTCCCAACCATCGTCCATAATAGACGTGAAGCACTCATCAGAAATATCCTTGAAAACAAAAAGAGTAGGTGTCTTGCGGAATTGGAAAGTAGAGAACAAATCCACCATGACATGAATAGGCATGAACCATTGCATATGCGTTGCTTGAGATCCAGTGTTCGGTCGCATAGCTCCCAAAAAGTCAGCTCTCATACGGGAACGGTATTCTTCGGATGTGGTCATATCAGGCAGTGGCCAATCACAGCTATCGAAACTTGGCAGAGGGAGTCTTCGTAAAGAACCAAATTGGGATTGTCCATTCCCTGGTATGTACAATGCATTGAAGTAAAAAACACCAACATCTAGGAGCTCTTTGTGGGTTCGCGTCCCTCTTTGTGCTTCTCCAATGTCAGCATGCACTACCCAAATTACTCCGATGATACTTGTGATGGCAACCCAATCTTCTGCTGGTGACAAGTACAAATCTGCAAATCAGGCATAGCATTGAACATGAGGATCATATAACTGTTGAACAACACCTGCAGTCAATTTCTTGTGGAGGCAATGGAAATGGCTCATTATATTCGTTTGGCACATGAGGCCGTGTTGAGTGTGTTTCAGGACGACTAGCTAGATCACATTCTATCTAATTAGTTTTTATCAGTCAAGCTTTCAGAATGCAGTTTTGTAATGTGAAGTAAGGGCGGGCTTAAGATGTTATGCCTTTTTAAAATCTCATTTCAAATCTGTCTCGAAAGAAAAGGAATTCTTACGTGCATACTTGTTGTTTGCTAATCAAGATCCTCTGACACGGTAATAACTAACACTAGTTTATCTCATCAGCAGAAGAAGGTGACCTATGTAACGAGATTGAAGAATTGTGGTACAAATAGTGAATGAACTGAGAGCCATTGTTAGCAGTGACCGAGGTACAGTATCAGTGCAAATTTAGCTTCATTGTCGAAGACGAACACAATGTGCATTCACAGGTTTGTTAAGGAGCTCGAAACTGTAAATTCAACAACGTGACACCATACTAGAGAACGCTACTGTAAATTGTTCACTAACCATGCATGCATAAGTAATTAAACCCTAAGCACGATAAGTGACCAGTACTTGAAGTTGATGGAATGGATGTTGCTTACAATTACACCTGCCCTCTGAAGTTGCAAATGGTTCCAACTGCAGCTGACGGTGCATGTAAGCATGCTGCACGAAAACCTCAGAGACAACGCTAGAGCCTTTGGTGACACCAAATTTAAGAACTTTGGCTTTATAGACTCCACGGAAACCTGAAGTTCCACCATTCTTGGAAGCATCTCGAGCATGGCCGCCTCTCTTTCCTGGTTGCAAAGTAATCCAAGAACCAACGCTAATTTTTGTAGGAATAAAATTCCCTTCCTCATCTTTTGTGTTGTAGGTGAAAATAGAATCTATTGTGCATCGTGGCCTCATTGAAATGCAAAACCCTAACTGGAAGTGACAATCCTGAGCTACGTACAAATTGAAGACCTTCTGAATCGGAAGGAACAGAGCTTGAGCAAATCATCAAACTAATCCACCAGTACAATCCCGCAACAGTCAATCTGGGATCCAATTTCAGTTGGTGACTTCAAATCTAATAAGCTGCGAAGAAAATAAAGAAGACAGCTACGAAAATGAAACCGCTAGCTAATGAAGAATGATCATTCACCGCTAGGAAACTTGGACTACTTGGAGATTCAGCCAAACCCTAGAATAGAAGATACCTTCACCAAAATTGCCAAAACTCAAGGCACGCTGTTCGAGTCGATGGTCAGGACGGGTTTGAGCAGTGGATGAAAGACGGGTCCAAAGGCTTGGGGTTTGGCGGGACCACCATATTTGCAGGTGGCGATCTTAGAGCACCGTCATCAGTTTCCCCGTCACGTCAGCGGCTTGCGTGGATGAGGTTCTGTTCATGAGAGCTCAAGTACTCAACCTTGGGAACGGGCAGGGAACTCACAGCCCTCCCAAGGCTCCGTTTTCAATCTAATGCATCATGCCATGTAATTGACAAACTGCTTGAGCTCCCACCAAGAAAAATTTGATTGAAAAGTTCAAAATAAGTGTGCTTAAAAATTTCGTTTGACTACTTTCAAAGTGTCACAAAATGTAAAATTTTGTAAATTTTGAGAAAAAAATAGTGTGGAATGACAAGTAAATTACTAGAGCTACATTTTGTAGTTAAGCTAAAAAGTATTTAAAATCAAGAACTATGTGAAAATTGATGTTTGACTTTCAAAATGCCCCTTAAGCTTACAATATCCTTCATGGGTTATATTTTTGCAATGGTACATCTTATGGTGTGCAAAAGCAGAATAAATCTCATAATTAATGATGTAAGTGTATTATTTTGAGGATGAATAATAGCACTTGGTAGAATTTTAAAACAACAACAATAAAAATGAAAATTTTCTTGTCCCCAAGAAAATAATTTGATGGGACTTTCCATTTATTTTTCAATTTGCTTCAAAAAAATACAAGAATGATACTACCTCTAGAGGACCAAGTATCTGCTAGAGAAACAATTGAAAGTTCATTTAGGTTCCTATGATCCTAATTTTATTGCATGTTTTTGGAAAAAAAATTGTATATAGAAAAACAAATTAGCATTTGGAGATTTTTGAATTCCAATTTATGCATGGAAGAAAAAGTTAAGCGATACTAAACTCAAAATACTCAACCTTGGACAACAACAAATATTCACAAAAATTCAAAACAAACTTTTTACAATTTTATTTTTGGAGGGAAGCATTTGATTCATTTGATTTGGATCAATGATGATAAAGTTATAGAGCATCTCATTTTGTGTGTTATCATAGCATCTTTTAGATGAAAAAAAAATTTATTAAAAGAAAAATATTTTCTTCCCTTTTACCCCTAAAGTTCCAAAGCCTTTTTTTTTCATCGAAACCCACTCAAAATTATCAATTTTATTGCAAAGAGCAAAAAACTTTCATAATTATTTTCTTGCACATCTAATCATAGGATCTTTCATTAGACTAAGGTAAACCTGCCTATGACAGGCAGACCACCTAATGCAGACATCTACAAAACCACCCATTACAGCCTTACATCAACCCATTTCAGATTTTTGTCAATAAATGAGATTATGACTTCATTAGGTTGGTTAGTGGCCAAAATCAATGTCTTGGGAGATGGCCATGGAGTTATTAGTGACTGTCATAGGACACTTACACCTTTCTAGTGTAAACTTGTCATAGAAAGTTTTTTTTTTATTCTTTCATGTCATGGCCATATTAGAGAATCTAGTGATTGTTTTAGATGGTAAGATGACCATTATAGAAACACTTTTTGCTGATTTGGGGTAGTCTACAGATTCTTTTAGACTAATTGGGCAGAACACTTCAGAAATTCATAACTAATTCATACTTTGTCCATAAATAAACTTTTAGTTGCTTCTTTCATTTCTCAGATTTGTATTTGTATGAAAAAAACATCATAATTTTTTTGGTAATGGCAACATGACAAATCAGTTATTTTGCCTGTCATAGGCAGGTTTACCTTAGTAAAAGAGTGTGTAAGAAATTTCAAAAACTTTGACCGTGTCAACTACAAGATATTTTTGTTTAAAGTAAAGGAAATATATTTTTTACACCTTGCATGACTAGACTAAAAGACTGTGAATCTTTTTAATTAAAACATTTTGAACTCTAAAATTTAAATTAAAAAAGTTTATGTTGAAGAAGTGAATTTAAAATCTAAGAAAGAAATTCAAAAAACATGCACTTGATTTTCATTCTTTAAAAATTGTTCAATACAAATAGCTACAAGGAAAATCTAATTCGTTAATAGCTCTAAGATGGAATCAAAACACACTAATCCCAATGGGGAGATTGTTCTCGCAATTGTACTAAACCACGTAGAACTTTCTTTCTTGAAAATTGTGAAAATTGAATTCAAAAATGAACTTGATACATTATCTTTTCAAAAAGTTTTTATGATTGCTTGTACAAGAAGAAGCTCTATAACTTTCACACAATTACTCCAAATGAAATGAATCAAAGCTTTCCATGTAGGCAAAACTAAAATCTATGAAAAATAAAATTTTAAAATTTTATTTTAAGTTTTTGTTGGATTTTTATTTGCTAGGAGAGTTTAAATATATGTTTAGAATGGCATAGTTGTTGCTCCCAAACTCTAATTGAAATTTAAAAAATTATATTTCTAGAAAGCTAACGTGTTTATCTATCGTTTTTGTGCACCCCATGAGAAGAATCAATCTGGAGAAGATATTGCAAGCTAAGAAGATTCTCTTATGTAGAGCCAACGTAAAGCCAATGGAGAACCGCCACCTTGTGATTCTTCAAAGAATGGGATTGCAGTGATGAAGGCGTGACTAAGGTAGTATGCTCTAAATGTGTCCATCTTCTTCAAACAGCTCCTATAATTAGCTTTGGAATGGATTTTGAGGTGGTCCTTGAATCAACCACTTTAGCCATTGAGTGCATCGAGGAAAAAGTATTATTTATTGCGAGAGCCAATCATTCTCCTTGATTTCTTCAAATCTCTTTACAAGTTGGAAGTGAAGAGGTTTTGGAAGACCTATAGTCACAAATAGGTGCCTAGGACAGAAATCTTTGAAAATTCATAACTAATTCCAAAAAGGTCCAAAAAATATGAAATCACTTGGGTTAGATGCCAATTCCACCATTCTCCCTACAAAAAATTACTGAAAATTGTTTCGAGGACCTTAGCTTCCCCACCAAATGCAGTCAGTTCTTAAATGATTGCTTTAAGAGCAGACTACCTTACCCCTAAGAAGATGAATCGGTCTGAAGAAGCGATGAGTTCCACAGAGCGGAGCTTTTGGCCTCATAGAGTACCCACAATCAAGGAAAAGCTGCATTCTCATTCATCAATGGCAAGAGACCAGGCTAATTAAAACCAATATGTCAAAATCATCCAAAATTAAGTCCAAAAGATCAATGCAAAAGAGGAGCTAACCTGGCCCAATGTTTATCGTCACTGTCAATCCAATGGCCAGGAAATGGCAGATTGTCAAGTGGTAATGACAAATTTTCTTTAACTGGAGAAGATGACAGCCTCTCTAAAATGGGCTGAATATGTTTAACTTCAACTGGGACTTTGAAAAATCAGCGAGGGCTAATTGAAATTGCAAATAATAAAAAAATGAAAAAAACAGTCTAAAAACTCGCATAATGGACAATGGACATAAGGTAAACCATCTTATTGCGGTCAGAATTTGAGACCATCCCATTGTGGTCAAAATGTTAATGGTGGTGTACATTTGAGTTCTCAAATGTACACCACCATTAACATTTTGACCACAATGGGATGGTCTCAAATTCTGACCGCAATAAGATGGTTTACCTTACTGTGGATGTGTAGCTTCAATCAATTGTGGCATAAATGTTCCTGGTGATCTTCTTGGTGATTCCCGACCTTGTACAGTACCCGGAAGGAATGTTACGTAATCTATGTTTTAGCATTCCAAACAAGTTTGTATAACAAAAAGTATAAAGCTCATTTCAATCCCATATTTTTGGTACTTGATTCTCATGCATTCTCAATTAACCCCTCAGGACCAAAGTGTGTTTTTTGGCAACATAGCGATTTTGGGCAGCTCACTATGGATGGAATTTATATTTTTTTTCTTTGAAATTTTCATACAACACGTGTCCGAGGAGTAGCTTTAAGACCCAACAATTTTCATAACTTTTGACCACATGGTTAAAAAGTTATTGCATGATATGTCATTTTCAGTCCTTGGCGGGCAGCACAGGCAGCAAAAAAAACTTCTTTAAAAATCACTTTTTAAAAAAATAAAAATTTGAAATTGGTACTTTAGATTTATATGTACATGGAAAGCTTTGAATCATTCCATTTAGATCTATGAGTCAAAAGCTATGAGGATTCTTAGTTTAAGGGTAGTTATGGAATCTCAACTCTAAAATAAATTTTGAAGTCCTTTATTTAACTCAATTTTCAATATTTTTGAAAAAAATAAAAACATTGGGTGTAGATTGTTTATTACAACATTACAACCGTTGGGATTGGCATTTTTCAATTCCATAAATAAATTCTTCACAATTTAGTGTTTTGAATCATTCTCTACCTCTTCCTACTTACTATTTTTTTCCTATATGTTGTACAATTCCAAATGATATCAAATTTTTCAAACATGTAGCCAACTTGCCTTTAAGAATGAATCCAAAGAGTAACCACCATTTTGGACATTTTTTCATACAAATGTGACCTTGTGAAGTGCAGCTGCCCGTTTTTTCGCAGGGACAAAAAAAGGATTTTTGTCAATTCAAACGCTATTATCTTGCAATCCACATGGTGGAAAATTCTGAAATTTTTTCCACATCTTTTTAAACAAGTTTACTACAAGATCCTATGGTTACATGTGTCCAAAAATTCTTTTTTTTCTAAAATTTGGCACTAGTATTAGAAATGGCAATTTTGGAGCGTTTTTGGTGAAAACATAGTCAGAAACATTTAGGGGTAAACCATACCAAATTTTGGTTACTAAAAATCAAAATCCTATTTTTGGTAAATTGTTTTGTGTCAAAATCATGGTTTTACAAGAAAGTTGATTAAAATATATTGGTGATGAATTTTTGAGATTTGATTACATGGATATGTAGGAGACATCCATACACACATCTTTTCTATTAACAAACATCTTCAAAAAGTTTAAAATTTTGTCAATAGAGGTCCAAATGCTGGAGTGATCATGACCAAATTTAGTAAAATACATAATTCTTTGTGGAAATTAAATTGTGCTATTTGACTCATACATTATGATTGAATCTATACCTTGAACATGATGATATGTTTATTTTGCCAAAAGTTAATTTCCACAAAGAATTATGTATTTTACTAAATTTGGTCATAATCACTCCAACATTTGGACCTCTATCGACAAAATTTTAAACCTTTTGAAGATGTTTGTTGACAGAAAAGATGTGTGTATGGATGTCTCCTACATATCCATGTAATCAAATCTCAAAAATTCATCACCAATATATTTTAATCAACTTTCTTGTAAAACCATGATTTTGACACAAAACAACTTACCAAAAATAGGATTTTGGTTTTTAGTAACCAAAATTTGGTATGGTCAATTGAGAATGCATGAGAATCAAGTACCAAAAATATGGGATTGAAATGAGCTTTATACTTTTTGTTACACAAACTTGTTTGGAATGCCAAAACAGGTATTACATAACATTCCTTCTGGGTACTGTACATAAGTTAAATCAGCGACATGGGTATAGAAATATTGAGGGTTTTTTGGTGGCCAAATTTTGCAAATTCCATCTTAGCCAAGGTGGAGAGTTTGCCCAATATTTCTCATTATAATAATTGTGCAACTTGAAATGGATAAATATATATTTTTTAACCCCTAACTACCCAAGGCACCAGATTCTGGTGTTCCAAAAACTTTGAAGTTAAGTAAAATCCAACCAAATTGCTATTTTTAGTAGGTCATGTTTTTGGAGAACTCTTTTGGAAGTTTAGTTTTAGGATCAAAAAACCAATCTTAAGAATGAAGAATTATGATTTTTCTATTCATGATTTTGTGCACGGATACCCATTGCAATCTTGACTTCCCGTAGTGTTGAAGGCTCTTGGAAATGAGCCTCAAATACACAAGATCTTGGAGAAAAAATCCTATTAGAAATTCATTTAAAAAGTTGTAGAATAGATTTTCTTAAACTATAAATTGATTGGGGTTGTGCATACTAGGTCCTATAACCTCGTATTTTTTTAGTGACCAATTTTTTAGAGTTGACATGCAAAAAGAGAATTTAAATTTTTTCATAGTTTTAACACCCTCATAATCAAACATTATAATCTTTCAATCTGTAAGTGATATTGATATGTTTTCTTTTCCTATGTGATCTCTAACATGTCTAGTTTGAATTTGTACAGCTACAATTCTAAAGAAACTGGTATAATTTATGAAAATGTTCATTTTTTGTTCAATTTAGAGCAAATTTCAAGAAGTTTCAAACGGGCCTTGGGCATTTAGGGGTTAAATAGCATAAATAGGTGTCTTCATATTGCATTGTAAAAGAAATTGACTATATTATGAAGAAATGTCAATTTTCAACCAAAATGCTATGGATTTGCAAAGGGGGTCCATGTGGCAACATCCCATAACAAACTATCCCCCAATCACCCACCCACCCACCCAATCATCCACCACATGGTTACCCTGCGATCTATTCAGTTAGTTCCCCTTCTTTGTATTTCTTGTAGGTTGTTTTGCCACCATTCAATATGGGTTATTTGCCCCTATTTGTACATCTCCGTATCCATATCTGTAACCTTTATTCCATATACATATCTAAAATTTGTGTATATATATATATATATATATATATATACTTTATTCTATATTAGTATCCGCAGTCTGTACACGTATATATATCTGAAGGCCAAGATCGTTTCCAATCAATGGTGGATGTTTTTTGAAGATCAACGGCATTGGAGAAAGGGGGAAAAAAATTCTTGAGAGAGATCAATAGTTCTCAGGGGTTTTCAGAGAAGAAGGGGGGGGGGGGAGAAAAGAAACATTCGCATCTTTTGGGTACATTGTAAAAGTTACCCATTGACTAAGGTAGAAGTACCTATTTTGGACAGTTCCCATGTGAAGGCTTTTTATGATTATCTATTGTGGACTATAGTTGGATGCACTATTTATTGAAAAATATTCTATGTTTGTACCTTCTTGTCCACTCATCTCTCTTCCCTCCTTGCTTGGAGTGAAGTGTCAATGCTAACTGCAATAAGTGAGTCTATGAAACCAAAATGGGATCAAATGAAAAATCCACGTTAACATTGAATAAAATATTCATTTTGGGGGAAATAAATTTGTTTTCTTTTGTATTTTTCCTCATCCTTATGTTTGGACACATTGAACTCAATTTCTCAGCGACTGTCCCACATCCTACACACTAAAATGCTTAACCTCTAAATGCCCCAAATCCATGTTTTTTTGGTAGCATAGCAATTTGGGTAGCTCACTAAAAATGAAAATTTTCTTTATTTTTCTTTGAATTTCTCACGCATGTGCCCAATGAGTAGTTTTAAGGTCCAACAATTTTCATAATTTTTGACTACGTGGTTAAAAAGTTGTATGATATGTAGTTTTCTTTGCTCGGCGTTAGCCTTCAGTTGGCAACAAAAAACTTCTTTAAGAATCACTTTTTGTTAAAATAAAATTTTGAAATTGGTTATATATATGCATTAAAAACTTTGAATCATTCCATTTTGATCAATGAGATGAAGTTATGAGGAATTTTAGTTTACTGGACTTTTCGGGTAGTTCTGGAATCTGAAGATTAACTTTGAAGTCTTTTATTTAAGTTAATTTTTAATATTTTTAGAAAAAAATTAAATCGTTGGATGTAGATTTTTTATTACAACATTACACCCATTGGGATTGGCATTTTTCAAGTCCAAACATAAATTGTTAACAATCTTGTATTTTGAATCATTCTCTACTTCTTTCTACATACTATCTTTTTCCTACATGTTGTGCAATTCCAAATGATCTAAAAATTTTCAAGTATATAGCCAACTTGCCTTGAAGAATGAATCCAAAGAAGCACCACCATTTTTTTTTTTTCAAAGAACGGTGACCATTGCATTACAAACTCAGAAAAAAGAAACAAACAAACCGGATCAATCCGGTTCAATAGGCCGCATCAGCCTTGGTGGAAGATTGAGAGAAAGATGCCACTGGGGCTTGTGAAAACTACCAGAGCAAAAAACGAAGCACCACCATTTTGAACATCTTTTTGTACAAATGTGACCTTGGGAAGTGCAATTGCCCAATTTTTCGTAGGGTCCAAAAAATGATTTTTGTCATTTCAAATGCTAATATCTTGCAATCTACACAGTGAAAACCTTTGAAAGTTTTCCACATTTTCTCAAACTAGCACACTACAAGATCCTACAATTACATGTGTTCAAAAATGATTTTTTTTCAAAAATTTGGTACTTATACTAAAAATGGTAGTCTTGGAGTGTTTCTAGTGAAAACACAATCCAAAACATTTAGGAATTAAGTTATTACAAATAGATACTTCTACCTTAACCCCTAATTGCCCAAGCGACCATATACGATTGATCTGAAATTTCAGGCTCATTTGGATGTAGGCAGTTAAATTCCTTTGATTGTTTAAAAAAAATTTACGGGTATTTTGTAGGGTTAACCATTGGAATCTTTCATTTTTCACTGAAAAAATTTAATCATTGTTATTCTTGAGAGGTTCTCAAAGGCATATATGTAGCATTAGTGAAGAGTAAAGTTTGCAAATTTTACTCAATTTCCTAGCTTTGAGCAAAGTTTGCCAATTTCACTTGATTTGAGACCTACAAAATTGTACATATCCATTTGCTTTGAAAATGGTCCCAACCGAAAGAGTGAAGGATTTTTTATGATTTTCACCGTTGAAAATGTAAACATGCAAATATTAATTTGGAGTTATTTGCGATTTTTAATTTATAAAAAAAATTGCATTATTTACTTCATTGGAAATAACTGTAAGTTCATGTTCATTTTTCATAGGGGAAATACACTTCAAAAGGCTTAGCATTTAGGGGTTAAGTTCCCTTAGCGCTGATTGTCACAAGCTTTGTGAAATTTTTAGTTTTCTTCGCTTTCATGTGTATATTTTTTTTAAACGTTTTCATGTGGATTTGAAGTCTTTAACATACTACTGTTATAGTTAATTGCTAGTTAATTGATGTCTGACACGCAATAAAGTGTGGTCTTTGGTGATGATGCCTCCAAAGTACAAAGTCTAATGTGGATGATCAATTGCTCGCACAGGGTGGGATTTTATCCATAATTTGGTGGAGAATATCTCGAACTCTGAACCAGTAATTATTTATTTATTTTTGTTATGTGGCCTTTCTTTCAAGAAGGTTCTTAGTTCACTGGCTTATTCATTGTGAGGGCTTGAATTGAAGGAGGCCAATTTTGAGTAAGCCATTTTGAATATGTAATTTTTCTATGCAATTTTTTTATGTGCTAGCTCTGCATGACAGATGAAATGAGGTTTTGGAAACTTTGTGGCTACGGTGTGCAGGGCCATAATTACAGGCTGGCATTTTAAAAACACATTTATCCTTTTTTTTCTTCCTATAGGCTTGAAGCTATCCTTTTTTTTAGTGCCCAAAATAAAAGCACTACTATGAACTGTTGGCACCATCAATGCACACTAATCCAAATTATAACTTAATCATAATTGTGTACAATTTTGCTATTGAAAAATCACTATAGAAGAACTACTTCAGAGTATTTCCACTAGTGCAACAAAGCGTTCATGAAGTCAATCACTTGTTGGCAAGATTACTACATTTGAAGTTAGAAGATTCTTCAAGGTTATGTCCCTCAAATTGAATAAGGTATAGGCATCAATAAATGTTATTTTTTCTACCCCTTGATAGTTCGGTGGTCAAAATGATAAATGTTTGATTTTAAATTGTTAGCCTCCTTGAAAGAACCCCAACAAGTTGTTTCATAAATTTTTGACGCTCACACAATATTCTATGAATTTTCAAAGTTGAAAGTGTAAGATAACTTTGCTAAACAATATATGTTCTCTAATCATCCCCAAAGGTTCATACTTTTGAATATTTGTGATTGAAATAAAATAAACTTGATATAATCTCTAATGACCATTTTAGTACTCAATAAAATCGATATATGTTTTATTAACCTATCTACTCAAGTCCTTCATACAAGTAGGTGGGGTCATTCAATGCATTTGATTGAGGTTGAGCTATAGAATATTTAGAATTTGTTTGCATGAACTTTGCCAATTCTTTCTTGACCTCAATTCTTTGCATTTCTAACATTATGGTCAAAGAACCGATGCAATAAAAATGCCCATTTATCACCCCCCAAAAGTATGGAATTATTGCAAAATGTTATTGAAGAAAGTTGAAAAACTAAGAATGGTAGTTGACACTACCACCTTTAAAGTTGAAGAAAAGAGAAGGCACTAGGGACTAAAATCAAGTTTTTTGGAATAATCCCCCTTGACAAGGAAGACCTCTATTGTTCCTTATTTTAGAGGGGTGATGTAAACTATAGGGATGTAGTGTAGTATAAAAAAAACATTGGTAAAAACTCCTCTTCGGTTACTACTTGATATAAAAACATTTGTCAAAGCTTATTGGGATGCAGCTTAGACAAAGAGGAACTAGACAAGTTATTTATACAAAGGATTAGAAAATGCTAATGGCAAAATTTTAGATGCAATTAACCCTTAAAGTCTTGAGGCATGATTTCAAACCATTTTCTACTTTAGGCAAGTCCTTTTTGGTGCAATATTTGTTGATTATTTGTGAATTTTTTACCAAAAGTGTATTTAATTACTTATTTGTGGTTAGATTCCAAAAATAATTATTGTTTTGGTTTCCTTAACCCCTAAAGTCCCAAGGCCATTTTTCCATCAAAAACCACTCAAAACTGCCATTTCTAGAGCGCAGAGCAAAAAAAAAAATTAATTTTTTTTTTTGCATATTTAACCGTAGGATCTTGTACTAGACTAGTATAAGAATGTGTAGAAGAAATTTCAGAAAATTTGACCATGTAGATTGCAAAATATTTGCATTTAAAGTGAAGGAATCTAGTTTTTTTGCACCTTGCTCAACTACATTTTAGGGCTTTGAACCTTTTTACTTCAAATTTTTTGCTCTAATGATTTTGAATTTCTAATTTTATATGATGAAGAATTGAGTTGAGAATCTAGTATTAAAAAGAAAAGAAAAGAAACACTTAGTTTTCACTCATTAAAAAATTGTTAAATAGAAGTAGGTTCAAGATTGAAGGAAAAACTAAATCATTAATAGCTCTAAGATAGAACTGAAATATACTAATCTCAACGGTGAGATTGTTCTAGCAAGAAATCTTGACCTTGTGAAATTTTATTTTCTTCTTAAATTGTTAAAATTGAGTTCAGAAATGAATCCTAAAAGTTATTTTTTCAAAAAAATGCTCTAATTGCCCAAAAAATAAGATTGACCATAACTTTTGCATAACAAATCCAAATGGAATGAATCAAAGCTTCCTATGTAAATAAAAATAAAACCTATATGAAGCAAAATTTTAAATTTTAAAATTAAATTTTTTTTGAGGATTTTTTTCTGCCCGCCGAACTAAAATTTGGGGTTTTTGTACCATAACTTTTGCTTCCGGGCACCGATTGAAATAAAAATTACATTTTTGGAAAGCTAATGTGATTCTCTATCTTCACAAAAAAAGAATTCAGAAAATCACAAAAAATATTGAGACTGTAGGAGCCTGCCCAAAATCCATTTTGTCCCCTCGGGGACAATGGGACTTTAAGGGTTAAATGAACACAATAGAGGTAGTGGTAGTTTTGAGTGTTTTTTGACAAAAAAACACCCACAAGGACTTAAGGGGTTAACCCCTACAACCCCAAGGGTGTTTTTTGCCAAAAAACACTCAAAACTACCACTTCTGTTGTATTCACTTAAGGAAACCAATTTTTTTGTTTTTTTGGAAATTTAACCGTAGGATCTTGTACTTAACTTGTCTGAGATCATGTAGTAAAAATGTCATCAAATTTGACCGTACGGATTGGAAGATACTAGCATTCAAAGTTGAACAAAAAGTTTTTTTTCAAGAAGATGCTTAAATTGCCCGAAAAACTAAGATTGTCCATAACTTTCTCATCCCTAGTCCAAATAGAATGAATCAAAGCTTCAAGTATAGGTAAGAACATAATCTTTTAGGAAAAAAGTTCAACAAGAATTATTTTGACTTTTTGTAATTTTTTTGGTCTGCCCGCCAATCTCCATTTCTTGCTCATTGAGACATAACTTTTTCATCCGGCATCCAATTGAAACAAAAATTATATATCCACAAAGTTCTTGCAAAGCTACATAACCTCAAAAAATCTCAAAAAATTTCACTTCAAATTGAGACAATAGGAACCTACTCGGACCCAAATTGTCCCCCGAGGAGACAAGCAGGGTTTTAGGGGTTAATTTAACCTCAAAAATTGAAAAGTATATGAGCATATGATTTTGATTTACAAGCCTTTGAATTTGGACTTTCTATAAAGCACTGAATTGCTCCCTTTCTAGAAAAGTCTTAATTCACACTTCTTATTACTTCACATATAAGGTAGATGTTCCTAAGAAGAAGACTTGTTTAAATTCTTTAGATCTTTAAGATAGCTATATAATAAAGTGATGTGTGTTTGTTAGGAAATCGTTTAAAAAACCAACAAAATTGGTCTCATATTTTGCCAAACTTGTATGAATATAATACAAATTTGTGGAAACAACTATGTAAGCTTGTATAACATGCAAGAGATTGGCCAATGCAAAAGCCGCCCTCATGACCATGACAACTTCTTGTAACCGGTTGCACTTGAATTTAGGCCATTTTTTAGATGTCCCTAAACAACTCCTGTTACTATTAGGTACTTAATGTCAATGCCAAGGCTCCTCTCCTTCGGTCCAGAGCCATAAACACTATCAGATATGTTCAAGAAACAATATTCTCATTGATAGACTTTTTGCTCATAAGCGGCGGCATATTCTACTGTAAGTTGACCTCTACCGAGTGCTGCCAAATTGTGCGCTCCATCCCAGACTACGATCGTCACCTTTTTAGTTTCCAGAACTAGGATTGATACAGAATTCAGTCCCACCGAACCGAACGACCCAGAGTGACGAAGAAGGTGACACAAAGTCACAAACACCCTTTCTAATGGGCTCCCAAATGATTGCTACCAGTTTCGTGGGACCCCGGCTACAGTGAAATAACTTTTGACGCACATGCTCAGCCTTAAATTCCCGCGTACTCCTGCACCTGAATAACCTAAGATTCATCATCACGTAAAATTTTTCAAGTCAGCTTCTTCAGAGGCATTAGATTCTACTAATACTAGAGATTCTCAGCACCCCGTGTGAGGTTTGGGGGAATTTGACATACACGAACTGGAACGAGATCATTGAGTTCGAGCTCACTAGTACAGCAATTTGAGTCGGCAACAATTAGTAACCGAGAGGGTGAATCTTCCCAATTCAGATAGACTTGAGAGTACAATACCAAGTCGGATAATCACGTGTAAGTCTAGTTACCAGGTTTGACAAAGAGAGGAAAATAATTTTCTCAAAAGAACAGACCGTCTGGAGATGTAGAATTCGTGAGAACAGGTTAAATGATCGCCTCATGTAGAGGTGTTTGAACTTCAAACCTATCGGTAGAGTCAAGTTTCAGTCGGAAGAAATCTGACCCTTCCAGCAAGATCTCAGTGAAAAAAATATTTCATAAGGTGTTCATTTGATCTATCTCAAGAAAATATTCCTCAATTTCACAATACCTTGAGGGAACTTTGGTCCCATAATGAACTTTGTCATGACGATATGTCACATTCAACGCCAAGCCCCTTAAATGCTTCTTTGAGCTTCAACACGAGTTTGGTCAACATAAGTTTAAACCCAGCTGAACTTTTATCAGCTCCAACCAGTTCAGTGTCCGCTAATGTCGAGATATTTTTGTTCTCAACAAGCGAGCCAACCTGTACAACGACAAGAGCACAAATATGTTGGAACCGTGCATAGGAAGAAAGAAATTATGATCCAACGAACTAACAAGTATGCAATTGATGATGAGCCAAAGAACTACAATTACATAGAAACAGGTTCTCGGTACTTTTAAGTCCCAGTAACAAAAAAAGCCATTCCTGGATAGAGCTGATGTTACCAGAACTAAGTAAAAGAGCGATAAAAATTGGACTGACGTGTGCAAATTTCCAGCAGTGCACATGGTAGTCATGAACAAACTCATAGGTGAGCAAAAAAAAGCCTTACCGGTGCCCCTTGTAGGTAAGCCTCACACGACCTTAACAAACCAGCACCCTTGAGCAGAAAGTTTTGCCGGATAAGATCTTCAAAATGCTGCAACGGACCTCATTAAGTTAAAACACTACTACTAAATAGATCAGGTTGGGTGGAAGATGTTATAACATCAATACTTTTTCACTCATACTGATGAAAAGAACATAACGAGAAAGTAAATGACAAAAGCCAGAACTCAATGATTGGGGTAACGAGAATATTTACGTCGGTAAGTTCAACTAGTTCTATCATTAGCTTCAGCTGAATATCTAATATGTTTCTTCAGAATGTTAACCAGAAACAAAGACAACCTAGATGAGAAGTTTACATACCATGGGTGGTCTTCGAATAAGGTACAGAATTGATTTGCAAGACAACAAGAAGGAATTTTCATTGTAGACAACAGAGTTCTTCTCCCCTTCCAATGTTCCAACTTGTCGATCATAACCTGCTTCGTTGAAATAGGGCTTTGTATTCAGCACAAGGCCCTGAATTGACACTAGGACCTGGAGAATACTTGATTCTTGAGGGTCCCAAACTTCGGTTCCCTTCCCTGACCACGTGTTGAGAAGACTAAGGCACACTTTCCCATTCTCGTAGAGATTTGGATTTAGCCTTAGACCTCCAGAGTGATAATAAGCTTGCTGCAAAATGATCATATACAACTAAAATTGAGTCGCTTTACACAAAAGACGCGTCCTCTGAAGGGAAATTGGAGGGCTGATGCACATCTTAAATCAAATTATAATCACACTAGCCAAACTTAGTATTGCAACTTCACAATCTTGTGCTGAACTCATCAATCCTGAAGGTTTATAAGAATCCTAAAAGTAAAAATAATGTAAGTAGAGAATTATGAGATGAAATGTGGAGAACGTACAGGAGGCGTATGGGGATACTCAGGAGGCAGATATAGGTCGAAAACAAACAACCCATCGTGATAAGGAGTACCGGGTGCACCAAGTATGACAGCCCTCAATAGATCCATTCGCTCCTCGTAGATCCGCACGTATATTGTATCTGAATGGAAACGAAATTATTACAAAAGGTAAGAACAGCTTTTCACAGAAAAACATATTTCCAAAAGTATCGGTGCACATCTACTCTGATTGAAAATCCCATGAATAAGAGGTCATCTAAAAGCGGTTCGGCCTAAAGTGCAAGTTACCCGGGAGGTTCTTTTCAAGAATACTCCACTCGCTTTGGATCTTCTTTGCCCATTTACGCTGATTTGCCTGCATCCGTACGAACAAGAACCTGTGAGATGCTGTGATACAAAAGTTCCTCAAGATGTGACAGCTTGTCAATCGGAATACCGTCCTCTCAACAAGTAAATACGTCAGCTGACCAGATCAGTACTCTCCAAATGTGACATTACTATATGACACGTAACTAGAAAACCAACTTTTCCTATGTACTGCTTACTGAAGCAAGAATTTATCAACATGGTTAGAAAATTAGCAGGATCAGAAAACAGAGGGAGTCATTTACCTGGGCAGTTTCACCAACATAATGGTGGTCAGATGGGTCAGACACTATGTCGAAGTGCTTGAAGTTTGCAAACATTGGAACCCTCGTATCGGAGCCAGACACTGTTCTTGAATCTACATGAGATACTTTGTCTACTGTGGTATCTACTCCTGATTTAGAAAGCTTTGAAATGCTTGTATCTTCTAAGCCACTGCCAAAATCTGAATCAACTCGCTCGCCTGATGCAGCACGTCCATTAATTTCATCCTTTGCAGTAGCTGCAGTATAAGAATAGTACACCACTCAGGCGAGTTCATAATGAACAATACACTCTTCATAAATTATACGACGGTGAAGATCAAACGGTGTAAACATGCAAATATTCCATCAACGTCACTTCAGATGATGAAAGACAAGTTCATCAACTATTCTACCTTGACTTTCATCTCCTTGTTCACCTGAGATAGTCCTCTCATCCGTTTCATGAGTTACGATACCTACATTTTGCATCAACATGTATTGTTAGTCTACTATATTACGCAATAGAGGAGAAAATGCATGACAGACAATAACTAGCAATAAGAAATAATAAAACAGGATTGCAAAACAAAAGACTGAAACACAAGTGACGATGAATAGATGCAATACGTGAGCCTAAGCTTAATTGAGGGAACAGATAGATACTCGTATACTGTAATTTTCTTGAATGTCAAGATCCAAAGAGTTAAAAGGTGAATACTGGAACCTTACAATAAGCCTAACAAACATTGGCGAGAATGATAAGCAGAAATATGCATGCATCCTACCAGGCGAGGCTGTATCCCTTTTCCGTAGACGATCAACTACATAGCGAGAATCTCTTTCGGAACTTCCTGAATTAATATCACCAAGAATCTCTTCCAAACCATGTATTGTACGTGCGCAACCTTGAACATTACGATTATGCGGCGCATCCCTGTTATGGCCCCTAAGTCCAAGGAGACCATTAGCCATCCGAGACACGAGTCCTATCGCTGCTGCAATCGGACCTCTGAATCGAGGAGGGTTCAAGTTGTCAGGATCATCATCAACAGTATCTTGTGCAAGCCTCGGATCCCTTCTCAAACCTTCCTCCTCGCTAAACTGTTCCAAACCGTCACCTAACTGCAAGGGCAATCAGGAATGAGAAAAAGAACATGTAGGCACATGTTGCTTAGAATAAAACAGATATTAAGATTAAACCGCCACTAAAAAGAGCAAGGCCAAAAAAAAGGTTTTGATAAGTCTTCGAACTATGATGGGGCACAACTAGACATACTTCCTTGCAAATAATGATAACTCTATCAACTGCTACCTCCGGCAGCGCTACTTGTAACAGGGATTTCCCACCCTACTAGCCGATAAGGACAATTGAGGATTCCTCCATTCAAACAATTCAAAATCTCATGACAAAAAAAACAAGACAACCAGAAGTATTGAATAAAATCTTCCAAGTTTGTAAAATTTTCTTATAATATTCTGCAGATACCATTTAATCTTTAGTCTTTAATCTTTAATCCTACCTTAGCCACTTAACATTCACTACGCATATGCTCTAAGGAATCAATACCTCACGACCGCGCTGCTCAGCGGAGTCTACAGTTGTCCAGCTGCCAGCGTCATCACCATCGTTCTCATCGTCGTCAAAAAGATCAGATGTGTGTGCAGATAACATATCATCCTCGTCTCGAGTAACTACAAATACTGCTTGTGGTCCGACCTGAGGGCATTCCACATCACTCAAGAGTATGTTTAACAAAAATAAATGAACCCTTGCAGTATAAAAACCTAATAAGAATAACAGACCACCTTTGTACTACAGAAAAATTGAATTTGACGAAAGGAAATGTAAGAAAGGAAAGAAGAAACAGCCACAA
The DNA here is from genome assembly GCA_951230915.1 of Antitrichia curtipendula. Classification (NCBI taxonomy): domain Eukaryota; kingdom Viridiplantae; phylum Streptophyta; class Bryopsida; order Hypnales; family Leucodontaceae; genus Antitrichia; species Antitrichia curtipendula. Next base: position 21,682,885 of record OX579639.1, on the reverse strand, counting down.
ACCTTGGAAACCATATCATTTGCCCAATGGACCTCAATGTCCCCATCTTGCAGACCTATGATAATCCCAACCCATGATAAATCCAGAGATTTTGAGGGACGACCCTCTGTCTTCATCTTCCGCGTCTGCAAATTTGAAGTCTCCCCTCCTTTCTCAGAGGCATCTAAATCATGTTCCTCAGCATCTGCTTTGCAAACATATGATGTCTGTGAGGCGCAGAATCATATCCCCAACAATTAAGAATGATATTTCTACGGATGTCATTGTCATCCCCAACATAACATTGCTTACTACAAGCTGCCCACTGCAATAACAGACTCGCATGGTATATCTTTCTCACCATTATGAAGAGAGTTTCCTTTGCAACAAAATCTAAAGACATCAGATACATACCTTCTACACTTGATGCTTCGGATAAATCTGCTTGAGATTCAGAGACACCACAAGGTGCAGGAGAGAGACGAATGACAACATCTCCTAGACAGTACGCATAATCTGGATGTCCAATAAGCTCATACACGCTTACAGTTTCTTCATCACCAAATTCCCGAAGCTCCTCAGGTCGTGCAACAGGCTTCAGCCATCTAACCACTGCTGTGCGTTGCTTTGCATCAACGGTTTTTAAAATGCCTGAGTACCACTATGTTAGCATTGCTTGAGAAGCAGGAAAAAAAGCTTCATAATTGATCACATGTTTAACAAATACTATTAGACACCAGGATCAGTGTCATTGAACGATGGTGCTGCACGTGAGAGTTCCCTTAACAAAACGAATAAAATTAATCACAGTCACTGCAACCAAAGTTTCAAGCCACTCCAATGGAACTATCCTTGATATTGATTTTGAGAGCACAAGCCAGAAGGCCCCTGAAAACTGGAAAGAATTGAAATTGGCAAAGACGCTGTAAGAGCTCCCAATGTTTGAAGATCTATGTTCATGCTACATTAAGGTGTCAGAGTTGGCCCAAAGAAGAAGAGGATTTGGATTCGGAGATTGAAACCACTATCCAGGAGCAGAGCTTTGGAAACCGACGATTCCCACCATACCTAATCTAGAAAAGAAAGAAAGAGCCAAACTGCATAACACAATTCCAAACTGACACCTTTATCTTAAAATATAAACAAATAAAATTCTCACCTACACGACGCACTTCATTATCGAATTCATCTCCATCGGGGCCTTGCTCAAGCACGAACTGCTCCGGCCAAAAATCATGGTCGCCAAGATGCTCAACTGGCACTAAAGAACAGGAATTCACTTGAGAAGATTTGCTGCCATCCTGCCATAATACATCCACACGTGTTCTGGTATTCACAACCAAAGCAGCCTTCTCCACATGCTTGTCCTTCCTTGATGCTTTCCTTTCTTTCTTTGTCACCTTTCTAAGCTTGTTTATCTTACGTTTATTGGGAGCAATGATCTCGTCAGCCCCTCCATCTCTTACTTCATCGACTGTTCCATCTGCTTGGGGAGTCGGTCCAGCAGCAATCTCATCTGTACTTCCAGATGGACCTTCCAACAAGGCAAGCTCTCCGTTCCGCAATTCCAGTGCGCCTGCTTCAGAAACAACATCTGATATTCCTCCAGCCTCTTCAACAGTAAACTTAAACCCTTGCGGAAGAAGGGCTCGGTCTCCAATTTGCCAGTTGGTATGAGTGAAAAACGTCATAGGTACAAGATCCCGGGGATCTTGCTCCTCCGAAGGAACCGTGGAAGAGTGCAGGGCTGAAACAGCGATCCAGTATACAATAACCATACCTGCTCAACATTAAACACTCGTGTATTTAAACATTACGACAGAAGGCCTCCAACAGATACAAAAATAAGAGAGATGCTCCAACAATAGTAATCCCTCATCCTACCCCACCCACTCACCGGCTTCAACATCTACGACTGTCCCTTCCATTCGATTCGGTTTCCAGGAGCCCCGCAACCACTTTGCATTCTTGAAAAACCCTGAAGCAGCTGCCCGAACCCTTTGCCCAGGATAATATGGCGATTCTGTGTCGTCCATTAAGCTTTCACTACTTGGAACGAGACGGCCTGGCTCTGCATGCTGAACTTTACACTTGCTTCCATCCTCGAATACCACCGTCACATTGTCCAATACTTCCTCCACCCGACCAAGCCAGTGACCGTGTATAACATTATCCCCAGGTGCTAATGCACGCACCTGCAAAATTTAGACAAAATATGAATTCCCCTGAAACAACCAGCATTTCATAGATACGCAGTAGGTCTTGTCTGCATTCAACAACAAAGATTGAATAAAAATGTCCCTGCTGATACCTACCTACTGAGTAAGTGCAATACGTATACCTAAGCTACATAGCAGGAAACCTAACCATGAGGCTCTCATGAAGAAAAACCACAATGATTCCAGATTCCAAATTCCAACCATCTAATCAGCAGGCTCCACCATGTCCAATTGTCTTTGCATCTAACTCGTAACCAATTTAATCTTTCCGCTTCATATCTTTGCACAAGGTAGGTAGAACGACTGCCATATACTGCTCTGTATAAATCTCCTGAAATAAATACAGCTGAACGTATCCCACTTCAATGATTCCAGCCGATACACCCGATCGCTCTCAGATTGCATCCTAAGTAGACCCTCGGTGAGTGACATATCCTCTTATATTGACCGATATTGTATACCACAGACGGCTAAACCGAGCTGTTGGCGGTAATACATGGATGGCAAAAAGTCCTGAAATCGTTGGAATAGGACAAATCTCGAATCTGCAACTAGATATTTCTCTCGTGAAATAATCCCTATTTTGAGACGGTTTGCAACAAGACGATGGAGATGCTGCTCAACCTGCTACTCGAAGTAAAGGAAACGACTAGGTAGACCTCAAACATAATGTGACAGCAAGTTGAAAAAGAAGTCAAACTGTACATTAAAGCTATATGAAGTTGATTTTAGAAGATTCGAAGCACACTTTATAAATCGCAGACAAGAACACGTCCAGGATACTGGTTTCGGAAATACAGGTATAGGAGTCACTGAAAAGCTCAAGGAGAAGATGTTTTTTTTCCAAAAGATAGACTGGAGTCCCCAGGCCAGTTGAATAACTGACAGCATGTGAATAAACCAAGGCTTCACTGGAGCCGATTAGGACCCTAGAAATACTCTCATCACCTTCACCATGAAGTAGCTTAGCAACATACGTTTCCCAACTGTACACTGATTCAAAATCTGCAGATCGAAACTAATGAATCCGAGTGGGGTCGGAATTCACACCCAGCACACGATTAGAACTGTCCAGATAGTAGCTCGCTTGCAGATCTTGGTAAAACCTATCAAAAGGTATTTGAGAATCTCAACTGCAGAAATGAGCTACCACTGGAACACTAAGAACCGATAGATCCGAATTCCATTTACAGAAGCAAAGAGGAAAAGCCAGTGCTAAAGGGATAAGAACATGCAGTGTGAGTTTTACACGCAGCTCGCAGGATAGTTGGACTACGTTACTCCCAGATGATAAAAAATAGACAGAATTACGCAAACGCTGTGAGTACAACACTCAAGAGCAGGGAAAAACACATTAGCATCAGACGACTTGCACAATCGTCAGCTCCCTGCAATTGATGAAGTAGCTGCTATCCAAAAATTAAAGGACACAAATTAAACGAGAGAACAAAATAAAAGTACACGTACTCGGCGAAGTAGCCGGCTGTCGATATCCTTCACAATCTCCTTGTTGGAAATCTCCAGATCAACCGACATATCGACATCGATCACCGTCCCGGTCTGCCCTAAAGGGTCGGACGCCATAGCCACAATATCGCCATGCAGAAATGCCCTGTCCACGACCTGCAAATCCGACACGTTTTCCACCGACTCCTGAGGCGAGTCAATCCATACAATGCGAGCGCAGCCTTCTGCCAGAGTGCGATCATGCTCTCCGTCCTCGTCGTCCTCGCTATCCGACGATTCGGAATCCGAGGAGTCTCCTCCAACTCTGGTCACCATGCCAATCCGCCCCGGATTCGACAAGTTCTGCACAACATCCTCCTGAAACAGCTGCACATCCGCCACTCGGTGTCCTTCGGGATCCGCCTCCGGGGTCCTACTATCCATCTCGCCACCTCCACCGTTAAAGCGAAACTCCAACCCTGGCTACTTCCGTCTCCACCAAAACCTAAATCGAAAACAATAAGGCGCTACTCAATTTCTGCCACCAAGAAGCGCATCACTTCCAATTGCGCTCTCCACACTTCCTGGCAGTCACGTAGATCAAAGCATCATACTCGACACTGGAGGCAGAGATGACAGCGTGGAGCGTTGGATACTCTTCATCGCTTGTGTATCCCGATGACAAGTTTAAGAGAGAAACTTCTCATTCCCTCGTTTGTACTACATACGGACACATCCTGCTCCATACTTATAGAACAAAAAGTAACACCCAATCCACCTACAACTGCAACCGCACCGGTCGAGCAATCTATCTAAGATAACCAGAAAATCCAGACCTGAGGTGAAAGCTGAACATGGTTTAGGGTTTAAGGTTGGCAGGTCAATCAACCCTCTGTAATGACACACTCTGCAAATGGGAAATTCCTAGCAAATTTCATGTTGTTGACTCATCTGATTGGACAAATTCCACATCTCAAGTTGTGAACACATGCGCCAGGAGCCTAATTGTCCCCGAATAGTGTCATTACAGAAGGTTGAGTGTAAAAATTCAAATTGCATGTAAGAAGTGCTGTGACTTGGAATGGAGTAGACGAAAACCTAAATTTGCGAGGACACGAGAGAATCTTAATCCCTCAAGAAAATAATGCACGCCTTCTCGGGCCCATGCCATTTACCATCCTTAATCTTACTCCCAACCAGACTCCGGAAAAACGAAATTGAATTGTAAACAACAAAAGAAACACAAGAGAGAAGGAAGACTGAAACGCACCTCAGAAAATCAAACTCAGCAAGGGCTCACACGTGATCGATCATAGACACGCGCTCGCTCGGGAGCTCCACCCGACCAAGCATAGCTCGACGACGGTCAGGAGTTAGGGTTTGTCCTAAATGCAAAGCGCCAACTCAAAGCTCTAGATTCTCACCTCGTTGCTAATCATCACAACGAACGCGACCGTAATCGCAAGTTCGCACCGGAGAAAAGGAACGCCGCGGTTACGCAACGCCACGTCTTCCAGCACTGCCAGTTACTGAGAGCGTTGAAACCTCCCGCACTCTGTGAAAATGTGTGTGGTCTTAGCGACACCGAGATCTGTCTGCAATGAAATCTAGATGTGTCTACTCAGAAATTTGACTTCGGCAATCACCTCACTCCAAGGGAATTTCAATTGCGCTCGCGTAAACCTAGCGAAGCTCGCTGCCTGAGGGGATAATCGGCGGAGGTTTCGTAAAGACGGACTAACCTGAGAATACCGATGAGAAACAAACGTAAGGAGAGCAGGAAGCAGAGATCAGAGCTCTAGAAGAGTAGGACAAGCTGCTATGTTTGCTGTTGATGTTGCTCCCGGAAATTCAATAACTTGGAGAGGATCCGGCTATGGCGTCGGGGCCATCCGTCTTGCTCCAGAGAGGCTTGTCCCTTGGAAGGCAAAGGGTTTCTGCTTGGGACCACGTTGTCTCTTGCTTCGTGTGGGAAGTGGGAACGCCACCTCACTTTGATTGGGGATTTTGAATAGGGTAAGGAATGCCTTCTTGGGAATTTTCGATGCCCCGCTGCCCGGAGGGTTTTGGGCTCCGCCCTTTGGATAGTTGGGCGGTGGGGCCTTACATCAAAAATTCCTGTAAAAGGGACTTGTTAATCCTTAATTACCTAAGGGGGGTGTACATTTAAAATGGGCCTAAACTATTATGAACTTGAGCACTTTGTTTGTTCATTATTTTTGAAGATTGGATAGAATGTAACTATAGGATCTTGAAGTTCACATTGAGAGTGAGCAATGCAAAAAAATTCAAAATATTTGACTGCACAATTAAATAGATATTTGAGTTTGAAGCTTTTTTATTTCGGTCAATGAAAGACAAGAGAGTTTTAAATGCTCATCTAGAATTTCACAATCTTTTGGTCATTTCGTAATTTTGGATGGAGCTTGCAATGTATAGTTGTTATTAAAATGAGAGTAGTATTTATAAAACAAACAAGAATGGGCACACTTGTCTTCTACTTCAACTCCTTGGATCTGTCCTTTTTGAAGTGGGTAACAATTGCATGAGTTGGCTAACTTTTCAATCCATGCCCAAACTAAACCCCTAGTCCAAATGAGCCCTGACCTAAACTACACCAGTGAACTTAAAAAAATCCCACAAGGCAGAGTTTAACTTAGAAGTTGATAAAACTACCGCCATTGGATTAACAATGCAATATATTTTTTGAAAATAATTTTTATTAAAAAAAATCAAAATTTGAGAATAAAAAAATAAATAAAAAAAGGCAACAATCAAAAAATAGTCACTTAGATCATTAGGGGTTAACCAATGTAAAAAAATGATTAAAAGATTCTTCTAAGCTTGCTTTCATTTTTTTTCAATTCGTTGATGAGTTTTTGTTGACATTAAATGTATCCAAAGACATTGAAACAAAGTGTAAAGAATGGAATGCAATGGAAACATGGACAGATTGGTACATAGTAATCAAATAATACATTATAGCATAGGATTTCATTTGGTATGATTTTGCATACTTATTTCTATTTCTCACAATTGATATACAAGTTTTGTAACAGAGAGGATTACAAAAGCATTAGGAGACCCTATAAAACTGCAACTATTTAGGAAATGTGGCCTTCACTTTTCAGAGTCGTGAAATCCTATAAAAAAAAGAAGTAATTTCATCTCATTGTGTTACCAATTTAATAATTCTAATTCTCATTGTAAACAAAGTTATCCACCCAAATGGTGCTAATACTAACTGCAATTGCTGCATTGATTTGGTTTCATATAATATGAATAAAATCTAATTAAAAAAACTATTAAAAAATAAATAAAACTAGGGTAGTTCAGTTTATATATATTCTTCATTTGTCAAGGTCTTGTTGATAAGAGCATCTACAAACTCATATACATTGAGGGCCATTTGAGTTCACATGATCAAATTGCTAACATATTAAAAATGTGGTTGAAACAATTGAAAATAAATAATATTCCAGCAATAGGAAATTACACATTGTTGTTTGAATTTTTCTATTTTAAAAAAAAAAGCTAGCATACTTTGCCCTCTTCTCCAAAACAAAATATGTGATCACAAAGAATAGAAAAGGCTCTCAAATATAGGGACTAGTTGTTGAATGCTTTCAAATTCCTCAATTTCAAGAGGATGAAGAATTTGATGTGTGAACAATCATTTATAAAAGAATTTTGGGCCCAAAATTCTAAACATGCACCAAAATTGTTAAGACCATTAACCTCGCAATTATCTCTAAGCACATTATCATGTGCAACATTGTCGTTTGCTTTTAGAATTTGGAAATTATTATTTATTTCTAGTGATAATATATAATATATTGGATGGTAATTTTGGATGAGTACTTCCCATGGAAAAATTCATATAAGGGTGCATTTTATGGCATTTCCACATAAGGTAGTTGCTTGTTGGAAAAAAATAAAATTACGAGTATAGTTTGTCCTAAAAATGAAAATAAATCCTCTGACTAGTTCCTTATGTGGATGAAGTGTTGATCACTATAAAGTAACTTTGGTAGTGGTCTCAACATAAGCGTTCACTTTAAGCATTTTTCGTATGTTAACATTGTGAATTTTTTTTTTTAGCATTGAGGCACAATAATATTGCATTAAAAAATAGCATTAAAAAAATTGATGAATTGTTATCAAAAGTACAATACAAATTCATTGCACTCCATATGCCTTCAATTCAATTATAGTGGTATGTACTTTAGTAATTGGGTCTTTAAAGTGCCTTGAATGGTTGACACTCTTGGAGATGTGTCTATGTTGTTGTAGTCTTTGTATATTATATGCTTTTTAATATACATTGATGATCTTTGTCCCATGTTGCATATACTTCATGATTTTCTACAAGGTTTAGGTAGTGCATTTCAACACACAAGCCAAAGAGATCTTTTCATTAAATCTTTCCTTCTCTCTAAAATCTATTGTCTTTCTATTCTCCTTTCTATGTGATACTTTCCCTTGCCAAATTTGCTCTCATTAATCTCAATAATCTTACATGGTCTGCCAAGTCTTTCATGTTGTACACTATTTACAACTAATGTGCAAATTTTTCAACTCTACCTATACCAATCTACACCAGTGTAGCTCTTTTTCACTTTTACATTAATAAATACATTGACTTGAGAGTCTTTCTTACTACATCAATATATGGAAGTCAAAGCTTGTTTGACATGAATGTTTGAAACCTCAACCAAATTCTTGCTCTAGAACTTTTGATCTTTCTACAATGTCTTTGTCTACAAATGCCATAGGGATTCATCTACACTATAATGGTGACACACCTTTTCTATATGACTTCAACAAACATTACAATCTATTGCTCTAGGTAGCAAGTAAAAGTCCTAAATAAATTGTATACAACTATTAGGAGTGGAATGAGAGCTACAAATGTGTACATGTCAAATTCTATAGCTGCAAAGCAAAAGATTTACATCTATAAGGGGATTTGAACCTTTCTTAGTGCTTTTAAAGATTAATATATATTTTTTTAAATACAAAAAGTTTCTATCAATTTTCAGCTTTATTCAACACTTCACTAATACACTTGTGGTCTTCCTAAACCAACATGATGATCCACTGGAAGATCTAAAGGCCACCTTAACCCCTAAGCCCTCAAACGACCATTTGGGCATAATTTTCTGGCAAAAACAAAAAAAATCCATTTTTTTTTTTTTCATTTTTTTCCAAAAGATTGGATTGTCTTTCAATATTTATATTCAAAACTAAGATTGCTACTATCAAACAAAAATTACAAGAGAAATAGCACAAAGTGTTTAGAATTAATTGACTAGTGTTGAAAAACTTACTATTTCCAAAAAGTGTTGGTGTTCTCCTTTCTAGATCTTATGCATTCTTTTGCAAATCAATAGAAACAATAATTTTGACCAATTAAAAAAAAACTAATTCTAAAAACAGAAATTGTATTTTTGATGAATTTTTGAAGTTGTGTTTTCAAAGTTCATTTGAAGAGAATCTAAAAATAATTTTATAATTTTGACCTTACGGATACTTACTTCTTTTCATGCTTTACATTATCTCCTTTGATGCAAATTTCAAAAAAGTTATAGAACTTATATTTCATAACACATTTGTGTTTTGTCCAAACCCCTTGGGTTTTTAGGGATTAATAGTTAAGATTGAATATCAAAACCTTAGGTCGAATTGGTCAGGCTCTAATTTTGAATATTTCATCACACATTTTAGAATCATCCAGCAAACAAAGATTTCATCCATATGCATGTGTTTAATTATAATATCAACAAGAGAGTAAAAAATTAATCAATAGGTGATATCAAGACAATCTATGTCCGACCATTGATTAGTGCAATTTTTGACTGAAACCTAAATCATTTCTACAAGGATAATCCCCCATGCTTGTACATATACTCAAACCTTGGTCTTCCCATTTATGGTAGTAGTAGCCTTGAAAGGCACTAATTAAAGGAATTATCTTTTATGTTTTAGGCTCATGTGTATGTAACATGTTGATAACTAGGAAACAACTAGCCCAACAAAGGTGTTAGCATTTAGATTCTCAAAGATGGATGAGAGGCAAAATGGTTTCATTTGACTAGATGCATTGTCCACTTTGAATTTTTTTACCATTACAAAAATTTCAGGCCTCAAAGAAGTTGCAAGTTTTGGCATTAGAAAAAATTTGATCCCTACAAAGGGCTACTAATTGTTCATTCTTGGCATCCTTGTGGTGCAAATACAAAAAAAATTTAATTGAAAAAAATAAAAAAATAGTTGATCTAATGTGACGCTAACATGGCACTAATAGTGCTGCATTAATGCCACGTCAAATCAATTTTTTTATAAAAATAATCCAAAAATAATAATTTTTAATGTTAATAATAATAAGAAGAATGTTTTTGTATTTGCACTGCGGGGTCCCCAAAATGAACAATTAGTGGTTCTTTGCAAGGGTCAGATTTTCCTAATGTTTTATGACCATATTTTTGGGTCCTAGAATCCTAGATCTATGTAGCAAAAGGAGCCAGATTCTCATTAGCTTTGATGATTCTTTCAAAAGCTCCACAAATTGAGGCAATTTTTAAATTGCATGGAAGGAAATTTTATGGCTTTCCTTAAAATACAAGTTTGTCAATGTGAATTTGTCACATTTAAGGTCCCTTGCTCATCATGCATATTAGGTAGTTAACCCCTTTGTGCTTGAAACCTTAATTGAATTTTTGCATATTTTTGTAAATATATATTAATTTCCTCAATTTCATTGAATTCATCATACAAATGAACAATAATTTATGTGGTAAAAAAAAATCTTAAAACAATTATGATTATCATCCAAATTTTGGATGTTTGAGCGCAAACTAAAGGATTAAGTAAAGTGGATACACCCATTATGGCGCAGTGCCTTAAAGCACACCCTAGATTAAGCCCTTAAATGGTGTAGTTATCTACTAAAAATTGTCAATGAGTGAATATGGTAGTTCATCAAAGAACCATTGGCCATTTTTGGTATTGGTGACATGCTTGTAAGCTCACATCACATGTTAATTTGTTTCTCTGACAAGGTAATCATTCTTTTCTCTTTTTTGAAACACATGGACAATTCCCATTGATTACTGACAAGCTTTTCTACTGCTTGTTGGTTACTAATTTGTTTTTGTTTTTTCATTGTTTTAAATACAATTGCAATACTGTGAGCACAGTGAAATTTTTGGTTTTGACTACTTGTCTTTAGTAGTGCAGAAAGGAGTCATTTACTACTTGTCTTAGGAATTAAACGGAAAAGGAATGATGAATAAATAAGTAGATGAAGGATTTTAAAAGCTGTGAATAAATTAGATCGGAAGAGTGACAAATTGTCTTAGCATCGGTTGATATTCAAGGTCTCACACCTTTCCAGTAGCTTAAGATGAACAAATTGTCAACTTTTTCTCTCTCATTCTCTCGGTTATTTTTCGTGTGTCTTAAGTGTCAAGCCACTCTTGTAAATTGTGAACTCCTTCAATTTTGTAATACAAATTGTCTTTTTGAACTAATTGTCCAGCACAGGAGTGCTGCGGTGAATCATTGTAATCCAGTGATTGGATTATTTGTTGTGTGTGACAAATTGTATTGAAAATTGTGAAATTATCCAGTGATTGGATTATTGAATTCTGTGATTGTTATTATAACAAATTGATGTGTTAATTCCAAATTCTTTCACTGTGTGTTGTATGTGTGTGTGTGTGTGACAAATTGTGAATGCCTAATTGTATGAGTTATTGCATTTGGTCAATTTAATTGGATGCCTTTGATTGTGTTATGACTAATTGTCATACGAGTTGCATAATTAATTTTAGTCCATGGAACTGTGAGTTTGCTAGTATGGTTTTCATTGTAAATTCTTGAATTTAGTGAATGTTATTTGTGTAAAACAAATTGTCAATTGAGCGCTGTACTTGGATACTGGCTCTGGAACAATTTGTCAACTGCGGAATTGGAGCAGCGGGATGAAAGAAACATCTGAGGAAAGCAAGCTCGATGCTGGATCGTGAAGGACCAACCAACAATAATTTGTCTGGTAAGTAATTCTTAAACAAATTGTTTGAATTATAATTAGCATTATAATATTATTGGATTAGTTGTCTTTGAATTGCAATTGAAATGCAAAATATTGAAATCATGTGAGGTCTGATTATAAAGCAATTAATTAAGATATCCTATTGAAAGGAATGTTGAGAGACAAATTGTCCATCTGCATATGATCAAATTATTATTTATCATGTCGTTGTAAGAATGATTGTAACATAGATTGTTTTAAATCATTGAATGAGAAGAAGTGAGTATAGACAAATTGTAGTTGTAATGAATATAAATTGGATATGATAAAAATCAGATTGAAATTATGATTGTGTAAGGAGTGAAATAATTAATTCTATGGATTTTTGTAAGTCAAAAATAAATCCATGTATGTGAAATTGTTAAGTGTTAAAAACAATTTGAATTGTGTAATTCAAAAAACTATTATTTGTGATATAATAAGACTAATCGTCATGCTTGAAGTATGTATTAAGCTGTGGAATTGATGAAGACAGAGAAGGACCAGTGGTTTGCAGACAAATTGTCATTATAAATTAAATTAAATTGTAAATTTGAATTATGTGTGTTTGCGATTGATTGTATTCTGTGTGTAATCAATATGTGTGAGAATTAAATTGTTTGATCCTACAATGAGTGATGTCTTCAAGTAATTTTTACTGAGTGTGATTATTGAAGTTGTTAAGTGAGTTAAATTTCCCGATTGGAAATTCAACAAATTGTCTCTTGATCTCTAATCGTTAAGTCTAGAGCAATTGGACAAATTGTCAAAGACTGAGTTTGAAGAGTTGAGCTGAACTAGTGATTAGTTCAAATACGATTGTGAATTCAGTGGACAGAATAAGCCATGATTGGGTGAATGTTTAGTATGACTAATTGTCTTATCAGTTACCACCGTAAGTGTATGAAATAGTTGCTGTGTGAAATTGAATTGGGATTACTTGGTAGATGTGAGTATAGTCCTAAATGAAGTGATTTGTTCTTAGACACGACAATTAGTCTGAGGATTAGCTTGAGTGGATAAGACTAATAGTAACATTAGAAAAAATTTCAACCCTCAAAGGGGCTGTCAGAATCTGACTTAGGCACCCTTGGGGTGATATTACGGAATACTAAGAAAAATAAAATAAAATAAAATTTTAATTTTCTTTTTGGAAAAAAAAGAATTAAAAGAATTTCAAGTCTGACATGGCGCTGACGTGGCACCATTGATGCCATGTTGGATTTCACTTTTTGAAAAAAAAAATTAATTTATTTTCCCTTATTGCACCGGCTCTCGCGGCCCCTTCCAGGGCTGAAATTTTTTGTAATGGTTCCTGTGCTTTGGTTTGTTTCTTGTATTCAAAATGAATTGTGTACTTTGACAAATTGTTGTAACTGTGCAGAGTATACTAAGCTTGGTGAATGCATTGCAATCATGCCCTACATTAGTTAGAAACAAATTGTTGTAGGATTGGAACTGGTTTCTACTCATCTAAATTTGTAATTAGGCTAGTAAATAGTGACTAGACAAATTGTCTTGGTAACACAAATCACCAATAATTAAGGAACATGGTCACAATTATATAAATATATTATACAATTTGCATTTGTCTAGTAGTAGATCATGCGCATGACAAATTGTGGTCAAACCTGACAAATTGTTGGAACTCTCCCCTAGAACACTAGGCAAGACTGAGACGGCATTTCATGCATCCATAGCATTATTTAAAGGACTGGCAACCAAATTATACAAATGAGTATAAGAGTGAATGTATGTTTCCTTTGTGTTTGTGAAATATTATAGTAAATCTCATTCCAATCTTGAATACAAGTGACCCTAGTTACAAAAAGTTAGACTATTTGACTATTCCCTAGATTTTGAACCCCTATACTAGTTCTTTGGGTATTTGCAGAAGTAGCAAAACTTAGACTACAAACTCCATTTCTTTTCATTCCGACACCTTGGGAGGGGAACTTTATGCATGTGATTGCTGATTTTCAGTGCAGCCTATGAACACTTTTGAATACTCTACTTCCAAAACTTTGTATCCCTACTATGATCTCATATTTATCAAAATTTGAATTTTTTTGGTGCATTTCTTCCTTTTCTACACATCTTTTTACAATCCTGTATTTATTATTATCTATTTAGCCTTCAAAATTACTCATAGCCCAATTTGTGGCGCTTTTGGGTGTACCCACCTTAGTCAAAGTGCGTCCCGTCATTGAAGAGAGGGTCGGATTAAGAGGTAACTCTCGTGGATTTTGACCTATTTATGGTAAGAAACTAGTGTGTGACATTAGAGCATGTGATATTACAGAGGTAATGGACCGTATCGTTACCGCGGGGTTCGTAACTATAACCGCGGGACCTATTACCGGGAGATCACTGTACAACAGAATTGGATTGCACACTCAAGGACTGCGAAGACGACGAAGCCCACAACTCCGTCGGTTGCAGCTGCTGCTTGAGAATTTCGAGGCTTTTGAAGCTTTTCGGCAGCTATGGCCTCCCTTGCTCCGCACCCCTGCTGGTTTTGCAAAGACCAGAGACGGGGCACCGATGGTGCTGCTGCCAAGTCTCTGAATTCATGGAACAAGAGCATGTGCCAATTTGCAGAAACAAGAGTTTACAACAACAACAGCGGGGGAGCTCCATTAGCCGTGCGCTCCAGTCGTCATTGCATTGTGGTCGCTCGTGCTGCATCTGGTTTGAATCTTCACTCAAAGCTCTTCATTACGACCTTCTCTGAAATGGCGTTCTGGAATATTCTACACTTGCCACATTATCACATCCGAATTATGTTAGAGTGAAAATGTTGGGAATCCAAGTGGTAAGATTCAAGAGAATTGAGTGTGTTTCTAGTGATTGTTGTTTCTTTCTCTGTGCTCTTGTTCGTTATGGAAATTTGAGAGTTGGGGTTGAAACGAGGGAGTCCGTTTGAGGTCTCGATTTTACAGGAAAAAGATTTTAGGTCTCGTCTTTTGGGTTTTAGGGTTTAAGGTGTCTCATAAAATAGCATTTGTAGGAAAACTGGACTTTTCTTTTGTGATTTGTGAACATCAATTATGGGGAGATGTGTCATGGGGAGATGGTCTGTAAGTCGTTTGATAATGGGGAGACATCTCATGTACTTCATTGAATTTTTTTGGATGGCTAGGAACTAATTTAATTTGGACATGTCCATGCTTCTCTTGTCTTTGCAAGATCAATCTCCCTGCGATGTTGGCAAAAGTTCTTGTAACGATCTAATTTTACTGAGAACATGGTTTTTGAGCTACACCAAGATGAATTGACTGATGGCTCTGAGTAAGAGCAATCAACATGATCTCGAAAGCTGCGGTCCAGTTAATAATTTGTTTGGAAAGCTGGGAGGGCTCACTTCCATATGCTTTGTTGATTTTTTTGGTCGATTCGGCAGTTGTGTTTTCATCAATGTCAGGCTCATTACGTGATCGAGACCAATTTTGTTCACATGAATGTAAACTCACTACATAGAGTTGTTACATTCGTTACACTGCATTTTAGAACCTTCTTCTGATTCTAGAACCTTTTTTCTCAAGTGGAAAGCAATTTTTGGTAAGGCAGGCAGCAATGGCGACAGTTCCGAGGCGGATACGATGCTGGCGGAGTTCATGCAGCATGTGGATACCACACAACAGCTGTGGCCGTTAGAGGGACGCAAACCCACGGCTCTCATGCCCCCAACCACTGTTGTTAGGGTTCAGGTGAGAGTTTCTGGTGCCTCGTTCTTCAGGTAGTTCATTTTGATGTTTCCTTGTTTGATAGAGGAGGCAGCTTTGACTTTTGCCCCGCCTGCTCCAACCAAGGAGCAATTTTAGCTAACTGGAATTTGAAACATTTACACTGGATCAGAACTATGATGTGGTAGACTCAGAAATGTGAACATTTGTTTTATTTGCAATGTCTCAAATAAAATTGTTGCAGTAGCACTGTATTTGTGATATTTCTACCACAAGGTTACATCCGAAACAAGTGTGATGACGTTGTTGTGGTTGTTCAGCAGAGTTGTTGTTGGGGATTCATTAGTTGCATTATTATTTTCTAAGTGACATCCTTTCTGTGTTTAGATGGATGCGTTGATGCGCAATGATTGGCCTGAGGAAGATAGTGGCATCAAAACAGCTTTTGCATTTGCAATGCCCGCTAGGGTGGAGGAAATTATTGCGGGCAAGGTGATCTTTTGTCCCGGAGTCCATGTTTTTATCCATTTAAAATAAACTTTTGCCCACAAGGAAGCTGGTATCCCTACCTTTTGATTTACGCTTTCCCATCTGTGTTAGTAGCAGGTGAAATTACATTGTCGAATTTGAAGATTTGTTTTCTTAAGCTTTATTCAAGTTCTGACGCCCTTTTTCATGATCCAGCGAATTTTATCTGTGTTTATAATTCCGCCTTACTTCTAAGTGCCCAAATGGTCAAGAGCGGACACTTTCATATCGTTAGATATTTGAAATAAATCATGTAGGAAGCTTCAAGGAAGGTTTAAATAACAAGAAGAAATCATACCCTAGATTTTTGAACAGTAGAAATATGTTTTGAAAGTTACTGCAACGCAACATGCTAGCCTCCAAAGTGGACTTCTGTTTTTTAGCTTGGACATTTTTGGGTTAATATGCTCGTAAATTGAACCTGATTACATTGAAACCCTTTGGCTTTCAGGTGAGGGGGCCAGTGAGCGCTGCAAGAGCTTGGGACGCGGCTGAAAGATACTTGACTCTTGAGGAATTCGGGTCTACTGTCCGCGATCCAATGTATTCACCACTTCTCAACTTCTCAGAGTGGGAGGTATGATTATCTCTTCACTTCCATATATTTTCAACAACATATCCTTGTCCGTTCATCGTCCTTTGATTTCAGTTCGTGTTGACCTCACAGATGATCACCTGAGTGTTGTTCTGAGCATCTCCAGTTCTGAGGTTCCTCTCATGCTTCTGCAGATGGTATCACCGATGGTATTTCATGGACCAGGAGATAAAAGAGGTCTACAAGCAGTGAAGGTGAAGTTCAACTCAGAAGACGGGGAAGAAGTGAAGAGGGTCTTCACGTTTTGTTTAGAGAAGGTACGTTAGTCTGCCTCTAATGCACAATGCACTTGCATATTCTGTAACACTGAGACCACTTCAGATTGCACAGGCCGAAACAACAAACATGAGATAACAAGTTCGAAATTTGAACCAACATCACGTGTAATTAGGGGTGAGATAACAAGCTTAAAACAATCTATTGCATATATGGCTCTTTATGATTGAGATACCAAGTGTGCTCAAAGACGTAACCTACGGTACATATCTCAAATAATTTTAGCTTGCCAATAGGAGCCACGAAGCGTCACTTCATTCTCAATCTAATTACTTGGACTACTGTAGTTTGACATTAAACAACTCAAATCTTTCCAAAACAGTTTAGTTAGAAGATTCTAAATATTTATAAATATCACTTAATGGAGAGTTTGAAGAACATGTGAGAATATTCTACAGTTTTCTAAATAACAACGAAATGGTTTTGTCAAAAAGATAAACAAACGTTTAATACAAAACCGAACGACTTGTCGTAACTATAGTAGTGTTTAGTTGACGTTGAACAAAATGAGGTAAACAAAGAACAATGACGCTTGCTCCAATCAAGGTTTAGATTTTTGCCTCTCTCAAACTTCTTGCTTCGACTTGTGCAACGTAAAGTGGCCCTGCTCAGGCTCGTGGACCGAGATTTGCAATTCTCACCTCCAGTACGAAACTTCTTTCCAAATGTCTTAGATAGGGATGTGACAGAAGAAAACGTTGGTTTAGTGAAAGTTTTGTGATTCATGTAAAGCTTCTTGAATGCAGGTACAAAATGGTGCTTTCAAAGATTGCTGGATGGTTGTAGGTTTAAGGATAGGTGATTATGCCAATGTTTAGGTCTTTTTTAGTTTCGTTTCTAGGACGACGCATCCCTTTTAGGAACAGATATCTGAGAGTATGCATGTAACACCAATTTTGACTATGATTGAGAGGAGTAAACAGGGATGTGGCGAATAGGTCATTGGGACGCAGTCCAATCTTGCATTGCTTGAAGTGTTTTTTAGAGATCATAAATTTGGTAGTGTTAGAATGTTGTGAGGTGAGTTGCTACTTCATAAGAAAAGCAGAGCAGTGTTCTTCATCCTCTGGGCCTAGGTCAAGTGTGTGGAAGTTGATTCCTCAAGAATGTGGAAGCTCATAAATCATACTTGTCCATGTGTTACGGTCACTTTCTTAATTTCATAAAGCAGAGCTTCAAGACTACACCGAAGATACAGTTTAGTGTATGATATTCTGTTTTGTAGGTTCAATGCAAATTTGAACAGCATCATTATTTGCACAAGATTGGAACACCATTTAGCAGAGAAAGGTAAATCCTAAGCTCCCAAGCCATTGGTTGATTGATTGTGTATTCACTCAAAAGTTTTTCTATTTTGATGGTAGCTAGGAAATAAAAAATAAAAAATTTATTTACTGTATTTGATGGCAAATTATATAACAAATGATACTTAATAGAATGAATAGTGTAAGTTTCCAAAACTTAGGTAGAGGATGCTAAATGCTTGGGAACTTGATCAAAAGTTGTATTTTGATCATTTTTGTCAGCTATTCATGTTTTCACGTAGAATACTAGGTAGTGGTGTAAGCAAGACTTGGCTAAATATCTATGACCATTGATCTTTGAATGGAAATGGGATTTTTTATTATTATATTTGTTGTCTTCAACATCCAATCTTGAAATTGTGTTAAATATTTGAACATAGTGACAAAAATGTGATGTCAATAGATTTGGCTCTTATATCTAAAGATCTCTCTCCAACTTTTGGACCATTCACACCCATTGCCAACAAAAGTTGGTACATAAGTTTAAGTCTCAAAACTTAAATGTGAATTCAAGCCAATTCAATATTTCAGCTATCCATATTTAATGATCCTAAATGACTATATTAAAGATGAGGTGGTAGCATCAAATTTAAGAAGGATCTATTACCAAAAGACATTCAAAACCTAACTATCTAACAAACTTCTTTTATGTATATTTGAAAGAGAGTTCATGCTTTGAAAATACTCCGTATAAACTAATGCAATTCTTTCATTTCACATCTTTTGAATTTACGAACTTCTACTTCAATTTAATAACAAACTCATGAGTCTTTATAAACTCAAAAGCTTCAAACATACACATATCATTGTATCTTGAAAATGAGTAAATCTTATAGCATTGGTGGCACATCTTCTTCATATCAAGCTGGAGTGAAAGCAAGAAACACTTGCTGGTTATATTACATTTAGGGGGTAGTACTACAAATATATAAGCTTTTGAAAAAAATTCAAATTCAATTAGAACACTACAAATAACATATTCCAAAATTTGGTACCTAATTTTTTTTTACTCCAATGGATATGCATAAACAAATAAATAACAATTATTCTTAAAATTTAACCCCTAAAGAGCCGTTTGTCCCCTCGTGGGACAATTTGGGTCCGAGCAAGTTCCTACAATCTCAATTTTTAGTGAAATTTTTAAATTTTTTTTGAAGATGTGCAATTTTGCAAGAACTTTGTGGATACATAATTTTTATTTCAATCGGTGCCCAGGAGAAAAAATTATGGCACAATAAGCCAAAAATGGAGATTGACAAGCAGCACTAAAAACCACAAAAAGTCAAAATAATTTTTAAAAAAATTCCTAAACTATACAAATTTGTCTACATTTGAAGCATTTATTCATTCTATTTGAACTTGTGATGAGAAAGTTATGGACAATCTTAGTTTTTTGGGCAATTTAAGCATCTTCTTGAAAAAATAACTTATAGGATTCATTTTTGAATGCGATTTTTACAATTTTCCAAAAAAAATTGTTAGATAGGATTGTATTCTCTTACTAAAAAATCTCACCGTTGGATTTATTGTATTTCAATTTCATCTTAGAGCTATTAATATTTAGTTTTTCCTCAATCTTGAACCTATTTCTACTTAAATAATTTTTTAATGAGTAATAATTAAGTGTTTTTTCCTTGAATTTTTTTTCCTAGATTCTAAACTCAAGTATTGAACATAAAAATTTAGAAAATCAAAATTGATAGTACAAAAAATTTAAGTTAAGAAGATTTAAAGTGAAAAAATCTAGTCAAGCAAG
Organism: Antitrichia curtipendula; assembly: GCA_951230915.1. Taxonomy (NCBI): domain Eukaryota; kingdom Viridiplantae; phylum Streptophyta; class Bryopsida; order Hypnales; family Leucodontaceae; genus Antitrichia; species Antitrichia curtipendula. Next base: position 21,663,022 of record OX579639.1, on the reverse strand, counting down.
GTGCAAAAAAACTTGTTTTCTTCACTTTGGATGCAAATGTCTTGCAATCTATCTAATCAAAGTTTCTGTAATTTCTTGCATACATTCTTCTACTAGCCTATTATAAGATCCTACAATTAGATATGCAAGAAAAAAAATTAAGTTTTTTGCTTTTTGCAATAGAAGTGGCAGTTTTGAGTGTATTTTGATGGAGAAAAGGCTTTGGTCCTCTAGGGGTTAAATTTTTTTAAATAATGAAAATTTTCAAAAAATATGTAACAAAAATAATCTATTTTTAAAACTTTGATGGAAATAATATTTCACCAAAAAATTATAGAAGTGTACCTTTGAATGTCTAGAAATGCATGCACAATAATGCCTTCTTTGCATCTGGATGGAAGACAATACATTTTCCTATTTATAGAATTCATATAGCAAATTCTTTCAACCTTAGTAGAGGAACATGGTGTCCAAATTTTGAAGTGAAAATCATCTTTCAAATTCATTATAGTACTAAAAAGTTCTAAAATCTAAAGTCTGACAAATTAGACAAATTCAATAAAAAATAGTAAATTTTAATACCTAAACTGTAAATAGAAATTATACAAAAATACAAATTGACCTAGGCAATGTACCATTTACCTTCAATATAAACTTCAAGTGTAATGAATGAAATTCCTAGTTATAATGAATTTTGTATTAGGACGAATAACATATGCTACAAAATAGTATAAGTGTTTCAGGCTTTCACTAGCCATAAAAGTATTTGGGTAGAAAATATCCTACTAAACTTAACACCCAACAAACCTAACCACTTTGAAAAAAATCTAAAGATTCTTGAAATTCTATAAACTTTTATGTCAAAACATGTCCTCTTTGCAAAGACCTCCACTATAAGAAACCCGTGTTTGTTGTAATTCAATTCTAAGTGACATCCACTTGTTTTTATGTTAACAATAATGTCAAATGAAACGTCACAAAAAACACAAGTTTTTTTTATAGTGCTCGCATGAATGGCCTACAAGTCTAGTGATATAAATTTCATTCCTAGTTAAATTGTTCTTCAAATAGTATGATATTTCAAAAGAGTCACCTTAAAACTATGAATTTAGTGTCTTTAAAGGCTTAGAAGCCACTCCACTACTACAATGCCTGAACCAATGCCTTACCTTTGTTTTAAAGAAGACAATGCCCAATAAAATGAGTCCCCCACTGCATCTCCATAAATGCAACCATAAATGCATTCTAGGTAGGAAAACCCATACACATATGTTTTAAGGGGAGTGAATACAACAAAGACTTTTAAAAATTGAAGAAAATATTCATGCCATTAGCCCTTGGATGGCCAATTCAAGGACACTAAAATATTTAGCTTGAATACTATAAACATCTATAGACCAACACTATGAATATTTGAAGTCATTCCTATAGTGGAAGCATTATTGATGTTTGACTATATATTGAAAAAGCTAAATAAGTCTAATAATTGACTCCTATCTTGATCCTTGCAAAACAATTGTTCTATCCCTCTCTTCACTTTTGAACTTCCATCTTATGCCTATCAACAACTATGGTAGCTCCAAACCTCACCATGATGATCCTTAATCCACCCGGCTACCATCTAGGAGCTACATGTTGCTACGTACTATGATCCCACATACAAAGAACTACATGTCCACTACAACTAGCATGATTCTATGCCATCTTCTCCTCATTATTTGCATATAAACTCCCGCTTTTTTTTTTTTTATCAATTGTAGTGTCTAAAGTTTCAATCTCTTCATGACTTCTTGTACCATTTCTTTGATGGAAGTGGCCATTGAAGTTACCAATATTACATTCACACTCTTGAATTCAATTAAATCTTGCTCATCATTATTATGTGGAGATGCTTCAATCACCCACCAAGAATTGCCGCAATGAGTTCAAAGAAGAGTGTGTGCACTACTAGGTCAAATGCAAGGCCTTGGAGCTTTGCTTGTAGGTGTGTGATTGCAATTTCTTGATTCTGTTGGCAAATGGATAGACAATATGTTAGAAATTTGTTAGTATATTACCCAAGAGTAGAAGCACAACCAATTCCATTCAGCAATGGAGATCATTCCCTACTCTTACCACCATTGTTGTTGATCACTACTCATTGAAGGCCTTCCGAGTTGTAGCTTCATTATGTAGCTTGCTCTTTGCCACTTTTTTTAGTTCCATTTCTTAATTTGCTTTTACTTTAATTGTAAGTTTGGTCTCCGTTCTCTTCATTTCCTTTGCCTTCTCTACCTCTTGTTTCAAGCAAGATTTCTCTTCCGTTGCCCCAAAATACTCGTCACTTGTGATTATAATTGACATGGAATAGTTGATGATAAGATCCCTTCTTTGCCTCCTCTTTACAACTCTGGGGACTTCTGGTAACTAAAAAAAATAATGCTTCAATGATGAAGATTGTTTCCTTGTTGTTGCCAATGATGTTTTGCCTGCAGCCTTTGGCTCAAAATTAAACAAGCTATTGTAATTGTGAATTGTTGAATTGTTGACGAAGTATTGATGTTGATCTTATTGCAATTCCACAATTTGGTCACCAAGAAGCTCTTGCAAGCCTATATCATCTACTCATATGTCACAACTATCTTCATTGTCGCTATTAACATCTGATTCAGGCTAGATGTAGATTAAAACAATATCTTTTCTAGTGTCTTTGTCATTATCTTCACCATTTGTTTGCATGTTATAAATGACAATCATGTGGTTACCAATGTCGTCTTCTTTGTCTAGAACGGTAAATAAGTTAATTGCCGATAACTCTTACTCGTTACAACTTGCTAGAATTGTCTACTACTAGGTTCTATTTTATTCTCTAGTGCCCAAGAATTGTAGGACCAAATCCTAGTGCCTACAAATTCTCTTTGGATGTTTAATTCAGTAAGAACTCTCTTCAATGCCAAATCTACCCATTGTGCTAGATCTCCTTTAGTAGAACTCTTCTTTTATTTGAAATGTCGAGGCATCCTTGTAACCTTGAAATTCACACTTGAAGGGCCTAAAGACATTGATGTCTAGAGGTTGGAGTCTATGACTGTAAGTGTCCATTTGGATGGCTTCACTTGAGACTATAGGATGGAAAAAGTAATTTTTCATCCAATTTTCTTTTTAAGTTGTTTGAATACATTTCTAGTGAATAGTATTGCAAATTCTATCATTCATTCATTAAAGTTTTTTTGACTTTTCAAAATAAGAAGATGAATATGCTTAATCCATGGGTCACCCATGTGTATTTTGGTTATTCTTTGCTATTTATTCTTGATGTAAAATTTAGCCATAAAAACGATATTTTTTGAATTTGGATCCAACTAATGAAATGGAGTTTATTAAGTGCAGTTTTATACTCCAATTGGTAAATTTGAAAAATACATAAACCTCAATATTTTATAGCAATATGAACTCTCATATGGTTTATAGATTTTATAATTATAGAATGACACAAGAACTTTGGTTTATACCATGATGTTAAACACTATAATATACATATATGTTAAAATTTTCAGATTTTTTTAGTATATTTTGTATTTGATAAAAAATTAATTAATTTTTTCTAAAAGAAATTCACAATAATTTCAAAAAAATTCCCAAAAAATTTGAAAATGTTATGACTAATAGTAGATATATGATATCATCTCAAAAAAAAATACAAAATTTCATCCATATTTCCTCTATTCCAAAACAATCTTCTAATTCCCCTTTATTTTTTTGTCTCAAAATGATCTTTTGGTTGCACATGATATTGCAAATCAATTAAATTTTACTTTTGATTGTTATTTAAAACTAGCAAAGTAACTTCAAGTGGCAGTTTCCCCTCCATCCATACAATCATCAATTAAAAGACAAATGAAATGACTAAAGGGATCAATTAACACTTTTGTTAATGTTTTTTGCATCGCATTGAGTGTTGCTCAATTGAAAGAGATGAAGCTTTAGGCTTTTGGGTAAGGCAGAAAAAAGGTCCCCACATGGTCTTGAACCAATACTACAAAATGACAACTTCATACTCAATAATTAAGTGTCTACCAATGTTCCTTGAAAATGCCTCTAAAATTTCACTTTTCAATATTCAAAACCTGCAATTTAGAAAGAGCTCCTAAACTCAAAGACAATGTGAATACACCAAACTGTACTTATAACTTGAAACACGTTGAAATTACATTATTTTTAGCTTCAATCCTAAAGATTTTATCCAACCAAATTAGCATATCATTTTGTGATAGAAGAAGTATTTAAGGTAACTGAACCCATTCTAGGGCAAATGGGAGTGCCAATCCATTGTAGGCAAAATTATAGCAGTGGTGTACATTTCAGAAATTGAATGTATACCACTACTATAATTTTGTCCACAACGAGCTCAATCCTATTTGCCCTTGAATGGTCTCACTTACCTTAGTTGCAAAGTAATAGCAAATAGTGATGGAGAATGAGGCTTGAAATCCATGCTCATGGGCCCGTCCTACCAGGGTCAAATTGCTCCCTTTACGAAAAAATGTTCAATCTGACGTGCACCCTAATACTTAAGGTAAGTGATGGAGACACTTTAATTTAACCCTCTAGCGTTGCAGTGGACACTAAGTGTTCGGTGTTCGATGGATGACTTTGCTTGACACTATAGGATGAAAACAAATGTTTTTTCATCCAATTTGTTTATTTGGATGGTACTAGAGTACATTTTCAATAAATAGGACTGCAAAGTCCCTCTTTTTGATCTTATTGACTTTTCTAAAGAAAAAGATGCTCAATCCATGGATCATCCTTGTAATGTATTTTGGCCATTTCTTGTTATTTTCTCTTGATGTGAATTTGAGCTATAAAAATGATGTTTTTTGAAATTGAGTTCAATTGATGAAATGATGCCTATCAAGTTTAGTTTTTATTCCATTGGTAAATTTTGAAAAATTCATAAATTTCAATATTTTATAACAATATGAACTTTGAACTTATAAACATTGTTTGCTGATTTCCTAATATTAGAGTGACATGGTAACTTTGGTTTATTCCATACGAGGATGTTCTACACTGATATACATCTATGGATAAAATTTCATTTTTTTGGGTGAAATAGCTCCCACAATGATGTCCCTGTGTCAATCTTTGCAGTTATCAGAGCCCGCACCCTTCAGAGTCCTTCACTTCCTAGTTGGTGGTTGGAGATGGCACCTGAGACAGTGAAACTATAACACTGTTCCCAGGAAACCATCCCTCAGAAAATTCATTTCAAATTGGAGTACAAGATTAATTATATCCAAGAGCTTATTTATTCGATACAATCTGTTTCGAAAATTCAACTTTAGATGCAGCATAACCAAGCTGTGGAAAACCCCACGTATTGGTGATGTTCCCAACCTGCAGAAAATTTGCAGTTCCACGAGAGATCCAAGTACACAATTCTTACAATGAGTGTCAAGCTGCGAAGTAATTCTGAATAGAAAGACAGTACGTCACAGCATCACAACAATGGAGCAGTATTGACGGGCAAGCACAAAATTAAATCGAATAAACCTATCGCGAGATGCAGAGACGAGACTTCGATGTAGAGCTGGGAAGCAACAAATGCAGGAAGAGATGGTCCAATAAGAACGATTGCCTTTTTCATGTTACAAGCTCAAAAACAGAGACCTATTCCTCCTCCTCTATGATCTTGGTTCCCAGGTTTCTAAGCCCTTCCGCAGGCACCTCACTGGCAGAGACATATGAGTACAGCTCCTCCTTAGCGTCCTCGTCATCGTTACGCTTCCTGGCAATGCGCACTCTGATTCTGGTAGGCACATTGCGGACACCTCGGCTCCAGATGTGCTTGTTCAGCTTCACATCAATTCGCACATCACTGGTTCCCATGGTTTTCTGAGCGAACTTCCTGATCTCCTTTACTGCCTTCGGTGCCATCTTCTTGAAGGTGCTGTAAATAATGAACAAAAACGTCCCGTGAGAACTCGGGCAAAAAAAATTAAAGAGATGCAGAAGATGAGTCAAACACTAACCAGCTTGCAAACAACCAGAAAAAGACATTTTCTTTTTCTCACTATTTTAAACATTGAGACACCCCAAATCGACAAGGACCCACGCGTGCCACTCAGATACTCAGCTAATGTACATTCCCTAATAAATGTGTACCTATTGTTGAAGAAGCGAATTTAAAACATCTATCAATAAAACTCTCCCATGGCGTGTAGGGAATAGGGCATCCCAATAAGGCGCGTTCTTTGGCCCGTTGGAATCCTCTTTCATTCGCCAGCAAGGACCGAAAAAATGGAAAGTCTAATTAAAATGACAACATCAAAAGTGGCGATTTCGGGCCTTTCGTGCTAACCTGAAAACCTAATCTCACAACCAAGACGCGCCAATGAATCTCTCAAATGATTCCATATCGCTGGACGCGAGCAACGAAAGCCAATGCTCCCATCAAACCCAGAATTCAAACTACACTTTCTCTCCAATTGCGTGGCAAAAATACTCACATAACCTTCGCGGATTCGAACAAAAAGTATGGAAAAAACAATACGCATGAGCGACACCTCGCACCCAGAACAGAAGCCACTCAACGATTAAGCCATCAAACCTTGCCCCAGCGGAATACTTGCGACAATCCCATGTTAATGCGAGCAGGAGAATTTTTCACAATGCGATTCACAGTCAAAAAAAAAGCTACAGGATAAACAATACACGAGAGAGACACCACAAAACCACAAAACCATGGACAACAAAGCCATCAAACCCTAGCGCCACGGGCGTGTTTGTGACTATTTGATGTTCTAGGGCAAGAGGGATGCAGGATTGTACCAGCCATGCAGTCTCCTGTGGAGATTGATCGTATATTCGCGAGTGACGACCTCATCCTTGCGGATTTTCGTCTTCTCCACCATCGTGACGAGCTGCGAGATCCGGGTCGGAGACGAGGAAGGCAATGGCGATGGAGGACGCAAAAGGGGAAGACTCTGTGAAGGCCTCTGGCCTAGTTCTCCCCGTCTCGCCTATGCCCTAACCCTAAACTATGAAACTATGACGTCGTGGATGGATGATTTCTCCTTCGTTACCTGTTTATCATTCGTTGAGGTATAAGTGCACTCTGAACTCGTCGTCTCAAACTGCGGTAAGAATCTGAAATTTCCGAAATTGTATCCAATTCACACCAAAGTGAAGAAAAGGCAGAGTATGACCCCTAAATGCCCAAGGCACCAAATTTTAGTGTCGACAATACTTTGAAGTTAAATAAAACCTAACCAAGTTGCTATTTTTAATGGGTTATACTTTTGAAAATTTATTTTTGAAGTCTAGCTAGTTTTAGCATTGAAAAAATAATTTGAAAATGATTGATTATGGTTTTTCTATTCAAGATTTTGTGTAAGGGTGTCCATTTCAATCTTGCCTTCCCAAAGTGTTGAGGGCTCTTGGAAATGAGTCTCAAATACACTAGATCTTGGAAAAAAAATCACATTAGAACTTCATTCAAAAAAATTGTAGAGTAGATTTTGAAAAGCCATAAATTGATTGGGGTTATGCATGTTAGGCCCTTTAGTCTCATGTTTTTTTGGTGACTAAATTTTTAGATTTGACTTGTAAAAAGAGGATTGAAAGACTTCAAATCAATTTTGCAGTTTTAACACCCTTGTGATCAAACATTATAATCTTTCAATCTATAAGTGATATTGTTGTGTTTTCTTTTCCTATGTGATCTTTGACATGTCTAGTTTGAATTTGTATGGTTATAACACAGAAAATATTGATACAACTTATCAAAATGATGGTTTTTTGTTCAATTTAGAGCAAATTCAAAAAATTCAAAAAAAGCCTTGGGCATTTAGGGGTTAATAGTAAAACTTATTACTTGCATAATCTATGAAGTTTTAGTTTTTTTTTTAAGCACATGAACCATTTCATTGATAGAGGAAACAAAACAAAGAACCTAAAGAGCAAGTCCCTGACAAACTCACAAAGAACAAAACCAATAAGTTTTCAACAAACAAATAAACATTTTTATCATTTTCCGCAACAACTATACAATGGATCACCCGTCGGCAATCAGCCATAGGCACCCATTGCCGCACAATGTTCACTACCCATTTTATGTGAACTCACCCATCTTTGGGATGGCTAAGTTCCAGTTCATGGTAAACAATGAGCATGATCCAAAGAATCTATAAGATAGTTTGCTCTAAAAGCGCCCATGTTCTAAATGCAACCCCTATCTAGGAATGGATGACATGTTGCTTGAAATATCTATTACTATCAATGATGAGTTAAGTAGGCTTAAATGGTCACTTTAAGAGCAAACTATCTTATAAATTTTTGTAATCCCACTATTATTTTTAAAGGTGGGAGGGTGGGAATCCTTAACATTTTTAATTGGAATTTTTTCTAATAGCAACTTTTGGTCATGAACCATAGTCCAAAATTTTTTACTTTATTTTATCTCCTACCTTTATTTATGTAGAAGTTAGAATACTCATCAATTATAAAATCAAGATCTAAACCCCTAAAGGTCAGAGACTATGTTTTCACCAAAATTGCTCCAGAATTGCTATTATAATACAAGTACCAAATTTTTAGAAAATAAATAAATTTGGACAAATGTAACCATAGGATCTTGTATTAAATTAGTTTGAAAAGATGTGGAAAAAATTTCAGAAATTTCCACCGTGTGGATTGCAAGATAATAGTGTTTGAATTGACAAAAATCCTTTTTTGGTCCCTGCAAAAATCTGGGCAGCTGCACATCACAAGGTCACATTTGTATGAAACAATGTCCAAAATGGTGGTTTCTTTTTGGATTCATTCTTCAAGGCAAGTTGGCTACATGTTTGAAAATTTTCAGATCATTTGAAATTGTAAAACATATAATAAAAAATAGTAAGTAGAAAGTGGTAGATAATGTTTAAAACACTAAATTGTTAAGAATTTAAATATGGAATTAAAAAATGTCAATCCATTGGCTAGGGGCCTCTAGATTCTTACCAATCACAAATGTCCAATGCAATGCAAAAAACAGTTGCTCTTTGTAGTCACAAAATCCTTCATTTTCTTCTAGTGTGTTGTGGTAAAAATGTAAAATGAAATGACAATTGTATTTGAAAAGTTGTAATTTTTCTACAATCAAGTTCACAAGTACTTTCAATAATATATTATCAGTACACCATCTACTAACCATGCATATTAGGTTTAATTATAGGAGCTATAAATGTTGCCCTTTTTTTGTGAGCATATGACATTAATGAGGTTTTCTTCTCAAGTTGTTAAATTTTTACTTCTTTTGGGGCCCTAGCAAGGTCTACTATTTTCTTCTTCTTTTCTCCTTTCTGATAGAAACCATCATCTTTGTGGCATTGTGTCATGTGGTGCTATGTACGGCAAGCAACATGTCTACAATAAGTTACTACTTACTCAAGGCACATTTGCATCCAACAATAGAATTTTGCTACAACAACACAAAAAACTCAATAGAAATTTTTTTTTTGTCAATACGGTAGTTTGAGAGATAGAGCAAGATTTTAGATATTATAGCAGTGAAAGAATTTTGAATTCATACACTACACTTTTTTTTATTATCCTTTGCAAAGTCATAGCACTTTGCTACAAAGATACACATATGTTGAAAACATTGGGAATACTAGGATTGAAAACATGGCAACTTCTTCATCACAACGTCCAACTTTTGGCTCGGTTTGCAAAAGAACTTTTGATTCTTGAAAAATATGTATAGTTTGTATGTTTTGATCTACTAATGAAGGCTATAAGCCTATAACATACAATGTGGGTTGAAGACACTTGTTGTTTTCTCACTAGCATTCCAATTTTTTATCATGTTGTGGGATGGGCACAAGTGAGGTCCACATCTTCTAGGAGCTATGTGCAAACCAACTTCAAAAAAATTCTCAACCAATACTCTCATGTTATTAAATTGCATTATGCTTAGTTGTAAACTTTTCACTTTCTATGTACTAGAACAATTAACTTATGGTACAACGCATTGACAAATTTCTATAAAATTTAGTATTGATCTCTCTACAATTGATATGGCACTTTGAGTGGATAGAAGAAATGTTATGTTTTCATGACTCTATTATGATTCTTGCATTAGAACAGTAGGAAGTTTTGGAATATAAACATACTTATGGATGTATAAAGCTATAAGTGTGTTCACATAAAAGTCAAAAAGAGGACTTAGAACTGTCAAGTTGTGACTTATGCTATATAAAAGTGTTGAACTCTAAGAGCTTAGAATTGATCAAATTGATGCCCTATCTAGGGATGTTTAAGAAAAAGTTTGTTAGTTACAGTGAGATGTTTTGGACCGTACGTCCCCCAGTTGCGTTCTTGGTACCAAAAGTCAAAAAGAGGACTTAGAACTGTCAAGTTGTGACTTATGCTATATAAAAGTGTCGAACTCTAAGAGCTTAGGATTGATCAAATTGATGCCCTATCTAGGGATGTTTAAGAAAAAGTTTGTTAGTTACAGTGAGATGTTTTGGACCGTACGTTCCCCAGTTGCGTTCTTGGTACCATTGGAAATCCCTTTGTGAGGAGGGGTGTATGAGCTTTGTTTCGTGGTGTTTCAATTCATAGAAGAAAATATATTGAATTTCACAGTTTTTATGGATCAAAAAATAGAAGATTATTTTTATTTTTATTTTGGTTGTGGCAATGCAATGGTATAAGACACACTAGTTCCTAGAAAATTTTAAAGTTAATTCATACAAAAGGGGTGAATAAAATCCTTAATGAGTGAGCGAGCAACAAAAGTAAACCTCGTATACTATGGGGTTCCAATATACTCTCCAATCCCTTTCAACATCAAATTATTTTGAGGATTTTAACCCTATAGGAGTAAATTATAACCTTTAAGAGTTTAAGATACAATCCACTTGCCATATCATGTGCCGTATTTGATTAGGGTGAAGATTTATCCCTTTGGTGTAAATGCTTTGAATTTAGTTTGAAATTTTGCCCTCTTTCTTTTTATATTTCTTCTTGGTTACTTTAACATTATATTTACTCTAATTCCATTCTTATACACTTGAATTTATACTCCTAAGTACACAATAAACTTTCAACTACTTTCACATTATGTCAAGAACAAGTCAAGCAAGTCAACCAAAACATTTTGTTAACCCCTAAATGCCTAGAGGCCCCAAAGTGTCCTTACAAGTTTCAAGTGTAATTCAAAGTGCCGTAACTTTTGCATCCAATGTCCAAATTCAATAAAAACTTGTTGAAAAAATTGCACTCTCTTTTCTAGTTTGTGTGGTAAAAATTTCAAATCAATACAAGATGTATTAATTTTACGTAAGCCAACAAAAGTTTAGAGGTTCAATTTGAATTCACCAAACTGCATTTGATGTCTGCAATTTCAAGGGCTTGTATTTCTTTCATCCAATGTTTGTTTTCAATAAAATTTTGTTGGATTATGATCCCATTGAAGTCTTGTTATTGTGATAAATTTTTTATGTCAATCCAAATTGATTTGAATGTTTGGGAGCAATTCAAAGTTCAAAATCTCAACATTTTTTGATTACAATGACCTTGGTGGTGTGTTTTTTCTTATAGTGTCTGTTTTTTATATAATTTTTTTTGTGAAAGTTGCGCATACTGGTCTAGTTTGTGTGGTTAAATTTCATATCAGTCCAAGAAGTTATGGATGACGAAGAAGCATTTTATTAGAAGGAGTTTAAGCCTCCTATGTGTTTTTATTGCTATATTTTTACTTTTCAAAGTCATTTTGCAAACACAATGAGTCAATTGCGTGAAATTTTCTTTCATCAATGTGTTTGTATGCTGATTTTGAATCATTTTCTAGTTTAAATTTTATCCATTTGAATAGGTTTAGAAATCAAATTTCACCTCCAAATGTATTGCTATTTGCTAGGATTATCTCAGCATCCTTTTTTGATACTAAAACATTATAATCTTGTAATCTATATGGCCAAATGACTCTAGATTTGATTCACGTCATCTACAATATATGTGCTACAAGATTGTATGGTTGAAATTTCTATACATTTGTGACATTTAGATCTATAATACTTCAAAAGCAATGATGTTTTTGAACCCTAAAATGTCTTGGACTTTTAGGGGTTAAGCTTTTAAACTAAATTAATGCACTCCTACACATGATTCAAATTAATTTTCATCATTACTATCATAGTTTGTTAATTAAAAAACAATACTTTATTCATCCCATGTCAATTGACATTATAGTAGCTTTTCTAAATATATATCAACATATTTAACAAAACATCAAATACAAAACAAGGCCCAAACCTAATTTTTCTTGATATAAAATGTCTCAATAGTAAGTTAAATTCAAAAAAGATAAACCTTATACCATAAACTCCTTTCTAAAATCGTCAATGTAGGAAACTCCACAAGCTCCTTTGCTATAGCATTGCATAACACGCCTAAAGCAATATATTACAAAAGACACTTCAAGAAAGAACCTACACCTCAACCTTGTAGTCCACAACAAAAAATTCTAATGGATGAAAAAAATCCAACATGTCATATTGAACCAATGTAAAAATGCTAAAATCAGCAATTATAATGCTAAGATTGATTTTGAATTTGAGCCAAAAATAGAACACAACAATAAAATCTTCTTACAACATCACAACATACTCAAGATAATTATCCATAAATCAAGTAGTGGAAACACAATGCAAGAAAGGTATTATATACAAAATTCTATACCAAAAATTTGTGGAAAATTCCAAATGAAATTCATTAAAAATTTAATGGACATTTTTGCTATATAAAAAGGCTATAGAAAGCCTACAACCAAATTTGTATCAAGGCAAATGACAGAGGAAAGTAAAGGAAATTCAAAAAAAATTGTTGGGAATTCTTCAGGATCAAGGTGAATATGCTTGTGACTGTTATTGCCTCCTTTCAATGCATGATGAGTTGTAGATTCTTGTGTGACTATTCTCTATTTGCGTCTCTATTTGCATCTTTATTTGCATCTCCTATACAATCCATATAAGCTTAGAAGATCAATTATTAGTGTGTACATATAAGAATGCAATGCAATTTGAAGACAATTCACAAAGATAAGTTTAAACAAAGAGCCATGTCCTAGCTAGGTGCTTGAAGTAGCACCATTTCATACGATTCCTCAAGTAATTCAATTAGTGAGACCCCAGCATTGATTTTGGAATAATAAAAATTTGAAAAGTGAAGTAATATGGATGTTCACTATATTTTATATAAAAATATCTTGTAATTTAAATTATTTTCATAATATCTTAAATAGTGTATTTATCATCCATACATGATACACTCATCTCGACACTCATCAACTTTCATTGATCCAAATTCATAAAATTAGTGTGAGGATCTTGCACTGTTCAAATTCTTGCACTAATTGAATTTAACTTAAATAGTGCAATAAAAAAAACTTCAAATACTCAATAGTTATAGCACTTATTTAAGTTAATGCATTTTGTTGTTCAACAATAGTTTTTGGATAGAAAGTGGAACCTGCAACATTGAAAGCCCTCCAATTGTGGTGGATTAGGTATAATAACACCCCCAACACTATCATCCAACTTGCACTCCAACCTATCATCTACTTTTGACAATTACAAAGGCTTTGAATTAATATACTATTGATATTTGAATCCATAATTTTGCATAGGAGATAACTCCTGAACTAACAACTAAAATTATCATGAATGAATACTTAGAAAGTGTACCTCATCTTCAGTGTTATTAGCTATGTAACGGCTAGAGTGTCGACTTTGTAGTAGTGACCACCCTACAAAAAATTCTTTCCAATCTTCCATCAAATGGCTCCCACACAATGAGGTCAGACCAAAAAAAATTGGCTTATATGCAAGTTGTGAATGCTCAATAATATTCAATTTCTGAATCCTATTTGACTTTTATACTACATCAAAATTATTATATTTTATTGGTCACTAAAGAAAACCTATGCTTACAATAAGTCACAATGCCATTTCATATTAGAAAAATTAGTGAGTCATGGTTACAAGCTTATACTATTAAATTCTCAAGTTTAGGATTTTTTCAAAATTTAAATTTGAAAGAGAAACTACACTTTGTGAGCTTCATTTCATTAATTGAACTCAAATTCAATAGAGAACAAAACTGAAATGAACAAAAAGAAGCAAGAAGTTGACAAATTTAATCATTATTTTTGAATTAAGCCTAGTGAGAAAATCTCCTATAATATAAATGCCTTGAATTTAGTAAGATGAGTAGAACTTGTGGAAAATGATTGAATGAGAACCATCCAATTTCCATTGTGAAATTGAAAAAATTGTTGTTCATAGGAACAAAAATTGGCACCATCGAGGTTCAAGGCTATTCCATACCAGTGCGGACTAAACTGTACTCCAATCCACAACTGCCTCGTAGAACTTTATCATCCTCTGGTGACTCGAATCCCTAGTTTGCAAAACCATCCTTCCTTTTTATAAGAAATGAGCATCTTCGTTTCCATGTGATTCCAAAGACTCAAATCAAAAAATTTGCAAACAAACAAAGCATTGATTGCAAGAAAAAGATGACTTCACACCTCACAGACAATGGTTGTCTCATCGAACTTGAGGTGCCCAGGTAGATCGGTTTTGCATAGCCACTTTGAATTGTGTGCATGGGGTTTGATGTTTGTGCAGTGAACAATAGCTAGCCCCTCAAAGATGGAGTCTCCAAGACACCACAATCACAAATCATTTATAAAATCCTTCTAAAGTAATCTTTATATCAATACTATAAGCTTAAAAGAGGACTATGAGCCTCTAAAGAACGAAAGCAACCTTCAATAGACCCTAATCACATGATACTCCAATAATCCCTATTCATAAGATCACATGACAACCTAGAATGGAATCTTTAGAGACACCACAATCACAAATAATTTATAAAATTCTCCAAAACAATCGGGAGGATAAGACATGACAATGAGTTGTGAAACCATACTATGAGCCTTCAATAGACCTTAGTTACATGATAGCCCAATAAACTCTAATCACAAGATCACAAAAGCACATGATAACCTAAAACAATTCAATCACAAGGTAATTGGATTTACAAAATTAGACAAGGAAGGTTGCAACTCACCGGGCTCAAATTCACAGCCCTTCACACATCGAAGTTGAGGAATGGGCGACGACCTTCTGTATGCGGTATCTTGTCCCCGGTGAAATTGAATCTGCCCTAACTTGGACAAAAGCACGGCGTCGCCGAAGGGAGCATATTCGGCCATTACAAATGGAGTCTTTTGTTGCACATGTATAAAGGACAAGAAAAGGAAGAGCCAAAGAATGCCAATCATAATCCATGTTGCAAATCGGGAGTCCCTGATTCTCATAGTCCTGTTTCATAACTCATTGGGATGGAGTTTACGTTTCATTGAAAATTAATGATGTCCTCAAGATTTTGACCTAATTTTGATAAGGTGCAAATTTTATTTGGCATGTATGGCAACATTGAACCAATGAAAAAGAGGAATGGTTGGAAAAGGCTTCAATCTTTTGTTTTTTTGCAGTCTGTAATAGGCTATATTCCAAATATTCAAGGCCTCTATTCAAGTGTGCCAAGCAATGGAGCATCAAGGTTGTCTTCTATGGTGCGTACTTGGGAAGTGCGTATAAGTGTGTAGGGGTTGTGATTGGCCTTAGAATTCCAAAGCCTACACAACGTGCATTATAGGGGCACCTTTTGCAGCCTAGCAATCTGCACTTGCAATTACATTCCTGTTGCTCTTCAAATTTAAGTTAATCTTGAAGAGCTTTGATGTTCATATTCATGATGATGAATAGAGGCTTTGAGGCAAATGTTTTGTCCAAATTTTTACTTATTCATTCAAAACAATTTGTGAATTCTTAGAAGGATAGTCTTTCTTATATTCAGTCAAAGCTATAAGTAAAAATGTACATAAATCTAAAAAAGAATGTAGGTTTTAAAAGGGTTAAATAAACTACATTCTACTTGTGATAACAATTTCATTCTCAAATGAGCTTGATTGATAAACAATGCGGATTTGATTCACAATACACAACTCAATCATGGTATTACAAATCAAATAGAGTTTGAATCCTAGATCACATTTTAAACTTTTATCAAGAGGATCTTGTTGTTTTTAAGAAGTTAGTTGGTTCTTCATCTCTAAATATTTCATACCCCTACACATGCATACAGTAGACATGCAAGATCTAAATTATTTTTGGGACATTCTTGGTGTCTAAACTTGGAGAACTTCTATTAAATGACTCTTCAAATATGGATGTGAAATATCAATATACAAGGGGGCAATATTCTTTGGAACATACATCTAAAAATAACTAAATAAACCAACAATTTGCGATACTATATGCATGGATGTTTTTTATAATTACAATGCATTGTCACTCATTACTAATAAGATGTTTTAGTAGTAGACAAATTAAATTATGTATTTTAAAATGCATTTTTTGAATTAAAATTTAATATATAAATTTTATGGTAGTCAAAATATTGTAATTAAATTAATTTAAAAATTAAAAATAATAAAATAGAAATTTAAATTCATAAATTTTTCTTTATATTTTAATTTTTTTTCATATATATATAGATAGATTTTAAAATTGGTAAGGATAATGTGGTCTAACTTTCCTCACAAATACAAAGGATGATACCTTTCTTTGAACCAATACTCTTTCATATAATATTTTCATATAATATTTTCATAGTTTTGGTCTTACGTTTCGGTGTTCAAAGATTTAATTAAAATGAAGAAATGTGTGCTACATATCACTAAAAAAGTTCTAGTATAGTTTAGCAACTCTGATCTCTTTGTTTTTTAGTTGAATTGAACCATTGTATAAATGGTCTTTTTGGAATTTGAGCCCAATTAATGAAATGAACCTTATTGATCTTTTTACCATGGTCTAGGGTTGTTGCAAGAAACACCTATTGTTTTTGTCTCAAAACCAACGATGCTAGCACGTGAGTGCACAATTTTAATCCTACAAGCCTTCAACCTAGTTGTAGGTGTATACGTGCAACCATTTGAAGGCGTTTATATCATATGTACATATAACATAGGTATACTATAACATGGAAAGAATCTATAATATAATTACCTATAACATAGATATCTCTAACCATCAAGAAGCTATCTATAATATAGACTCCCTAGGCTTAAAGGCTTATAGATTCTATGCTCACATGCTAGCATTTCCCTTTCAAAATGGCCTATTTCAATGAATATACTAATTTTTTAAATAACAATTTTTAAAATGAAATAAAATATAAATCATTTATAAATCATTAAAATAATATACTTGTAAATATTTAGGCCTAAAAAAATGTATCTCTAAAAAATTATGCACAAAAAAATAGCTATAGAATATACCAAGAAAATGTATAATTTGATATTTGATTTATAGAAAATAGTAAAAATAATAAAAATTTAAAAACAATAGAATTTTTTCCTAACTTGAGGATGCTCCTTCGCAACCATTTGCATCTTTGGGAAAAAAATAGTGTTTTTTGCACTTGCCTGTAGTGCACTTTAAGCACATGTGGAAGGTGGACACTTCACTATTTTGGAAAATCTCTTTGTCAGCTTGTGTAACTTTAGTAGAAATTCTCATATTCCAATTTTGACCTTCAAAATTTGCATTTTTGGGTCAAAAATAGTATTAAATTTTTTCAAAATGGCAAAATTAGACATTTGTTGGAGTTGTTTAAAAATAATATACTAATTTTAGAAAGGTGTAAAAAATTATTCGATGTCTACAAGTACCACATGTACCTTCATTTTAAATTTCATGTAAATCTGGCATACAAAACAAAAGTTATGAACAGAATACCACCCATCCGAGGCCAAGGGGACAAAAAAAAAGACTAGTGTTTCTTGCAATCATCCTCTATTGGTTTTCTATTTATAGTTAAATACAATTTATTTTTTAATGTTATAATATTCTTTATTATAATATACAACTATGGAAAAAAAATTCAAATTTATTTTAAGCTAAAGTTTGAATTAGATATGAATTTTTTTTACTTTTTCTTCAAAAAATCATGGTAATTTGAAATCATCATCAATAAATTTGAAAATTTTAGACAACATTGATTTCAACTCTGAACAATAAAATGAAATAAAATAATTCTCACTCAAACTTAGTTGCAAAATAGAGGAAACGAAGAAAAAAATTCAGACAGATTTCACTGCTCCGTCCTTCCAGGGTTCAGAAAATGACAGAATATCGGTCACATCCAAGTTCGACATGCGTTCAGTTCAGTTCACCGAAGCTCAACATTCATCCTCGTTTGATATTCATCCAACATCAGCATTCATCCCAAACCCATTCATCCGAGATCGATGTTCATCCAATCCACTCTCCCTTTCACTTTCACTTCCTTTCTCGCGCACTCGCGGGGCTGCAAATCCGACCGAGCGTGGACGCTGCTTGCGCTCCCCAACACACAGCAAATCATCAATCTCGCAACCCAATTCCCCTCCACCTCCGCCATCTCCATCATCACCACCTTCACCTCTCTCACATTCCATCCCCACCAGTCCCCCAAACTCCATTCACTAATCTCGAATCTCTCACTTCTCCTCCTTCTCCAATCCTATGTCGTAAAATCCTGGTTGCACGTCAATTTGGGGTGTTGCAATCTATCACCTATTCGCGTTGCACTTCAATTTCGACTGTTAGTGCAATCTTCATTATGATTCTCATCGAAACCTCACAAGTTTTGAATCCCAGAAGCAGTTTCTTCGGATTACAGCCATGCGCCACCCGCGTAGTTCCCAAGCTTTGTGCGCTTCCGAAGGTTCCTACGGTTTCCAAAGCAGGAATAAGCCAAGATAGGGTTTCACGGCGAGAGATGGCGAAAGTTGGCCTGGCATTGCCGTTTCTGGCATGGTGGATCACACCCGCAGAAGCGGAGGCAGCGTCGGTGTCGAGGCGAGTGAGGTTGAAGGACGTGGAGAATCCGAAGCTGCAGGAGGCCTTGCGAGCCGCAGTGGTAGGGGACTTGGAGAATGCTGAGACGTTGTTCTCGGAGTTGCTGGAGGAGGATCCCAAGAGCGCGAGTGTGTGGTCGAACAGGGGGAGTGTGCGAGTTTCCTTGCAGAAGTTTGAGCAGGCAGCGGAGGATTTTACGAAGGCAATTGCGTTGGCGCCCGATGCGCCCGTGCCTTTCTTGAATCGTGCCATTTCCTATGAGGTGAGAGACAGAACTTTCAAGCTTGCTCCGTGTCCTGCATTTTGTTTTGGAATACTACATTGTGAGCATGGTCATTTAACTTTTGTACAGTGACACTAATATGTTCGGACTTAGCATTATCATCGATTCTTAAGATACAGTATCAGCCACTTCAAGCATTTTGCTAATATGTAGGAGTATGCTTTCATTGGGAGATCGCATAATGGAGCCTTTGAGTGATCACATTGGGTATGACAACAGAGAAACTCTCTTGAGATCAGCTTGTTTTTAATCCCTATGTATGAATTTTTTATGCGATCATTCAAATTGGGAGGTTTAGATCACTATTCAAGGGGGATGTTCACAAACCCCTTTCCATTTAAATATCATGGCCATAGACATTTGGTCCAGTCTTGCTTACATACAACTTGCTGATTGAAGGCCAAAGATCACTTTTTTTGTTAACCAAGTGTATGAACTGATGGTTTGCTATCTGTACAGGAGAAGAGATGAGCTTCCGAACAGTTTTAGTATCTTCTACATTATATTATGATTGATGGAGATGGCGTTTTAATTTTTTCCTAACTTTGGCCAGTGACAATCAGGCAATGGGGCGCTACGACGATGCCATTGTGGACTGCAAAACTGCTATCGTCAATGATCCTGAAGTTTGTAACTCAAACCAGAATTGCTTTGAATTCATCTCATCTACCGAGCGCTCGATAGCAGAGGATATATGATGCTGCAGGTGAAGACTTAATTGCATAAGTGGGATAATTAGCTAATATGCTTGTAATTGGTTTCAGGAATATGCAGCTTGGTTTAATCTGGGGAATGTGTTGGTTCGTGTATCCGATTTTGACGCCGCATTGAAGTCATATGCTCGAGCTTCTGTTCTGGCTCCGGGAATCGCAGGGTATCGTCTCAAGGAAGCACTTGTCCTCTTTGAAGTACGTGGCAAAACATATTCCTCTCTTACATTCTGTATTGCTCCAGTTTTGTCTTTCTATGTTGGTTTTCCTCCTTATGGTTGTTTGTCTCTCCACAGCTGGACAGATTAGAAGAGACCAGGAAACTGGTTCAAGGACTTGTGCGGAAGTACCCAAATTATGCAGAGGCTCATGCCGTCTTAGCAGCTGTATTGTGGAAAGAAGGGAATCGTGCTCAGGCTGAAGGGCAGTTTAATGAAGCAACATCTCGAGAGCCAAGATACCAAGACATCAGGTTTTGGACTCGGTCCTTTTTCTTTTCAGTACCTTTTAAGGCTCGGTTGATACTTCAAATTTGGACTAAGTAATGGCAATAAAGAATGTGGTTATCAAAGATAATCTGCAAGTTACTCGGTAGGTACTAACCTGCAAATAATTTGATAGTCATTATTGGACATTATGCCGATGCAAGTGGCGTTTTAACTCCCTACCAAAGTTTGATCCTTCTAAAGTACTTAATGTGATATATCCGATTGTAGTGTCTTGAAGATCATGTTGATTGTCCTACCTTCAAATTTTCAGCGTATGATCCTATCCTAAGTATGCTAAAAAATTGTAACAAGACAAGTTTTAGACTTCAAGATTTAGCACTGCATTTAGCACTTGCATTTGACCTGGTGGATAATTTTTTGTATTTGAATCTCATTGGTTGCATGTGTTCTAAATTAGATTCTGTAATGGGTTTCAAGTAAAATTAATAGGAGCTAGCATTACGAATTCTAATCCTTTTCATTTCAAGCACCCATATTTTTTCTACATTGCTTCGAAATCCTGCATATTCATTACGATGGGTAATGATGCACACTTTGAAGTGGCTGATAGGGACGTTTTCAATTGTATGTGGTGCAGGTGGGTCGCTAGTGAGTTACAATGGCCACCTGGGATCATGAAAGCTATGAGCAAATTCCTGAACATTACGTATTGAGAATGACGTTGCACTTTCGAGTACCCCTGCTGAGAAGTAGCAGTTACTGATTTATTGAAGATTGATTGATGTTCATGTATATCAGGCTTAATGCTTTTGTAAGTTTGTAAAGAAAGACTTGTTACTGGGAGATAACTTTTAAGATATTTAGGATACCTTTCCTCCTAAGGCTTGAGGTTCAGTAGCATTGGTCACTTGAAAGGTAGATAATTAAAACTCATTGACCTACACTCCAGGATCAAGTTTGAGATTGGAACATTTACATTCAAAGAGTTGTACCAAGAATATGAGTAACATGAAAGCCGTAGTGTATTACTTTCCATTTTTGCATCTCATTTAGGCAATCGGGAAACTGCCAATTTAATGAATTTCGCCTGGAAAGTTTGAAGAAGTAAACTTTGGTTGTCACGAATTTCAAAACTTCATTCTAACCAATTACAAGATGATCCGACTAATACAGGAACAACTTAGATTGATCGATACCAATTACTAGATGATCCGACTAAATACAGGAACAACTTAGATTGATTGGTACCAATCACAAGATGATACCAATGTGAGAACTGCAGTAATAATCCAACTAGCATTTTTTGGGGCAATAAATACCCCATTTTTGAGCAGTGAAACTGCTGAAATGCTGAATCGGTTTCACGATTTGGACAAATGTACATACATGGGTTGGAAGAGTGAATGATATTTTATCCATATTACACACATTCCAAGAATAGAAGTAGGATCATCACTCCAAGGAGAGAAACTCAAGGAAAAAAATCTTGGGTATTGGGAATTAGGGTTTAACGTCGGCAAGAACATACCTGGCGAGAAAACGCTTCAGAGGGGTTGACGTCACGATGCAGCGGCCGGACAAGATTGCTCCCCGGACACTTTTTCCCCCTGTTCGCAATCGAGGAAAATACTGCGCTTGAATCACGCACAGGTCCGTTTCCGTTACTTGCGCTGGGGGGCAGGGGCTCTTGTTGATTGGAACCGTGTGATGCGTGGATGCTTTGGTGGGCGTCGCTGGCATGCTGAAGTGCACGGAGCGGCCAGACCTTAGCGGGGGTCGCTGCGAGCCGCCGTTGGGAGCTTCCTCTGGAGAATTAGGTTCCAGGAAGTCCTCCACACCATTGTTGATAGTAGATATCGTTGCCGTCTTGGAAATTAGTTTCTTCGGGACCAATTTCTCCGACGCTGCGTACGATTGTGACATTACAGGCTAATCAATAAGGCGAGCGACCCCACAGCGCACTATCCAACATAACACACATTCAAACTCAAAATTGATTCTGCCTTCATTTCAAGCCTCAGGAATTTCTGCATCCATGGCAAGCCTCATCGCAATGCATTCGGCGATAGGGATGCTGATCTATCAAAGATTGAGAAGAAATGACTACCTCGATAAACTCCAATCTCTGTAAAAATTGAACACTACGTCAACAGATTCTCACATAAAGCGATACGTCCGAGTACATGATGACCATGAGAAGACAGAGCATACATGGTCACCAGTCGCAGTTTTCTCCAGCTGCGGGTACAACGGTTGAGCACGCACTAGCCCTGAAACGTCGGGTTTTCGTTCTTTAAAGGCTTCCACATTTCTGCTTTGGGTTTGATCTCCATCATCGTGATCATTTCTAACCACTTTCTACCCGAGCATTTGCTCACCAGCGCTTTCTGAGCTAAATCTCAGCAGATCACCTTCAGTTGGAGCTTAGTACGCAGCGAGATGAATGTGTCGGTCATGGATACAACAAACGATGACCAGAGACCATCACGTTTGTGAACCTAGCAACCGACTCTCCTTCGCATCTGAAGGCAGAAAACGCAGCCTGAAACTCCAAGACGACCCCTGCAGACCGTGTGCATTCGAGCTCCGACCAGTGTACAATTTGTGCTGCGCGGATACTGTTGTTACAACTGTTCCTGGATCCAATTAACAATAGCGTAAGTCTAACACTTAAGTTAAGGTCACGATCGCCATCAAACGTTCCCATCAAACCCTGTATCCTGAACTTTCCAGAGTTTCTTCTTCGCACTCATGTCTCTCGATCTCTCAAGGACCATCTTACAATATCAGCATGCAATCGCATGTTTCAATACTTCAACTTAATAACAATTCTCTGGCACTCGGCGTTCTGCTCATTCCGCGATCACATCTGCTGGAGTCATCAATGCATGGTTTTCCAAAAAGAGGACGACGAGTCCTCGTTTCGAAACGAAACGATGCAATGTATGTTTTCTATTCAGGTAGGTACACCAGTATTTCTGTCGATCTAAGTTAGAGCAAATTTTCTACCAAATCGCTGCCAAATCTGGCTGAATAATCACGATGGAGACAGAAAGGTGCAAATCTAGATCTGGCAGTCCTAGATCCCAAGTCTTGTCATGTGCCTGGACAGATGTTGGAGAAGTGAAGGAAGCTGATACTTCGAAAACTTGATACTCTCGCATGCAATGAACTTCCGCGCCAGTGTTTCCATCAATGGAAGCAATCAAGATAATAATATTGTAATGGAACACTGGGAGTTGTAGTAATGTCAGGTCTGTATATTTTATTTCAGAAACAAACTGTGACCATGAAACAGTAAAGACATCCAGTCATATTGTTTATCACTGCCTAGTGCTATACGTCTCAGAAGACGTTGGCTACATACTATGTTACTTAACATTTTGGGGGTGATAGTAACCAATCCCCTATGGCACATAAAACCTAGGTCAGAAACTACAAGCTAGATTGTGCCACCCGAAATGAAAATAAAATTAGACAATCGCACTGCTTCTTGACGCAAGAAAGGCCTTCCAGCTTGTACTGATGTCTCTCAGCTCCGGAAAAACTGAATCCGGTTGCCGGTAGCGCTCGCACATGCAATTATAGTACACAGTGCCAGCAACAAGTGCTCTGATTTCGCGCCAGTGACTCCGCAAAACAGAGTTGGAAGCTTCTACCTCCAAATCCAAGATGGAAGACGCACATTCGTTCACCAAGTCTATGGCTTGTTGAGTCGCCTGGACAAAAGACTTTCCTTCACAAGCCATCGGCACTGTGACCAGATTGTGAGGATTTTTTTTCTTGTGTGCTCTCCTTGTGGTATGAGAAGACGTCATTTGCGATGGCAACATACAAGGCTGTTGTAATCGTGACTTTCTACATGTATGGCTCCGATCTCATGACAGTCGGAATATAGGTCTCAGTAGCAAACTCCGTCATTGTTACAATAAACATCCCACCCCCGTTTCCAGCGCGCATGTCGATATAGGACTGCAAGTCTTGGAAGCACGAGTTGTGGCCTGCATCGATATCAGCGTAGCTAGCAACAGAGACAAGGAAGTATTCATCGACACAATGAAGAAAGTCTTGGAACCATTCGGGATTCGACAATGCCAATATGTCCTGACCCACCTCGCACATCATGGTCTCAATCAAGGTAGCAAGGCAACCAGGGCAGCCAAGTGACTTTTGCTGACCCAAAACTGCAGTTAGATGATCAAGATATTCTTGCATTTTCAGAGGGCTCGAGAGAGCACTGTGGTCCATGCCATATAATGGTTCCATAAGACTCTTATCAGGATTGACAAAAAAGAGATCATCCAACACAAATAATAACGCATAGTAAGTAGACAAGACAACAAGACGGACCAAGTTGATCACTCCAGAGTAACAATATCTGGAAAAGGAAAGGCCTTGACGGCAGTAGGAGTCCCAAGAAGTGAGATTCTCATACTGCTTCCCGACTTGCTCGAAATAGTTTTGTACTTCGTGCACATTCTTGGCCTCAGCAAATGGTGGCATGCATGCTGTGTCCATGGACAACAAGGGTGGAAGCTTGTCATCTTCCTTGGAAGCAATCTTGACTGGAGAAACTGGAAACGGGGGCTCCATCGTAGTCACCGCGTGTCTTGATACGTCTCTTGAAGCTCGATCTTGTTATCCCAGATGGTTTATGGTAGTGTTTCTCTCCTCCTAACTCTTAAAGCACGTCACAGCCATATGAATGACAAAAAGAATTTGTCTGTGTAGGATATATATGTGCAACCATGCATCCTCGAAATTTGTACGTGACAAGTTGAGGTCTTGTCTAGGAGTTTGACTTTTAATATTTTATTAAGCCAATGATTCACATGGTACCCGATGGGGAGATTACCAAGATCACCATCTAGCCTGTCCTTGAAGGTTCAAAATATTGGTCCAATGAATCAAGTAGTACCCAAAGGGATGATCATTTCCAAGGACACCATCACGTCTTTTAAGGTTTATAACATTGGGCTCAACGCTTAAAGTACGCCACGGCCGTTTAACAGACAGAATCTGTCGGAGGGTATAAGAGCATTCACACGGTTTAAAAAAAAAAGATTCCTCTACTTGTCTCAAAGTATTGACAAATTAACAATGTTTTTCATTAATTTTTATTAACAACAGTTTTGTGAACTTTATTACAATTGTAGTAGAGTTTAATTTATTTGCATCTCCAGAAATTACATTCCAAGAATTTCCCATTTCCATTAAGGTTACAGCACAGTGAGAAGCTCATTAAATACACATGGGGTGGTAGTAGGTAGAGCAACCCATGTGGGATATGTAAATTAGAATGAGTAGGAGATCAAATACTCATAGTTAAGTCAAATTGAAGTAAGAATTGTGTTGAAAGTAGAATTTCAGACCTAATTTAGGCACAGTAGAAAAACTTTTTCAAAAGTCTTTGAAATAAATTTTTTTTTTAAATGAAGATAAATTTCATCTCAAAAAATCCGTTTGAAATTTAGAATCTCCAATCAAAAGTTATGAATAAATTTGAGAGAGGGATTGGAAGGAAATTTTTTTGGACATTTTCAAACTTCCTCTTTGAAGTTTTGACCATAACTTTTGATTGAAGGTTCTAAATTTCAAATAAATTCTTAGAGATGAAATTTATCTTCATTTATCAACTTTTCTTAGTTCAAAGTTTTTTGAATTTTTTTTTTCTACTATGCCTAAATGTGGTTTGAATTTCTACTTTCAACACACTTTCTACTTTTGACTTAACTATGAGCGGTTGAGCTCCTATCCCACATGGGTTGTTCTACATCCTACCACTCTATAAGTATATAAGTATCTTCTTCATAGCACTTGCACCTCAAGTTGAAATGAAAATGCATTACCTCCTATTTCTTTACAGAAGTATAGAAAACATTGTTGAGAGATGTCACTTGCTGTGCAGTTTGACTATCTTTTCTTGCAGACTTTGAGGTACCGACCTCAACTATGCATCCTTGAAATTTTTATGCGACATGTCTAGGTCTTGTAGAAGAGTTTGACTGTTATTATTTTATCAAGCCAATGATTCACATGGTACCAAATGGGGAGAAATCCAAGATCACTGTTCAGCCTGTCCTTGAAGGTTCAAAACATTGGGCCAATGATTCAGATAGTACCAAAAGGGATGATCATTTCCAAGGTCACCATCTCGTCTTTGAAGGTCTATAACATTGGGCTTATGATTCACACAGTACTAAGAGGGTGATGATTTCCAAGATCATGAGCTGTTCCTTCAAGAATAAAAGCATAGGGCCTAATCATTATGTTTAAAAGAAGTGTTTTAATTTGTTTAACGGCTTTGTCCTTACATTCTCCTTTTGTTTAAAAAACTTATTTTAATTTATTTAATGGTTGTGTCCTTTGATTCTTCGTTTGATTAAAAAAACATGATTTAATTTATTTAATGTCTCTATCCTTTGATTTCCTTTCTGTTAACAAAATGTGTTTAAATTTGTTTATAGCTTTGTCCTTTGACCCTCCCTTGTTTAAAAAACTTATTTTAATTTATTTAATGGTAGTGTGTCCTTTGGTTCTTATTGATTAAAAAACCATGTTTTAATTTATTTAATGGTTGTGTCCTTTGATTCCCCTTTCGTTTAAGAAATTGTGTTTTAATTTGTTTAATGGCTTTGTCCTTTGATTCTCCTTTTGTTTAAAAGTATATTTTGATTTGTTTAATGTCTCTATCTTTTGATTCCTCTTTTGTATAAAAATTATATTTTGATTTGTTTAATGTCTCTATCTTCTGATTCCTCTTTTGTTTAAAAATATATTTTGATTTGTTTAATGGCTTTGTCCTTTAATTCTCCTTTTGTTTAAAAATATATTTTGATTTGTTTAATGTCTCTATCTTTTGATTCCTCTTTTGTATAAAAAATTATATTTTAATTTGTTTAATGGCTTTGTCCTTTGATTCCCCTTTTGTTCAAAAAAACTTATTTTAGTTTATTTAATGGTTGTGTCCTTTGATTCTTCTTTTGATTAAAAAATAATGTTTTAATTTATGTAATGACTCTATCCTTTGATCCCCCCATCTGTCAAGAAATTGTGTTTTAATTTGTTTACCCTCTAAAGTTTCAAGGCCATTTTTCTATCAAAAACACTCAAAACTGCTATTTTTGCTGCATTCATCCAAAAAAGTAGAGATTTTCTTTTTTTTAGAATCTAATTGTAGGATCTTGTACTTCACTTATCTCAGATCATGTGGTAAAAATTTCATCAAATTTGACGGTACGGATTGGAAGATATTAGCATTCAAAGTTGGACAAAAAGTTCTTTTTCAAGAACATCTTTAGATTGCCCGAAAAACAAGATCGTCCATAACTTTCTCATCACTAGTCCAAATAGAATGATTCAAAGTTTTGAATGTAGAAAAAAGTAGAATGTGTTAGGAAAAAAAAAAAAATTTGGCTTTTTGGGATTTTTTTTGGGATACCCGCTAACCTCCATTTTGGGCTTCTTGTGCAATAACTTTTGCTTCCTAGCACTGATTAATATAAAATTATATTCCCAAGAAGCTTATATGTTTTTCTAGATTTACACTAATTTTTAGTTAATTATGATGAATATTGAGACTGTATGAACCTACTTGAAGTTGCATTTTGGCCCCTGTAGAGTCAATGGGACTTTAGGGATCAATGGCTTTGTCCTTTGATTCCTCTTTGGTTTAAATTTTTTTATTTTAATTTATTAAATTTTGTGTCCTTTAATTTCCCTTTCATTTAAATTTTTTTTATTTTAATTTATTTAATTGCTCTATCTTTTGATTCCCCTTTCATTTAAAAAATTGTGTTTTAGTTTATTTGATGATTCTATCCTTTGATTACTTTTTTGTTTAAGAAAATGTGTCTTAGTTTCTTTAACAACTCTATCCTTTTATTCTTCTTTTGTTGAAAAACCATATTTTAATTTGTTTAATGTCTCTATCTTGATATGTATCTTCTGGTCTCCAAAATATTGTGTAGACAATATATATTTTGCATTCACAGACTTCTTCTATACCTCATCGCTGTTGGTAGGCTGCAAAGATGAATGCTCTCCACTTCACTTTGTATTCAAATTATTACAAACTCTCTAAAATCATTTTGATTGTCATGAAGTTTGAGGCTACTTGGTTGATGACAAGTGTAGGTAGTGACTCTAGTGACTCAAAGTTGCGAGCCTTATTGTTTCCCTTCTTCAAATTCCGCTTTGATCTCCTCATCCCTTCATGAGTTTCACTCTCTATAGTGTACATGGTAATCTCCAACTGAACACTTCTCAAGCAGAAATAAACTAATTGAAAAATAAAAGTGGATCAAATCATAGGGAAGTAGGGCAATGGAGAGATGGTAAAGGAAATGAGCAAGAGATTTCTTTACCAAATGGGAGGCTTAAAGTCGTCCCAAGTTCCTGATGATCTAGGGGATTGACAATTAGGTAAGATCCACTTGCACAAGGTGTGAACTTTAATTTGAATTTTCTAATCCTAATTTTAACATAATACCAAGGATTCCCTCAAAGTATAGACAATCTATTTTACCTACTCCTTACATTCTCATTGCAAAGTTTTCCAAGTTGATTTAGTTTCACAATAGTAACGTTAATAGAAACTTGTCTTGAAGTATGTCCGCAAGACACATGATTACTACCAAATTGTAGCTGATTTTGGCAAGATTTTGTTTTGCTTTGTGTTTTTGAATTTTTGACGGTTCCAACCTAATGAGCAATCGGACTGAAGATGCTCCCTTCTTAGAATGGACACATGGCTTGTTCCAAGTATGTTTTTTTTCATATATTTTTTTTATAAGCTCAGTACTAGTTTATAGACCACAAACTTCTTGTTGGGGGTCCCAAACTTATGAATGTAATGTAGCTTGAATTTGTACTTCAATCAATGATAATGTGGCATTTTTGTAAAATATTCTTGAATGCCATTTAGATGAGGTCAAGTTAAAGAGGTCTGAGTGCATTGCTAAGGAATCTTCTTTGTACTTATTGTATGTTGCTAAATCCTATTGTACCTTGTGCCATGCCCTTGTCTGTAACTGCATATTCCTTGTTGAAAAAAGATGATGGCACAAAATTAGAGAAGTTCTTATCTAGATGTTTTTACACTAGAAATTGACCCTACTTGTTGTCTCTAGCAACTAGGGATAAATCTTGCATAAGCGTACTCGACATCAACCAATTGTGTTTTGAAAGGCCTTATTCATTATAATTGGACAATCGACAGATTTTGAGACTTTTGCCCTAAAGCAATTGTATGGATTTATCCTCGAGTCGAGGATAAGTTGAAACTACAACCTTTTGGCAATGAAAGTTTTTTATACATAGTGATATTTTAAAGTCTCAAATTTTCAAATAGTCTCAAAATTGAATAGTTATGACTATTTATCTTCGACTCGAGGATAAAATTGAGACTACCATTTGTCCAAATATAACGAATAAGGCCTTTTGAATGGCATTTTATTCACAAATAAAAAGGGTGTTTTCATGGATTTACTCTTCAATCTTGTGAAGAGCAACATCACTGTCTGATGTTTCCGTCTTTGTTGGTGCCAACTACAAGGTCCCAAAAATCATTTGATAGTGAAGTAATTCACTTAGATGCACTTCTGTAAGGGACCTTACTAAGTCATGTATCATTATGCTAAACCATCTGCAAATGAGTTTTGAACTAAACAAGCTCATTGGCCATTTGAAGCTAAAAAATTATACTTTAAATGAGTTTCCACCCAAGCTAGTCAACCATGTTACATTCATGTGGTATTTCCACTAGTTTGTGATCCATCACCTACTTTGATGATGCTGGGAAGCTGATGAATGGAGTAATTCTCAATAATACAATCTTAAGTAGACCAAAAGAATAATAGGAAGTAAAGAAAACATAAATCACTTCCCAACCAAAAAGAAAAGCTACCACTAATCGTATATACTGAGCACCATTAGAACAAATATGTTGAGTACCATTGAAACTTTGTATTCTATTTCATATAGCGAATGCTTCAAGAACCTCATTATTTAGATTTATTTTGGTTCCATAAATGTTTCAAATTTGGAGCCAAGTCTTCACCTCATCAAAATTATATTCATAATACATGTGTCTCAAAAATACAAGGTAACACACATCCTTGTATTTGTGAACTTGCTAGTATTTAGATTTTAAAATTCAAATCATCACACAATACGTGTGTCAATTCTCAAGATGTTTTGTGTAGGACCTCAAATATTTTTGACAATTACTTATAAAGTAATGGGATGATTAAAGAAAATCCAAGGTTTTATGAACCACTTCTCAATTATATTCTATGGGATAATTTACCTTTCCTATGAGTTAATAGTAGAAATATTTTTTTAAAGATGTAAACAAATGGATGTGATATTAGCAAATTTGAAATAGTTCATATAGAATATATTGTATGCATGTTCAAACTCTTGTTATTAAAATTGGAGGTTAGCATTATGAATTCTCGGAACTTTCCTTTCTTTTAACATTTTATTTGCATTAATGAATCTAAACAAAAAGCCCCAAAATTCAACTAAATTTTCCAAACTCTCACTGCCCTAAAATTATTGAAATATGAATCCCTGAAAACTAAAATAATCAGGAGGCTATACCATGGGTTATTGTAGACCAGTTGCCGGTCCTATTGCAAGTGTTGAGTATTATTCCAATATTCATTCACCAGTTTTGTGAAGAGAGACTGAGGGTTGTCCAGTAGTCGAATTGGTGTGTCGTATTCTGCCATCACTCCTGCAAGTACAACCAACAAAACATGCGTATTCAACTCCAAGTTTCAAGGCAGGACGAAGCCACTCTACAAAATCTAAAACCCATAAAACTTCTGCTCTACGTGAGTCCTTCGATCAACCAAGAAGTACAAAATTTACACTTCAAGATTCAAAGAAGAACTCGCCATTTACGCCTCTCAAAAGTTATGTATCCACAATTACTCACACATAAACACACCTCCAAATGCAAAGAAGATAATACAATAATGGGCAAAAGATTTGAAAAAGAAGCGGCAACAAGTCATCCACATGAGCATGATGACAGAGAGATCATGGAACAAGCTAAATGAAAACTAGGGTTTTAGGGTAACAAGAGGTGTAAAACAACCCTAAACCCTAAACCGAAACTAAGGTAGAAGCTTGCCCACCCATCCTATCTCAGTAACTAATATTTTGAACAAAGACTTTAGCAAAAAATGTGCAGAAAAACAATAAAGGATTCAGACGTTAGAAAAGTGAAAAATTTCGGAGTAGAAAAGCATACCATCAGTGAGGGCCAACACCATATCACTATCAACGACGGTAGGAATGCGGTGCGCCACGGTGACGACAGTGCAATGCTGGAAGTCGAAACGGATGAGTTTTTGAATGACGGCATCAGTGGTGGAATCGATGGAGGCTGTGGCTTCATCCAACACGAGGATGCGACTGTGCTTCAGCAATGCCCGTCCTAAACAGAACAATTGCCGCTGCCCCACACTCCAGTTTCCGCCTTCATCCGTCACTACAGTTTGCAAATCACCCAACCAGTTGCAATTGTTAACCATTCCACAACACTCACAGAAAGAACCCTTGTTTCTCAGCTCAAAGAATAACATACTTAGCTAAACTGAATATATTTGATTGATAGCTTGTTAGTGTTGAAAACCTCATATTCATTGAAATGGAGGATTGCACTGAAATTGGCGCTCGTGAAAATGCCATCTCCACAAATATGACCATAGTATTAAATGGTTAGAGCAAACGAAGTGATATTAGAGAAAAAGATATTGAAGAGAGCGATCGGGATATAAACAATAGATAGACAAGTACCAGGAGCATCAAGCTTCTCAGGCATGAACCGCACGATATTTGCAAGCCGGCACTTCTCCAATGCCTGTAATGAACATCATACAGAACAGAGTCAGAAAGAGGTCATTGTGAAGTAGCTTGATTATTGCATAAAATCCGAATAGAGAT
Organism: Antitrichia curtipendula; assembly: GCA_951230915.1. Lineage (NCBI taxonomy): Eukaryota > Viridiplantae > Streptophyta > Bryopsida > Hypnales > Leucodontaceae > Antitrichia > Antitrichia curtipendula. The sequence goes on along the minus strand of OX579639.1, from coordinate 21,630,696 downwards.
TGAAGCAATGGCTAAAAACCTCAACCCTCCATAATGACACCTATGAGCTTCTAAATGCATTTACATCTGTCGACAACTTCACATGTGAAAGGTCCGTCATAACATTGTTAAACAAGTCAACCATTTTCCACAGCAAATGCTTAGAGACAAAATAATTTGCAATTATCAGACTCATAACCTTAAGCAAACAGAGACCAACAAGGTACACATATCTCAGCTATATTATTCATGCATCTGCAGAGTTAATAATGTTATGTTATGTTGTCTGTGTACACAACATGATAGAGTCTCAGGATATACAGAGAATGTGCAAGTATGGAGTTTACCAATAGAGAAGGTTGATTTATTAGAGAGAGATCATGAGAAATTGAGTACCTCCCAAATTGGCTTGTCTTCATGTTCGCCAAGAGGGTCCATGTTAGAGCGCACAGTGCCACGAAAGAGAGTCGGCTCTTGTGGAATGATTCCCAGGCGTGACCTTAAGTCACGGAGGCCAATCATGGTGATGTCCAGCCCATCGATCAGAATGCGCCCTCCAGCAGGTTCCACCAGTCGGAACAAAGCACTAATTAGAGTGGTCTGCATTTCATTCCACAGTAAACAAACAAAAATCAGCACAGTAATCATGCCCTTATTATTCAGCTGTAGGATACAAAGGTTGAGTTGAACTTAGCTACTAAGAACAAGATTTAGTTTTAAATCTTGAACAAGCTGACAGCCACATCCCATATCTATAGACCAGCTAGACTCTGTTTGAGTAATTCTATAACACACTAGACTTACAATATCCTTTTCACTCATAGGATTTTCAACCCTATTTCGAAGAACAGACAAAAAACAACCAGAAAGGCTTTGCCAACCCCTACAGATTCAATCAATCAGGTCACCAAATTGTTGAACAAATTCAGATTGATCCCTACTTTTTACTACTCGTAACACAAGACCAACACCCCACACCCTAAACCCTAAACTTTGACACATTTGAAGCACATCCCTACCAAACAAATGATTGCATGCTTCAAAACAAATGTATTAGTTGATAACGTATTCAGGATCAAATAACTATTTGAAATGACACACATCTGTACGTTAGGGTTTTTTTGGACACTCTACCCAATTTGAAGGTGATTTTGAAAGTTTGTTACCTTTCCTGAACCAGTCCGACCAACAACACCCACTCGCTGTCCTCCTTGAAATGTACATGTGATGCCTTTCAAAACTAGAGGAGCTCCAGGTCTGTATCGGATCTACAAGAGCAAGAATAAAGACTTTTAAGTGAGTAAACTTCATGGTGTTGTGTTTAAATCAGAAATATATTACATCGAATATAAAACCTCGTGCTCGTTAAAATTGGAGCAGATTTCAGTGAAATTGGGGCAGTCTGAACCTCAGATCTATACCTGCCCTAGTTTGCAGAGCTATGAATACTTGAAACATTACAATTTTGACGCTCTGAAACACAGTATTTGACCGAATATGGTCACATTAAATTATGTGTGCCTACCTGTAAGTTTTGGAGCTCCACTGTGCCGTGACCTGGCCAAACGGGTGACGGCCGATTAGCTTCAACGATGGCTGGACCTTCACTGTCAATTTTCATGTATTGTCGAACACGCTCAACAGAAACGATATTGTTGGCCAACTGGCAAACAAATTGAATGAAGAACACTAAGACACCACTTAATGTCAATCCGTATACGAGTGACAAGCCCGCAAATCCTGCACAAACAATCATTCAACCCAGTCAGGAGGGTTCAAACACAGCATCTAGTACGTCAAAGACCCCTCATCTTCCACAAAAACTTCGAGAAAATATTCATAAAATTCATGAATATTTCACAATATTTCAACGTAGTTTTGTGTAAAATGGTCGACACCTGTCTGAGAAGCCACCAAACATCATTTGTCAAATAGAACATCCATTAGGCCACATCCTTCTAATAAGACAACCCTAATCCCAGTTCATGACTCAAAACACATTAAATTAACCACTACTAAGCTCCTCCGCTACATAACATTCTTAAGCAATCGACTTGTTTTGTGTTTTGAGAGTCGAGAAGCAAAAGATAGTTCATCCACACACCGGGGAGAAATAAGAAATTAGATGCTCATCCATTGCATCTGCCCAATTCACCTATTCACTTAAGTTTCAGAGCCTGAAAACTGCAGATATATTTAATGCATGTCTTACGTTGAAAGTACCCTTTTGCCGTCTACCCTTATAAAACCCTAATAATGGTATGTATGACATTGAATTTAGAAAAATGCTTGTACAGTACCTCCATCCACAGTGTCCGCGGGTAGAACCACCATGAGCAAAGCCGACGAGGCCACAATGATGGCGCTCAAAGTCTCCAAGCGCAGCACCAGCCACTCGTAGGCAATGAAAGTGTGGAAGAAGAGACTGGCATCCACATCCACAAGCTCCAAATTCTTCTCCCTGAACTGCGGCACTTTCTCAAACGCTCGAATCGTCATGGCCCCAGAGATGGTCTCACCGAAGTTGTTCACGATGGGAGCCTTGGTGGTGCCATTCATTCGCATTAGTTCCTGTGCAGATGTCAGGTAGTATCTCTGCACAACACAGACAGACAGCAGAAAGCACACGTGTCCATCACACGGAACATAGGAAACTTCAGGTCCAGCTGAAAATACCAAACTTCTGCTCAAATTAAAAACTATCAAACTCCTACCCATTCAAACCAAATAACTTAGACCAAGCTTCTACTCATTCAAACTGAAGACTTCTACTCCCACTGGAAGTAGAACCTAAACCCTAAACTAATAATCCAGCTGAAAATACCAAACTTCTGCTCAAACTAAATGTATCTAACTGCTACTCATTCGAACTAAAAAGACCAACCATCTATTCATTCAAACTGAAAATATCAAACTTCTACTCCAACTGAATGTATCAACTTTCCTTGAATCAAAACTTTCAAATAGTACCAAATGTTTCATGCTTATCCTAGGATTAATATATGTTCTTCAAAGACCGAGCAGCCCAATAGTATAACAGACGGGTCAGAAAGGAAATTACCTGCAGCCATCTGATCACGAGGAGCAAGGGAAGGACGACGATGAGCACTTCTTTTGTGACGACGGCAATAATCACGATTACACCTACAATTTCAAGCCCCACATTGGAGACGAATTGAAATGCTTGGGGTACATCGATATCCAGCATCGTCATATCAGATGATATCTGCAGAATCTCATACACCCAAACCTCCAATTAGAAGATCACAATCACACCCATTTCAAATATAATGGCTTGATGACAACGCAATTCACACTCCAATGTTTCAATGACAAGTAGGTTGCCCACCTTCCTTATTTCAAAACGCACACTAAGTAGACACTAAAAAGAGTGTCATTTCAGCTCAAACAAACACCAGCACATCAATTAGCAAAACAACTTGAAACATAAAAATCTATGATAAGATAAAAGTGGGGAAGTTTCAAAACTCTCACCCTGGAAAGGATTCTCCCCATGGGTGTCGAATCAAAGAACGCCATGGGAGCCCTGAACAAGCACACCACGAGCTCTCGGAAGAATTGCACCGAGGCTCGCAACCCGAGCTCGACACTGAACACGGACCTCATGAACACAAAGATGCCACTGACAATGGACAACACGGAGTACACCCCGATGAGGAAGCCATCACTCGTCGCAGGGTCGTTCACTTTCACAGCCATCCAGTAATTTGCGGCCATTTGACCCAACACAAACAGAAGCTGCGAAGTAAGCGCCAGCCAAAATATGAGCCATCCCTTGGCCACGCGAATGTACTCCAAATAGACGGTCCAGCCTTGGTCACCGACCTCGCGCTCCTCTTGTTGGGTCAACTGGGTTGCAGGAACGTCGACTCGCTCACGCTGACTCGAGCTTCGACGTGACCTTGATTGGCTCAGGTTTCGCAGCATTTTCTCACCCCGGGACTCTGAATGAATTGATCACACAAGCCTTTGCATTAATGGCTGGAAATACATGATGCAGTGAAATTGCCTTTCATGTACATTTGAACTTGCATACTGTAACAGACAATGTGATTTTAAAGAGTGGACTACCAGATTTGTTGAGCGTTGCTTCAATGGCGCGCACTTCTTCCACATGGACATCTTTTCCCTCCTGTTGGTGTACACCGCCCATGGCGTCTTGGTGCGCGTCTACTAGCTGCCTGAAGCCTCGGCCTTCTTCCAGAAGGGCCTCGTATTTTCCTGATTGCTCGACCTCTCCTCCTTCCATCACCTTCATGCAAAACAAATTGCAATGAAACAAGCAAATCCTTAGCTTCCATTAGGACTATAGTACTTGTGATGGTTGATTAATACTTGGTGCCACCTTGGATAACTGAAAGAGCGAAATGTTTTACTCTTTCGTTGCGTACCAGAATGAGATCAACAGCATGAAGAAATTCAACTTGATGTGTAACCAGGATGACAGTCTTGTCCTTCAATGCTCCCATTACACAATCCTGCGCACATTATCAAGACCATTCTTCAATCACATTGCAAGCTTGGCTACAAAACTCAGACCTCTTTAATGTAAAATCTCTAGAACTAAATTCTCGAATACCCTGCAAGAGTGGAGATAACTTGGATGTGGAAGACATGATTTAGGGTTTAGGGGTTTAGGGATTCAGGGGTTTGGGAACTTAGGGTTTTAGAGCTCTTGCCTTGAAAAGGGTGGCAGCAGTGTGAGCGTCAAGGGCGCTAAATGGGTCATCCAGCAAGTATATGTCGGCATCCGAATACACAGCGCGGGCCAGCTGAATGCGTTGCTTCTGTCCTCCACTCATGTTGATGCCCCTTTCGCCGATCTCCGTCTGATCCCCAAAAGGAAACTGCACCAGGTCTTGGTCCAGTGCACACGCCTTCAGGGCGGCTCGGTAGCGAATCCCGTCCAGCGGATACCCAAACAGGACGTTCTCTTGGATGGTGCCGCCTTGGATCCATGCCGACTGTGCTACATATGCAAGCCTCCCTGATACCATGATCTACAACAGTTCAAAGGAATTTTTTTTTAAAAATCAAAAACCAAAATCAAAACAAATCAAAACAAATTCATAAGGAAATTCAAAGGTATACAAATTACAAAACGAAGACATGGTTCATGATTTTGCTCAGCAGGATTGGGAAGCTCCCCTATAGTGCAATGCAAGAGGGGCAGATTGTTTTGCCATTACGAGGTGCTGAAAATGCAATAAACGTGTCGAGAATGAAGAGAGAAAACGGCATTTGACAAGGAGTTGTAAGTTGATACAACTGAGAAGAAAATGGAAAGAAAGAACGGCAGTGAATTGCACCATATTTTGATTTTGATTGCCCAAACCTGACATGCATTTACGGGTTCCGGAAAATTTGCTCACTGTTTATTCAATATTTGAAGATGGAGAGGATTTGTACTCACCCTTCCAGAGAGCTTTGGAATTTCGCCCATGATGGAATACAAGAGCGTGGACTTTCCTGATCCTACAGCCCCACACACCGCCACATGGTCCCCGGGCTTCACGGCCAGGTTAATATTTCTCAGCGTGGGCTTGATTTTGGTTCCAGGTTGCCAGCTGAACGTGGCAGCCTGCACTTCCACTGCCTGTGCCGCGTTTGGTTTCCGCTCCACAAAATTGTCCAGCTCATCGCCTTTCAAAAACCTCCCAACCCGTCCCAACGCCACTTGCACCTGCACAACAACATACCAATCAATTCCATGTCAACAATTCACAGCCACATTCACCCCAAAATCTAAACCTAAACCTAAAACACACACCTTGGCAAGCTAAATAATCCATCATAGCAAAACTCTGAACTCCCATCGTTAGGATAAGATTTCTTACCTTAGGCGCCATATTTTTTTGAGACAATTTGAGTAGGTCTTTTGCGGAATTTTTTGGGGGTTCAATTTGGTTTATTTTTTACCAACACGTGCAAGGTTCTTCACTGATTCTGGTGACATAAGAACATGGTCTCAACTCAGTTACATTTTTCACAATATGATCACTTGAATTGACCCTTTTCAAACTTGGAATCCTTCGTCCTTTTAGGCGTTAAAGCAACCTAATGAATTTGTTTGAACTTTTTACAGAAAAGTAGAGTATGTTCAAAGTAATTGTAAGGTTTGAATGATTCCAAGCATGTTGAGAGGGCAGACCTGGATAATGATGGTCATAAGCTCAGGGACTACACGGACAGGGCCTTGAATGATGTTAAAAGCTGCAAGCGACGTGAAGACCACGGCCGGAGAGAGCTTGTGGCCCAGCAGCACGTACGCCATGAAGGTGATGGAAGACACCAACACGGGCGTCAACCAATACAAGACGGTGCCCATACTCCTCATCTTGTTGGATCTGGACAGCCAGTGGAACTCATTCTCACGCAGCTTCATCATCTGCGCTTGGAATTGCTCCTCCCACGCCTGCAGAAATCCAGAGAACGAACGAGGTTTCGATAGAAACATAGTAGTGAGTATAGTAAAGGCATAAATGGGGTTATGACACTGGATTGAAACCAGTAACTCTGGAGAGATACAGATGGCAGGTTCATAAAAAGGTTCTTTGGGAGGCATGCAGAAGCAGTAATTTTCAAAACATGGTTAAACGTTTAGAACAAACAAGAGGTGGCGAAAAACCTGGAGTTTGATAATCTTGATGCTGTCGAGAATTTCAGAAGATGCTCGGACGCGCTCATCTTGAGCTCCCATCAACTTCACTTGGTACCTCTGGAGAGCTCGTACAACCGGAGTATTGAGCATCAACGTGAGTGCAATCGCTGCCAACCCTGCGAAGGTGGCTAATCCAACTGTGTAGAACAAGATGATGGATGCCACCGAAAGCTGCAGGGGTGTGGCCCAGATTTGGTGGAAGTACCACGGAAACTCGCCCAGGCGGTAGCAATCCACCGACATGTAATTCACAATCTCACCCGCGGCGTGTCTTGCCCTACCTGTGCTGGATAATCTGCACATGGATAGAGATCAACAATACAAGCCAAACTTAACAAAAATTCATTTCAAGCATAATAACATAAATTGCACGTGGCAAGTTTTAAATGCATATTGAAGTGGAAATCACGATTTGAAAAAACACGAGGATGTATAATTTACCTGAGCTGCTTTTGATAAATGGTAGCAATGAGGCCGGACCGAAGCTGCACGCCCACCATTCTCGATCCAGCATACCAATGTCGTTGAAACACAGACTCCAAAACCTTGCTACAAAACAGAGCAGCAACAAGAGTATAGCCCTCGTACTTGAACCACCTTTCCCCACTTTCATATTTGATAAAGAGCTGAAGAATGATGGGTCCGAAAACAAGAGCCAAGGACTTCCCAAGCGCACAGAAAGCATTCACGGCCATGGGTTTCCAATACACGCTCGCCAGTGCCCAGAACACAGACTGTAGCTTCTCCGGATGCCTCTCCTTCTGCAACTCCCATGCCTTGAGAAACTTCTCATTGGCAGTCTGAGCTTGCAACTCCTTGCTCAAGTGCGGGACGTCTTTAATCTCCAAAGGCCGCTTGTAGCCAAGGGTCAACAAGGGGTCCAACCACGAGAAGACCAAAGCGCTGAAAGGACTCGCAGTTGCATAAAAAGTTTCCACAGTGTTGTTCACCTCTCTTGCACCATTTGCAACCCCATTTGGAGCACCGTTGAGGAGAGGCGCAGAGAGGCCACCTTCAGGCTCTATGGCGATCCATCTCTCACCTCGGATAGCACAGGCCAGAAGCAGGCAGCCCACAGGCCAGGAAGCCACGGCCAGGTAAACATCCAGGGAGGGTGACGTCGCGCGGTTGTAAAGGTCGATGAGAGAGAGCACCGTGGCCAGTGTGGTCAGAAAGAATGTGAGAATCCACCACATGTACGCCACTTGCTTCGCTGGGTTCAGCAGCCTGGTCACAATCAAGGTTAAGACGAAATTAATCTTTACCCTAATTGAGAAAGGACTCGTTGTACAGCATTAGTAAAGATTAGTACAGATCTGCAAACATTTTACCGCATTAGTAAAGATTATCGCGGGACAGCAAAGTCCATTAGGGTGACCAAACGGAAATCGTAACACAAAGGTAATTAAGTGACAATAAGCAGGGTGGGTTTTTGGAGGTTTGAAGACACAACTACATACCTAATTCGTAGTGAAATGGCAATGGTAATCCAAGCCACCCCTTGCACCAACAAGTAGATCTCCTCGTGCGCAGCAACAGCAGGCACACTCCCCAAACGGTACGCCCCCAGTGCAGCATTTGCTAATCCCACCAGCACCGAGAGCACCGAAGTCACGTTGTACAACACGGAGCCCACTTCAAAAGTGGACAGAAGCTCAGCACCCGTCAAGGCCCCCGGAGGAATGCTCTTGGATAGGACGAGCAAGGCGAAGAAGATGAGCAGGAGCAGGAGCTGGCCAAAACAGACAATGGCATGCTGCACACATGCAGAAGAAAACGGTCCTGTGAGGGGATTTCCGCTACTGAGACAGGATGTGCAGTTCTTGTAGATGTTTCCTTCACCAGCTGGGGATTTCGCACCCCCACAGAACCATGTCCACGAATCTGCATTACAAAAACACAATCAATTGCTTAGAATGTCGTGATTGTATTGAATTTCTAAAACAGTTTGTCTGGAAAAGATTGTACAATTGCGACGTTAAAACATGTGCTCAGTAACCTAAAGGCCTGGCGGAAGGAGATCTGTCAATAATGCATGGAATTTCTTTTAGAGATATTCACTGGTGATTCTTACCTCCTACTTGCCGAGCTGCCATAGCGGATATGCTCTCCATGATTCTTCCGCCACCGCTATGGAACATGGAGATTCTAAAAAATGGAGAGTCTCAAGTTTGGCAGACCGCCATTGCTGACCTGCATCATCAAAAATTGCAACGGATGATCACAAAAGATTCGCACAACCGAGAAATCTAACGCCGGAAATTCGAATACTAGAAACTGATCACCACAAAGCTAATTCGCAAACAATATCCGCAACGAACCCAGAATCGATGGTGAAAAAAGGCCAGGAACCTCTTATTAGCACTCAAAACGACAGCAAATGCGCAATTGCAGCAACCAAGTAAAAAACTTACAAGCTTGTGTCCACATGAGCAATGAAGAAAAATCCCACAAGCGCTGATGAATGTTCTCCAAACAAGCGCCTGGTAACTCACGCACTCTCCACTGAGATCTGTCCGCTCTCTATGCAATTAATCATTTCAGGATTTATACCATCCCCGCCCCCGCCCCCGCCCGCATGCACGCACGCACGCACGCACTTACAGTAACTGATCAGCAGCAAAATTAAAAGGCTCCCAACACCAAACCAAAAAGGGAACCTCCTGAATCGACCCAAATTCAATGGAGAACATCTTAATAAAGCACCAACCCTTCGGAGTTCGGGTAAGCCCAAAAGTCCTGTTCTGTTCAGTGTATCACTACAAATCTCTGCCTATAGCCGTCTGTACTGTACACGTACTGTCCACCGTCTTCAAGTGGTTGTTCTTACTTCTCAGGAATCTCCAGATCTCAACCATCCTTTGCTTGCGCACGCCATGCTTGCCCCAAACTGGCAGTACGGTATTCACGCGGTCGCTGCAACATGACTGCCTTTTGATTCTCTACTGTAGAAGGAAATGCATATGTTATTAGCATAAAGGGCTTGGCAGTGTTTTAGTGATTTGGTGTTTGGGTTTTGTTTGGTGCTTCTGCTTTAGATGTGAGTGAGCGAGTGACAGAAGCTTGAGGAACTGGAGACGGAGAATGACGGTCTGTTGCTGCTCTGGCTCAACTTACGCTACTGGTGGGTCGCTCTGGGCATCACACGGTCCCTTTAAACTTCTCTGTCCAGAAAATTATTTCAGTGCGAGTTGTTGCGAGTGAGGGCTTGTGAAGAGTACTCACTACTCACTAGTCACTACTCATTCCTCTCCGTCCTTGTTAAGGGGAAGTGCACGTGTAATCGATACCAAAGGCCCTCCTGCCACGTGAGCCGGGCAGGTTTGTTTTTTTCATTTTTCATGAAGTGTCAAATTGACAATATTAAATGTTATAGTGGTGCTCCCACATTTATCCACATATTGGATAGAAAATATCACATATTCATAATTCTATTTTCATCCACAATCTGGCAATTTCATCCAAGACTTTTTTGAATTTGAATTTTTTGGCAATTTCATCCAAAATTTTATTGTTCATTTTCTATAGGCCTGGTGCAGGCCCAAAAATTTTGGTGCAAATTGACGACAAATCACGGGAAAAAAAAAATGAAGTCAGGCGAGTAATGTTCATAAGTGGAGAGATTGAATAAGAATTCTCCACGTACTGATTCCTTCAATATTGATCAATCTTGACCAATGGATTTGTCTACTGATTTTGGTAAAAATTGAAATCCCCCTTACCACTCACTGAGGCTGGCAAGACAACCGGTGGGGTCTTCTTGTCTTCTAGTATTTTTTTGGCCCGCCTGACTAACATAACAAAAGGCCTTATACTTTACACTTCCAATCGTCCAAATGGATGGAAAGCCAACTAATTTTGTATGAGTTCAGGCCCTCAATCTAGCCCTAGTTCAACACTCTGACTCCAATTGATGTAAATCGGTGAGGCCTAATTTCTAGGGCCTAATTTTCAATCATGTACACTTGGAATTTTTTAATGCTCAATTTCAAATAATATAAAACACGCACATTTTCCTTACTATTCTTGTTTTTTCTATTTTGAAATAAAAGAAAGAATTTTTTTTGTAAATTTTTACTTTGTCTTCCTATTTTTTAAATTTCTTTGACTTCATTTATTATTATATATCATTTTGGTTATTTGTTTAATCAATACACATTGGGATTCTTTTTCCATTGCCCTATCTTTGCAACATAGTGACTACTCATAAACCTAAAGGTTTGACACTCAAATTATGCCACCTAAGATGCCGCATAGGATGAGCTATAATTTAAGCCCAACCCTAATATAAAGCCCTTGAGCCAGATTTGGAAGAATCAAGCAACCCTATTGGTTGAAACTTACTAATAGAGAGTTTGGGCCAGCCTTCAATCCATTCTTAAGTTTAAATTAGGCCTATGGGGCACTTTACATCTAGAAGTTGGGCCAATTTGTTGTGTAAAAGGACCAAAATTACTTGTGATAGACAAAAGGTTGAAATCGGTCCATAACCCTTTACACCTAAAAGCTAGAATAATTTGGTGGAATGAAATTTTTTATTCAAAAAAGACATGATTTGACATGGCATGCCAACTTGATGAATTGAGTGCACCAAGAATGGAAGGCCAACTCTTGATTACAAGACCAGTGTTAGATTTCAATTACAATTTTTTCAAATCAGCATCAAGGAAAATTGGCATGGCCTTTAGATGTAAAGCAATCTTAAAAAGAGAAAAGGGGGGACTACAGTTTTCTAGGTTTTATTGAATTGACTTGGCTTCTTGGCCTCAAAGTGTCTACATATGGAAAAATTGGCCCCCATTATAATCTTATTCTAATGAATAGTTAAGGACAGCCTCAAACCTAAAAGGGGCTGAAATTTTATGCAATTAGACTCAAGGAGAATAGGCACGGTCTCAAGGTGTAAAGCAGCCCTAATAGCAACTAAGCATACTTACTACTATAATTCTATGCTAAGTCTAAGGTCAAGGCTAGCTTTAAATGTTTCTAAAAATAGATGAAAGAACTAATTTTTGATGTAGGAAAAAAAACTCTTTTTGATTTTAAGCATCTACGTAATTACATTTTTCAACTTTAAATAATTATTTAAGAAGAGGTGACAAACCTTGACCACTAGGTACAATATTAAATATAAATTAATTTCATTGGATCTGTTGCATATGTCTACAACTTCACAACACACTTCTCTTTTGATGTAAAAAATATATATATAATTTCAAAGGACCAAACAATGTTTTTTTGGCAACAGAGAAATGTGGGACAACTCACTAAGAAAGGAATTTTCATTTTGTTCTTTGAAATTTTTACACAACATGTGCTCTAAGGAGTAGCTTTAAGATGCAACAATTTTTGTAACTTTTGACTACATGGTTAAAATTTTATTATATGATTTGTAGTTTCTTTTTCAACTCAGGCACCTTAGGTAGCTAAAAAAATTCACTTTTTCAAGAAATAAAAATCTGAAATTTATTTTCTAGATTTATATATACATGGAAATATTTGAATCATTCCATTTTGATTAATGAGGTGAAAGTTATGAGGAGTTATAGTTTGCGGGCAATTATGGATTTTCTACTCTAAAATAAACTTTGAAGTCCTTTATTTAACTCAATTTTCAATATTTTGGAAAAAAAGACAAAATAATAGGATTTAGATTTTTAATTCAACATTACAACCATTGGGATTGGCATTTTCAATTCCATAACAAAATTGTCAACTATTTAGTATTTTGAATTATTCTCTACTTCTTTCTACTTACTATTTTTTTCCTATATGTTTATGATTCCAAATGATTTGGAAATTTTCAAGCATGTAGCCAACTTGACTTTAAGAACGAATCCAAAGAAGTACCACCATTTTGGACATTTTTTCATATAAATGTGACCTTGTGAAGTGCAGCTATCCGACTTTTTGCAGGGCCCCAAAAAAAGATTTTTGTCACTTCAAACTCTAATGTCTTGCAATCTACACAATGAGAATTTCTGAAAAAATTTCTACATCTTCTCAAACCATCATAGTACAAGATCCTACAGGGACATGTGTCCAAAAATGTTAATTTTTAAAATTTTGGTACTTAAATTAGAAATGGTAGTTTGGGAGTGTTTTTGGTGAAAACATAGTCAGAAACCTATAGGAGTTAATGCTCACGATGTTTGCAAAATGAAACGTTTCTTATTGGACAATTAGAGAATTGGCACCTTTTGTCATTGGAGTCCTTAGTACTATGAGTGAATCCATACAAGGAGCGATACAATTATATACATATTTTTGTACTTAGACTATCATCTCTAGCCTTCAATAAATAGCTTTGCGTATCAACTCTTGAGGAGCTCTTTGAGGGTTTAAACTTTTTCTAATGGAACATCCTTCAATATGATAACCTAATATTGTCAATTTGTTCAAAAAAATTGTTGCCGTTGATCACAATGTCTTGAAAGACAATCTTGGTTGTCGTGATTAGAATTTATGGATATGATATGGATATTTATAGAATACAATATTTGAATACAAAATACAAAATACATACGGATAGTATATATACTATATTGATGTAGTACAATTGTACATATATTGATATTGATAAGAGATATGGGGTACTAATACTGACGACATGTACTATATCCCACATCAATTATAGTCACAACAACTTCCAAAAAAATATAAATGTGGGGTGGGTGGGGTATAAAATATATTTTACAAGCACAATTAAATAATTTATTAATTTCACAAGTGAATTACTTCGTCGGCAGAAGTGGCAGTTTGTCACACAACAAATGAATGTACTCAAGAGACACTCTGACACATTGGATTATTGGAATAAACTCAGCATGCATTGATGACATGCATCTGGTTATTTTTTGAGAGGGTCTCTTCATTTCAGTTTCAAAAATAACTGGTCCAAAGGTGATCCAAATTGTGATGTATCGGTATTCTGTTTTATAAGAAAGGCTTAAGCTTATGTTCATGTGAAATAAACCTTTATTTATCATTCTCCTGTCCAAAATAAAAAATGTGAATCCAATAAATGTAAGGTAACTTACCTCTTTCCGACCATTTAAACAGTTTACCATATTTCCAGTATGCAAACGGTGAGGGGAAAAATCCCCCCCGCGGAGAAATAGATTTGAAGAGGGTTCCATGAATTGTTCCTTTTTCTCCTCAAAACAAATTGATCATAATTATTTTTTGTAAAGATTCTATTCAACCAATTCTTGTTACATATCAATGCATTTCCAATCATAAGTTGATTACAAAATTGACCATGCTTCAGTGTAGGTGATAATTATGGCTCCCAATGTACATCTTGTGATCATTGTATGCTTTCAATGTACACCTCGATATTTGTATTGTGTGAGTTGTCACCTAACTATGTGAAGTGTCATCCTAAACCACAACTAATAGGGAACAAAACATCCTAACCGAGATCCTAACTAGTGAAAATAGGTGGTAGTCGCAAAGAGATCGGCTACCATATCTAGGTGTAGTAAGCAAACAACACGTAGTGGATTTCTTACCTTATCTTTGAACAATGAGTACATCATCTTTGACATGTTGCATAAGGTGATAGAACTAAGTACTAGAAATGCATCTATCAATCAAAGTCATGGGTTTTGAAACCAAAATTTGAACTTATAGTTTTGCATTGAAATTTTTGTTGAAATTTTTGAATAGTGACTTAATTTGAGATTATCCATGGCCGTGAAGAGGACAAAAGCTCATCATTGATTGCTCATTTGAACAAGTTGTATGATACTTGTTGAAGTAAGATTGTGAAATCCAAGTCTGGACAACCTTTCCAAGACCTCAAATGACCTTTAAAAGGTGGCTTAATATGATAGAACCAAGATGTATCTCATCATTTCTTACAGGTCTTGTATTTAAATGATGTTTGCATTTTAGATGGGTGATTCAATTCTAATCCATTCAACTCCCTCTCTAGCCCTCCTTCAAATGTATTATAAATCCAAAATAAAACAATAAACATTCAAAATAGTTTCAAAAATTTTACAATAGTAAAAAATTAGTGTAAATAAAACCTTGTCACCCACCATACCTTACTCTATGTTTTAGGTCTGAACAAAATTAAAACTAAAAATGAATTTTTAATAATTATAACTATTTGCTTCAAAATAAAATAATTTTTATAATTGTTTTTATAGAATTTGCAGTTGTATGAATTTCTTCTTGAAACTTAAGATAAGACATGAGGCTCTTAAACCGACCATCTAAAGAATATTGGACCTCTGTAGGAAAATTAGTAGAATATAACATTTTCACATATTTTTGGTAGAAAGAGAAAAGAGAAACAATTAATTGACAATTTAATTTGTAATTTTTGACTTAGAATTAATTAACTATGAATTTTCAAAGTGAAATATGAGTAGGTAGCTATTGGTGCTCATAGACTGAACCAATCTTAATCAAAATCAGCCTTTAACCCCTAAAGTTCTATGACTATGTTTTCACCAAAAACACTCCAAAACTGCCATTTTTAGTACAAGTACCAAATTTTTGAAAAAAAATCTTTTTTGACACATGTAACCATAGGATCTTATAGTAAACTAATTTTAGAAGATGTCGAAAAAAATTCAGAATTTCCACCATGCGGATTGGAAGATATTAGCATTTGAATTGGCAAAAATCTTTTTTTTGTCCCTGCGAAAAACAGGGCAGCTGCACTTCACAAGGTCACATTTGTATAAAAAAATGTCCAAAATGGTGGTGCATCTTTGAATTATTTTTCCTAAACAAGTTCTCTACATGCTTAAAAATTTTCAAATCATTTGATATTGTACAACATATACAAAAAAAATAGTAAGTAGCAAGAAGTAGAGAATGATCCAAAATACTAAATTGTTAAGAATTTAATTATGGAATTGAAAAATGTAAATCTCAATGGTTGTAATGTTTTAATAAACAACCTACATCCTATGAAATTTTATTTTTCAAAAAATATTAAAAATTGAGTTAAATAAACAACTTCAAAGTTTATTTCAGAGTAGACAATCTATAACTGCCCGCAAACTAAAAATCCTCATAACTTTTGATTCATTGGTCAAAATGGAATGATTCAAAGCTTTCCACGTATATATAACTCTAGAAAACCAATTTCGAATTTTTTATTTTTGAAAAAAGTGATTTTTTTTTATCTGCCCGGACTGCCCAGTTACGAAAAAAAGTAACATATTTGGCCATAACTTTTGACTCCTATTTCCAAATGTCATGAAATTTAGTGCATATGAAAGGTACTCCTTGCGCCCACCTTCTATTAAAATTTTAGCCAAAATTATGAAAACCTCCAGTCACAAGTACCTGCCCAAGTTTTTTATACTGCCAAAAACCGCATGCTGGTCCTTTAGGGGTTAAATGGAGCACTTCAAACTTAGGAAGTTTCTATAATTTTGGCTCTAAGAGAATGATCCACATCATGTTTTCATTTATTTTAGCCTTACATGAATGTATATTTTACTCAAAGGGATTAAAAACCAAAAAGTGCATTGAAAGAACTGTGATCCATTTTTGAAACTCTTTGCATTATTCATGACATTTCTATTGGACGATTGTAATTGCCCCTTTGACATTCAAGCCTCCTACCTTAAATGGGACTCATCTCCAAGAAGAACTCTCACAGCATCACTAGCCATTCTGGCCAAATGGACTCCTTGGGCTCTGTGACAAACTTTTATCCCCAGACTTGCCTCCCTGTCCACCCATTCCCGCCACACTCTCGCTTCTGACAACTTGATGCACCAATTGAGCTAGCAGATAGGGGTGAATGATACTATTTTAGAGTCTGGAATTTTGTTTGGTGGCCCAATTAATATTAAAATATTATTATTTAATAGAATTACAACAATTAATGTACATGAAGTCAACAACTAGCGGGACCAACAGATTGGTGCTACAAGTATTGTTTTTGGCGAGTCTAGTCTCTTTTTGTCCCTTCCCCATGAATAGGTGGCAATGCTTGGCCCGTCCAAACCCCGGGCCGGGAGCTTAGCAGTGAATGGATGACAATGCTCTCAACACAAAAAACTCGTGTTTTGCACAAGATACCACATGAGTTTATAATCAACTACTAATGATACTTTATGACAACACAATATTCAATTAAGGTGGCATGGTGGCATGGTATCTTTTCGGTTCACACAAAATATGATAATTTATTCATTACAAACTAAGGTGAAAACAACTGATGGAGGAGTCCATGTGCAATTGATGTCAACTTCCTTCTATTGCAGTACATGCTTCTTGACTTGCATGACTGATGCCCATATTACTTCTCCACTTGAATTTTTTTTAAACTTTTCTTGAAGAATCTTCAATCTTTGACAACCGGCTACAAAGGGCTTTTTGGCCTTTGTAAGTGATGGTATCCTTTCTCAACCTACTATCAAATTGAAAATTGAAAAACATTGATGTCACATTGATGTCATATTGACATTGATATCCTCCTTCAGTTGCATGTCGTGACAAGCAAACAAATACAAATGATTGTGGACACATTTTTCTAAAGAATGGAATCACATTACATGTTTTTCAGCCCCTGCGGAGGGCTGCGAGTTTTCTAGGGTTTCCAGACTCTAAAACTGTCTGGAATTGCGCCGCAGCAGCTGTATGACGTGGCAGAGGGACTGCCACGTTATTATTTTTCAAAAAAATTCAAAAAAAAATTTCATCTTTTTTTTTTCATTTTAAGATTTTTTTTTTTTGCCAAATAAGAATTTTTTTGATAGCATCCGTTCTTTTGCTGCCAAGGGAACAGGCCTGAAACGACCCTCCAGACCTCCAAAAAAACATTTAATGAGACCTTTTCATATTTTTTCAGTCTATGGGAGCGATTTCAGTTAGAAATTGGACATACGAACTGACCAAACACACGATTGGGTTGGTCCATTGCCTTGGCTTTTTCAGGTGGCATCTACTTAAGGTAGGTACACTTGATTTTTGTCAAAATCAGCAGAAAATTGTTGATCATCAACGCGACCAAAACAACAGAAATTTCAGATTTTCTACTAGTGGTACCTCGCAAACCACCATTTTTTTTTGCTATTGTGAGTAGTTTGTATTATTAGACTGATGAAATTTTCATATTTCATTTTCATATTCATATTCATATTTTTTATTCATATTCATATTATAATTTTCATATTGTTGGCAAGTGAAAGGAGGTTCCAACGCACCAAAGAATGTGACATGTGGATAATGTATGTAAAAGTTATGAAGGATCAAAGTTTTATTTGGTAGATGTTCTAAAATTGTTTTTTCAACATATGCACATATTGATGTTGGAGATGTACACAAAGTGATGATGGCGATTTTAGGTGCGGTGTGATTTTGAATGTACCCACTTCATAGGAAGACAAATTGAATACAAATTAGGGAGAGTGTAATTGCTACGGCAAGTCGTGCAAATTGAAAACATTGGAAAGAGCTAGTAAAAAAATCTATAAAATATCTATTTGGAATAAAAAAAATAGAAAAAATAATTAAACTCGATACTTGAAAAAACTTTCCATATTAAAAGAATATAGCTAGTAAAATTGAAAAAACATTCCAAACACTATTATTGAGTACTGGGACAAGTAGTGATCATTCTGAAAGTAGATTCCAAAAATGTTTGAGGATTTATAATTATATAGAATAATAATAATTAATAAAATAATTATTATGTAGAATGAAAAAGATCATATAGATTTTCTTATGAAATATAATATTTGGTAGGAACATGGTGACTCCATCCTTCATTTATTGTAGTGACTAAGAGTTTTGGATGAATAACTTATCATTCATTGATCACCTTGAATAGTGTAAAATAAACTTGGACTTGAAAAGGAGAGGAATGATATTTTAATGAATTTAAATAATGCAATTTGTAATTTGATCAATGTGTTCATTTCCACTATTGTAAAAGAAAACACAAAAGAAGCATCAAAAAATTGAGCCAAGTTTGTGGAATTGGCTCTCAAAAAAATAGACAACATATGATGTGGCCTAATATAGGATCTGGTATAGGATGTAAGATTGAGATGTGAAAGAAGATTTTGAACACTAAGAAAATGGGAAGGGATAGTGTTCACTAATTTGTGTACATGTCTCATCAATTTAGAAAAATCAAAGTTCAAATTTTTTCCAAACTTATGATTTCTAGTTTTATTATTTATATTTTGGAATGATAGGGTGAATCTATGAGGTTATCAATATAATATAATATGAACAACAAATTTTATTTATTTAAATTAAAAATAGTCAATTGTCTTATATACATTAAATATTTGTAGAATGAGAAACTTAAATGTTTGATTTTTATATTTTTAATAAAGTATAGTATCCATCTATTCGAAACTAATTTCAAAGTTTTTTTACATGGCAGAATAGAGTCAATTTTTCATCTAAATGGGTAAATTTTTCCACCAATAGGAAAAGACACTATAAATTTAGGAATTTTGGTTAAAATCAACCAAGCTTGCAATAGATTGCTAGGTATTGACCAATATAAGAACATAAACTACCCAAGATATGAGAAGAGATTAGCAATAAGCATCTCCATCAAAGACTATTAGCGTTGTTATTGTAGTTGGATGTTGGAATTGTTATCTAAATAATTAATCTTGCTCAATCTTATCACCAAGATTTGGAAAGAGTTTTATTCATCATGCTAGCTTTGTCAAAGTAGGGCTAGCTTGTCCTTCTTTCACAATGGCCAATTTGACCACTTTTTAGGATTTCTATGGATTTAATTTTGTAAATAGAGTTTCAATACTTTGAACATTTTCGATGATTGATATATTTAAAAAGCTACTTTCTGTAGTTATGTTGTGAAAATTTGAAATGTAAAAAAAAATTAATGACAATCAAAGTTCTATCTACATTTTTTCTACTTCTATTTGTAGAAGAATTTTAAAAATTCTACAAAGATTGCTAGATTAATGTTATATTTAGTAATTTCATTTCCAATTTAAATTAGTAAAAAATAATTATTATATTGCCAAATAAACTTCTTATTTATCTTGGGATAGCTAAGATATTCATCATCTCTAAACCCCCCCAAATCTTAGAAACCAACAACAATTTATTATAGATGATTCCTTACCATATTCAACATAACCAAACAAAATCCAATAAAAATTCACATAACGTAGCTACATAGATAGAACTCCTACCTCACAAAATATAAATAGAAGTCACTAAATAAATTGCATTGGAGTCTGATCTAAACAAATTCTATAGTTGACTAACACTTAGTAGGGAGTGTCATATTACATTATTGTGTTGCTTGGCATCTTAAGAGCTTTTATGCAAAATCTTAACAATCAACGAACTTGATGAGGAATAAATTTTTCATCCAATGTTAGTTTGTTGAGATATCTTTAGGAAATATGTATCTAGGACTCTTTAAGAATATAAAAATAAGATCCTTCAAATTTTCGTGATAGAAGAATGACAAATTGCAAAACTTTATATTTTTAATGTTTTTCCTAAGAAGACAAACATTAGAAGATTGATGTTGGCACATGGATAGATTTATATCTATGCAATCAAAAATTCAATAAGTTCCAATTTGAATGCTTTGTTTAACCACTATAATTGAACAAAAATATCTATATTTATTCTTTTTTATAGATAAAGTCATGTGTTCACCATTAGTCATAATTTTTTCCAAATTGTTTAGCAACCATTGAATTTTTGTGGAAGAAAAGATCAAGAAAATTCATATAGATCTACATGTAATCAACTAGTCTAATGCAATATTACCCTCCAAACTTTGAAATGAAATGAAATATCTTCTAAGTTTTTCATCCTCTCACAATAAATTAGAAACTAAACTTTACATAAGCTTCATTTTATAAGTAAAATGAAAAATGAAAAAGAAACCAAATTGAAGGCCAAATTATAGGTTCAACATTAAAAAATAAATGTCAAATAATATTAGATGAAATATTGATATTGTGTCAAATCTTCATGCACAATGACAAATATATCTTGAATTCAATTGAATGATATAAGTAACCCTTAAAATGTGGATGCAATTAATCCATGCATTTCATGAAAGAGATATTTGACTACAATGCTAAGTCCGATTTTCAAGGCAAGGTTGTCACCATTCCATTGGATAGTCAGAAAAGCGTTATAACTCATCACGCAAACCTTCTTTCTACACCCTCCCTTAGATTTGCAAAAAGTACAAATTTGGATGTCTGTCATGAACTATTAGACTTGACATTATGTCCCATAATGCTCTTGAGCCTCCCAACTCTTGAGCATTATCTAGTCCAAAAATTACTACTAATCTTTTCATAGATAGAAATAAAGAACGACCTCTTATTCACATCCAAGGTGAAGAATGCGACATTCTCCCATTTCAAGGTATGCAAGAATGGTCTACTAATATGTGCACAAGGCTAGATCATTGAAGCACATTGAAAGCATATCAAGCCTCTTGCTGATCTGGTTCAGCCTTTTCATGATTCCACCATGACGGAGATCCCCTGCAGGGATTAAATTTTTTGAGTTTAGGGCATGCATCTCACAAGTGCCGGCTATGGCGTGGACTCTTAACACGATAAACCTTTGCTAAACCTTCGAGTCCACCTTCCAACCATTTCCAATATGCATTTCCATCCTGCACCTGTATGCCCAAAGCGTTTGCTGCCGAAACTAACTTAGTGTGGGTGTTGAGAAGCCACCTATCATAAAGCAAGTGCAAGGAACACATGATTTGTGAGAAACACAAAATAGTATAAATAAAGCTTTAAAATATTCTCTAATTTAGTATGCCACAACAAATGTTTCAAAAAAGTGAGCTGCGTCGCACCTGCATGTCGTGGACACTAAAAGAAACACTTCGTATTAGTTCTCATAACGAAGCGCAACTTTCCTGTAACTTAGCACATTTCATGTGAAAATTTCGGTTTTGACTTTCAAAATGCCTGTGGGGCTTGTAATGTCCTTTCAGGGTTAGCTCATTCATACTGTCATAGACATAATTCCAACCTAATTTTAAGGTTGGCCAAAATTAAGAGTCTGTTTATTTTGTGTTCCATATCCAAGTACTACATATTTTAGTACATTACACATTAAAATCCTTTCAATAATCCTCACACAAAACATCCCACTCTAAAAACGAAAATCACTCAACACACCTGAAAGTCAAAGGGGTGAGTTCCCTACCTGAAGTGCAGGCATTGTAGGTTTCCAGTTTCCTCTCAAGACACTGCTCCTGTAGTTCTGTCATTGGCAAAGCTGGGCATGATCTTCACACCTCCTACAACATCTTCACAAGGTTTGATAAAAGGGAGGATAGTGTTGGGGTCACGTCCACTTCCACGTCCCTCACAGTTCAATGCCGGAGGCGCACGAAAACAAGGCTCAAGCGAAACTCCTCGATTGCAATGCCCCTGCGCTTGGAACGTTTCCAGAGCCATCTCGGCATTCGGCGTCTTGGTGAGGATCCAAGGGATGCTCCCTGCCAGTCCGTGGGCAACATAACCAAATGTAGACCAGGGGCTGGTGACCAGAGAGTCACTCAGAGAGAGGAGGTACATGTCTGTCCATGCCGTCTTGTCGTGGTCGAAGCCATACTGCTGGTACAGCTCCTTGCTTGGGGCGTGGACGGCGATGTAATCTTCGCCCTTGACTGGAAGCTCAGTGTAGAATCTGCGGATTTTGTTGTAGAAAGTTGTATCCAGGGAGGTTACAATTACAGCCGTTGTGCCGCGTTTGGGGCTGAACAGGGAGTCCTCGAGAGTGGCGGTTTGGTTGGGAAGCACTTTCTTTGCCAAGATGCATTCTAGAAGCTGCGAGGACAGAAATCATTGTTAAGACGAAGAACTAGGGTATCACTTCCAGTATTCTTCTCAGTAAGGTAGCTAATCCCGAAAGGAACCCCTACTAAATGAAATATGAAACTCCCTGCTCAATGAACTTCATGAAGCTGACTAGTGTGAAACCCAGTAATTTAGAAAATGATTATGAGTATGCACACTATCTGAACAATAGAGCCTGGGTTGTCGAGGGGCAAGACTTGTATTCTGTAAGAGAAAACAATTTTGAAACAAAACCCAAAACTCTATTTTGAAGGCCAGTATTTCTGATGAGGATCCAGGGCTCAAAATCGTACTGACCTCAAAACAGAAAGAAAGAGGAAAGCTTGGCAGTCAGAGTCAAGCACTCTGACAAGCCTATAGTATCCAAATAATACATGATAAATTGTCTTTCAATGGCTAGCAAAGACCATAAAAAGTGAAGCCATTCTAATTGTAAGAACTATGATCAACAATCGCGATTAGGTGCAGTTACCTTAAACCCTAAACCCTGACCAAGGAAGCACACGAGTGCGCACCTGATCCGCAACGATACCAGCCGTAACCTTGGACTCCAGAATGCGAACCTGAAGCCCCACCTGCCGATGCGCCCCAGAGACATACGCTTGCCGGAACTGCAGAATGGATCCCCACATGAGATTTGACGGCCTGAAAAGGTACCAAATCATATGATGAAACACTGTGTTTCTCTGCGGAAACATGAGATCTAGCTCCCGATGAAACTCCCGATCGAAATGCAAACCCGGCACGGCGTAGTTATTCGACCGCCAATACAGCAGCGGCACGCTCCACAACTGATTCTGCACCTTATTACAAAAGAATTGCTTGTCGAACTCATCATAATCGTGCATCAAGTTTACAAAGATGTAATTATTCGGAATAGGGTTCGGGATGGTTAGGGTTCGGGTTGTCCCGGTGGAGGAGTTCAGATACGATCCCAGCTTGTGCTTATTCTCCCACGTCATGTCGTTGATCCAATTGTAGTCGTAATTCTCCGGCAACAGCCATGAGGTTCCGGGGAACGGCTCGCAGTAGAGCCCGTTGAAATCCGTGTCGGAGTGGTCAAGTAATAGTACACGGTCCGTGAGAAGCGCGTACACGAAGGCGGAGATGATGGTGATCATGCGGTTGCCGAGGTCGCTGTTGGCGATCCAGATGACGAACTGGCAGTCGCTGAGTTCTTCCCTGGAGTTGTTGCCGTTTTGACTGATTCGGGTAGCTTTCGGCGCGCATCTCCGGTGACGGTCCTCGTACTTGCGAAGCTTGCTGATCAAGTGGGATGAGGGGAGGTAAGGACTAGGGTTTCGGATCAAATGCTCTTCTGATCGGCTCACGCATTGTTGTGCAGGGGCGTAATCGTCGGGTGGGAGAAGCAATCCGCCTAGTGTGGGATCACCTACTTTGAAAATCTCCGGCTCTGCGTCATTGCAACATTGCGCAGTGTAAGAACAGCAATCGCCTCACCCAAGATAATGCAAGATTTGAAAATCTCCGTTACAGAACTGATCAACTTTGGCACAGATGTTTCCATATTGCAATGGACATTGCTCACTGTAACAACGATCAGTCCCAAGGGCAAGCAAGACCCCTTCCCCAAAACAGTACACACCTGATATACGTTCAATATGCTGCTCAATTGTAAAGCTGAGGTCTACTCCAGACGCAGAGTTGTGTGGGTATCACTTCTTTTTTAAGAGATCTCAAAGTACTGGTATGTGGAATCAAAGTGATTCTAGCAAACACTAATCAAGATGAGTATCTGTACCTGAATTGAATCAAGTAACATCAATCAGGTATTTGATATCCTGACATATGTATCATCTTCTCCTAAATATGTACACAACTCTGGTACGTAGCCAAGTTTTAGAGAAGGTGCACAATCTAGAATCGCAGTTAGTCATGAGTTCGGACCTTGTAGGTAATCTATTCATCCTAAATCAGTGCCCTCCAGATTCTAGTAGTAAGGAAACAAAAAGGAACTACATAACATTATTCAGTTCTAGTGGAGTCCCATTGCTTCTACTGAAAATAGGGACCCAATAATAAAGTATCAGTATCACTCTAATTAGATCCTTCCTCATCATGGGAGAGGGAAGTTCTATGGGCAGGTGTCACAGAAAGGCCTACAATAAGGGAAAAAAATCTCTAGGTTGTACAAAACATGATTAGCACGGGTGATTAGCACAGATGATTAACACAGGCGGTTAAAACAGTTTAAAAAGATGAGGAATATTTTGCAAATGGTTTGTTCTCCTAAGCTATATGAACTACCGTTTGTACTACATTTTTCATCTTCCAGTGGAAAGCACGAGGAACACCGAATTAGACATTCTTGCACTTGGGGGGTGCGACATTGCACTTGGCTAGTACGGCATCAAAAATGAACAATCTCAAATGTTGTGGGGGGGAGCGATTATTGCAAACATCGTTTGCTCTTAGTAGGAGAAATTGCTTGGTGAAAAGTTGTCAAACACTCCATTTTTTATAATTACTTCATAAAAACCTTACACACTTTTCACTCCACACTACTTTTAAGACTTATTAGTCTACGCTTCACACTCAAGTACTTCTACATATCTACAACTACAAGTATGTTGAACAACACTGTATAATATCATATCTCACTAGTACCTATTTAAATCATTCTGCAAACGTTCGTCATCTAGGTTCTCCATCTGCATTGCCATGTACTCGAGAAGATGTGCTTTAGCCTCTGCTGGAATGATCACTGTCTCCTCTGTATTCACGCCATACATTGTAATCTTGGAACCTATAACATGACCACTTCTCCCTCGACGAGGGACATCCGTCCATAAATATATAGCGGCTTCCTTCTCGGTCCAGCCCAACATCTCACCAGACGGTTCCCACGTTGACTCCATACAGTTCGTGTACCTCACTCGGTTACTATCCGCTTCATCATGTGCTCCAGGTCTCATAGTAGGCCAATACCACAGGACCTTCATCTTCGAGGCCCACGTCCCCTGACCGAATTCGAGCACCTTCCCTAAAAAAAAGGTACTCCTCCTCTTACTTCCGCTAGTTCTACGGTAAGGGCTACGTACTGCCCTACAACAACGTCATTCTCTGGATTGAATGGAGGAAACGGATCTTCCTCTGTATCTTGTCGTACCTCTGGTACAACTGCATTCTTTCTGCCTCGAATCCTTCCCCCAGTTACTCTTCGTGATGTTGCTTGTACAGGTCTATCTCTCCGAGGTCCGAAATACCCCCTCCTCTCAGGATTTGGCATTGTTGCCATAATCCTGTCAACGACTGCACTCTCCGTCGTATTTCCATCCTCATCAGCAACTGCACTTGGAATTGTACCTCCTTCCACGTCAGGAACAATTCCATCATCCCTGTTCTGGTTCAAAACATCGCTGGGCCAAAATGGTAAAACACGGACACCTTCTCTATTTCGTTGTGGAAATTCCTCCAAATACTCCTTGAACTGTTCTATTATGTCCACCACTTCCATGTTCTTGATCGGGTTGAAGCCTCTGTCTATCATCTTCTTTTTGTATGCAATGAACTTGTCCAATGCTTTCAATTCCCTTTGATCAGCTGCAAACATCTCTGCGAGGTCTGGTTTCTCTGCTACGCTAGGCAATGAGTTCAGACACAAATGCCCTTTCGCTGGGCCCCACTCATCAGTGCAAAAATGCTTATGTTGCACACGCACCAACCCATTTTCCACGTAAAACCTCATATGATGTGGAAATGTGATGCCCGTCAGTGATTCCCCTCCTCGTAGTAAATGGGGTGTGATAAATGCCTTCCAGTCGCGAACGTGCTCAAGCTTGCGAGCACTCACAAAAGCCTCTGTGTACGACGTTCCCTTCTCCACCAGCTGCAACATCTCTGTCAAAGTGTCTATGTCTCTCCTCTTCAGTATGTTCGAAATCACACTGAACCTATGATCGATATCCTCATGTATGTGGCCCACTATCAAAAAACAAAGATGCACTTCCTTGAAAAAACCAAGCCCCACTAGTGCAGCACACATGGCAAACATGTAAGCGTTCTTGTTCTCCCTTGTAGTGTTATCCGCTTGAATCCTCAATGTCGGTGGCAATGACCCCTTCCTTCGCTTCACGTCGCATATGACGTTCATCACCGACGTTACGACTTGATTGCTATCATGCTTGCGGTGAGCATCTATGCACACGTCCGCATACAGGCCGATACCATGTACAAGTACACCACACAAATGAGTCTTCACAAACCGAGATTCGATGTTCTTCACGGTCTGCCTCATCTTCGGTATCATGGTCGTATTCTGATCCATACCGTCAACAATCAAACACATAAAAAAGTCCGGAGTGATCATCGCGGACCTCTTGAACAACCAATAATCTTGCCTCTCTTCCATTTGAAATCGAATGTACAGCACGTACAACTCTTTTATCTTCACCTTTGTGACTGCATTTGTCGTGGATTCCATCCCACACTTATACTCCCAACAATGATAACACTTCGAAAACCGGGAAAAAGGTGGAATTTGCACATGCGGAAATTCCTTCCGCCAAAGCCGACGAAACGAAGACATTGACAACTCCGACCCGTCCACTAGTTTCTTCACTTCTTCGTTCACATACTGAAAAACATCCAACTTACTGGTATTCATTGGCAACAAAATCAACGAGAGAACAGTACTGTCCATTTTCCTGCGAATCGATCGATGGGGCTGTTGACAACCGGCTTCGTTGAAAAAAACGTTGAGGCTTTCCCTAGCTGCAGACATTTTTGCACTTTCCTTGTGCTGACACCTATTTCCATGAACGGCTGCCACTCTGCCATATACAGCATGTGCTGTCTTCAATTGCTTCAAACGCCTTTGAGAATAACCCAACGCAGCGGCGTAGCATGCATTGCACACGACCCTACCATCTAGTTTTGTCACGTATTTGTCTTTTGTAGGACCCTCCGTGCGAGTGTAAAAGGCATTAAGCATTTGCATTATCCAAGTAGCACGTTCTTCGTACTTCTGTCCCCAAGCCATATATCGTTGGTCCAATACATACTTCGCATCTACATCACGCAAACAATTGCGTTTACATGCTCCCCTTTCCTTCGCACACATAACACTGTCTAGAGTAACTTTCTGACTAGCAGACTCTCCCCTCTCCCGTGGACTTCTCACCCTTGCCCTTCGATTTGCCATTGAATACCGCCTCCTTGGTATAAGCTCAGGTAGTCCTTCTACTCTTGTGAAATCCGGAGTGCTACCTTCAGAGCCTAGCGTCACAGGAGAACTTCTTTCTTCTGTGTTTCTTCCACCTTGACTTGGTGGCGTGCATTCGGAAGTGCTTGGGTTCTCTTCTAAGTCATGAAAATCAAACTGTGGTGCTGAAATTGGAGGAAACGATGAATTCTGCCCCCCCATCGAATTTGTTGTCGTCGTTCTCACCTTGTACGGACGTGCAGAACGAACGGAAGCACGACACCATTGTATAATTTTATCTACACAATCTCCCATAGTCTTCCCTACCAACTCACCAACCCATTATGTTTCTTGTACAGCATGTGTGACACGAACCGCAATCTCAAAAGGACGTAATTTCTCTCGATGGAGTTCATCACCGCATGCAAAATTTGTATCCACCACGCCCACCCCCACAACTTGACTTTCGTCTCCAAGAAGTTGAACTATGCCATTGATAGATTGAAAATCTCCATCCGCAGGTGCATGACCTTGTTCTTCGAATAGTCTTCGTCGTACTATACGCGCCAATCTGTCCCCTACGCTCCTTCGTTCAGTAGCAACCACTGTTGTCGCTACCGCATTGAATACCACTGGGCTTCCAAATGCTTCTGCTGCCAATTCTCAATTTCACGCTTGATACATAATAGTCATGTATTTGGTGAAGAGCTTCTGTGATTCACTATCTTCCCAAACCACTATCCTCTTTGTATTTTCATTCACAAAAGACACAATAAAAAAGTGGTCTTCCACAGTTTCCAATTGACAACGACTCCCCCCGACCTAGGCTATTTTTCAGGACCTCATACAAAAGACTACAAAAAATAATCCAATGATTTTGTTTCTTTTTTCCCTTCATTTGCTTTAGCAAAGTTTTGTAGATGTACTTGTCCATCGTATTGAAGCACACATTGCACGCTCTTTATACAACTCCCACTTAATGAATTCTTATTAACCTAACTATTTTTAATGTCCATTTCGTTGAATTGCGTAACACAAACACACTACGTATAAAGGACTACATCACTTTTTTACTATATCAGTTATTGATATAGTTTTTTAAATACACAGTTTCTATATTAATATGCTTGTATTTTTAACTACAAACATCATACAATTTCATTTGAATCCCTATTCATTGGCTACTTCATTGTAAACATGCAAACAACACCATCCCATTACAACTTCTGGTACATGCTTAATCAAATTGATAACATTAATAACATTCGTCATGCTCTCATTCTTTCGGAAGCTTTTCTTATGAAAGTTCAAACCCCACAGACTACATATCTAAATTGCTAATTTGTGAATGCCATATGCCTCTCATAAGAATCACCGGACTGTATACATAATTTAAAGAAACGCCACTGATAAAATACTGAAAGATGAATTCGCACTTTCCATTCTACGTGTTTTATGTTTTTTCACAGCAGTGTCAATTAAATTTACTTCTTCAATCCAAAAAGCATAAAATAAACCCTTCAAAGTATTTTAAAACATGAACAGCCTCTTTGGACTTTTTTAGTTCTATCTGTGCATGAATACTGTGAAATGAAAGGTACTTGTTCTATTCTATGTATATAGCTTTTTATATTGTCCTTCCTATTAATATTGCCAATTTCATAGGGATTTTTTGGGTACTACAGTCATACCGCACAATCACAAATTTGTTCTAAGTATTCCAATTTTTTCAAAATACATGTAGAAAAGACTATGCACTTACACATACATAAACCTTTGATTTCACAATAATTCATAGAAGAAGCAATACGTACTATTACCACAACAAAAGTATGCAAGAACAGCATATGAAGTTCTCTTGTATAGTCCATTTCCAAAACCTTTAATAAAAAGATTGCAATTTTTTTCCTTTCATATTGCAAAATTATTTTTGTTTTCAACTTTTTTTTAATACATTTAAAAAACTTTGAATGTTTGTATCTCATTCTTTCACACTACACAAATTGCATTTTTAATGAATAATGTTGAAGAAAGGAAATTCAATAGAACACACTTTTTACAATCCTCTAAAATTACTTCCTCCATCCAAATACTCTATTCATTTTTGTCTACATTTTTTGTTTATAATATTGTCCGTATTTCACTCCGTAACATTGTCAACAAGTGAGATTAGTTTACAAATTGCTATTTGGAATACAAAAACCCATTCCTCTACCTTCCATGCAACCATTAATTACATGACAAACAAAATGACTATATAGATCATTTCACTGTTTATTCATTAATTTCTTATATCTTTGAGTTCTTCCTAGTTTAAGGAGGTGAGATTTTGGAAAGGCAGATTTAAGAATTGCACATGGTCTATGGCACATACTAAATGCATAAAAAATGGCAACTTCACACTCAAAAATGAATTGGCCAATGGTAGTCCTCTAAAATGCCAAAGAAAAACTAACTCTCAATATTCTAAAACTACAATTCAAATAAGTTGTCATACAGTTTTAATGAATGATAGAAACACAATGAACTCAAATTCTAGCGGAAAATTGGTTTCTAAAATGTATTATGTGACGTAATCAAAACATTTTGTCAAACATAATGATCATTTTTAAATAGAAGAGGTAATAGAGTAGATGTACTTTCAGAATTCAGTGGTTAAACTAGAATATGAATAAATCAAAAATGGAATTCCCAAAAATAAATCATAGCGGTGCAATAGTTCTTGTTCAGTAATTGGACACGTTCCGCTTTCTTCTTAAAACTTGTAAATTCTTCATTCGAAAAGATAATCAACAAGTTCTTTTTCTGCAATTTCTTTACATTGACTACAGGACAAGACTGTCCACAAACACCTCATTACTAATGTACATGGAAAGCATAAAATCTTTGTAGTTTAAAGGGAATATTTCATTTGAAATTTTATTTATTTTTCACAATTCCAATGGTTTCTGTGCATTTTTCAACAATCTCCACTTAGGTTTGCAAGTGCCATAACTTGTACATGGAGGCATTGAATGTAATAAAAAAGATATATCCATGACAAGCACTAAATAATTATTATTTTCCAAAAAAATTATTTAATAGTCACTACAACAAAAACAAATCAAAGGAACCTATACACAAACATGTTACATATGAAAGTAGTCCCCTCTTACATCAACCAAACTCTACAAACACTCATTCAACATAGGTCCATTTTATCTTTCTTCAACAATACTTCTTTTCTTATAATATATCTTTACAATTTTTGTAATTCAAAGTACCACTTTGTCCTTCAAGGTTTCACACGAAGAGGGACAATGCCCTCCTTTGAGCTCTTCTGAGTTCACTCAAAAATAATTGAATAACCCAAATTCTAAAATAATATTCAAGGAACAAATTGTAACATCTTTCTTTATGCTACATGACCTGTACATCACTTTAATTATCCAAAAAAACCCCACAAAATACTTTGACATCGAAAGATTATGATGTTTGATGAAGAGGGTATTAAAAATGTGGAAATTATATTGATCTATGTAATCTACTTTGTGAATATCGATTTGAAAATTTGAGTTCAGTAAATACTATGAGGCTCACTAACATAAAAAATAAAAAACACAATTCATTTATAGATTCTCAAAATTGTTAAAATTTAAATGCGTTTGTAAGCCACGTTGAACCTATTATTCACGCACATATATGACTTCTAATTGAATTAAACTTCCAAAAAAAAAAGGAATTCATTGAATGCTTACAAACTACTTTGTATATTTTTTTGGCATACATCAAACACGTGTACTCTCAATCTATATAGAACGCCAAAAAATGTTGCTTTCAATATCATAATTTTTCAAAGATTACATAACTTTCATGTGTTCAAAACAACAATGTAAAGACTTGTTATTCAAGTTTGTAAATTTAAGTTTTTCATACTTTAAAATGCAAAATATTTTTTAAGAGTATTTCAATTTTACATTCATGAAACAATATATCATGTTCAATCCAAATAACTTATCATTCATATAGAGTCCCTTCTTCAATTGTAATTCCACAGTGGGTGTTTCATCCACATGTACTTATATCAATTTAAAAAACCCATTATAAGCTATAAGTTTATAAGCAATAACTACAAATACTTTGTTGGAATGAATTCATGGGGTTATTTTCTACCAAAAATTAAAGTAGTCACGAAGCTTATAAGTAATAAAAACAACAACCCTGTTAAACCATTCATGACACATAAAAATATATTTTTCGTCCTTCAATGTACCAATGTTCCAACACTCTACAGTGATGGAGGTGGTCTCTTTTACTGTCCACTGCATTTAATCCCTGAATGCCTAAGTCCTGTTCTGAGTTTCTTGGAATTGGCTATCTATTAAAAAAGAAGCCAACATTTTAAAAAGTTAAATTCAATTACTTTTTAATTGTGAGTTTGTGAATATACAAATTTGAACTAAACATGGTCAAAATCATATAGAAAAAGAAAATATAAAATATCATTTAAAGATTGACAGATTATAATGTTTGATCGTGAGAATGTTGGAACTATGAAACTCTTTCGGCTTTCTTTTTCTTTTTCATGAAAGCCAAATAACTGGTTACCTAAATAATATAAGCTGAGCAAGCAAATATGCATAGACATCCTCACTAGGCCTTAGTAGGGGTGCATTTTTAAAAATAAAAAAATATTTCGTTCCAATGCAGGGATTATTATTGATGTCATTAGACTTTATAGGGGTTTGTAAGGTAAGAGGTTCTGAAATGGATCGGGTTCTAAAACCAATCAAGCTCTATATGTACATTTTGCACTTCCCGATGTACAAGCGGTGTGTATTTGAGGAGGTGGTCAATTTTAGAGATTTTAGAAATGCACTTTTCTGCAACTCAAGAAATTCATAACTAATTCCACAAAGATTCAAAAAATATGAAACAACTTGGGTTAGATGCCAATATTTACCGTACTGGTGTGAATAGTGGCTCCAGCTGTCATCCCAATTGTTTGGTCAGCAACCAACTCGATGATAAACCTCTGGAAAAGCACTGCCAAAGCAACCGTCAATTCTAGCATAGCAAATTGGTCACCCACACATTTGCGAGGCGCCACAATGAATGGAATATACCTGCATCCACCACACATGATCACATAACAGGTCTTAGTTTCTGTAGTCAATAAGACGTGATCCTTGGGATTAGTAGGTCATAGCAGTCACTGAATGTATTATGAAAGACAGCCATCTCATAAATATCATCAATTCTAGAACAACAGATTTAGCCCCAAGAAGCCCATATTCATCCTCATGTTCATTTTAGCAGTTTTGAGTACATTTTATGGAAGTTTTCTCTAGTCCAACTATATAGTTATTTTGACCACCACATCATTCATTCTAGTGATGTAAAATTTGGCCACATCCAAATTCTTGATTTTTCAAAATGTAATCATCTCAAATCGACAAACTGAAACGATGAAACCTAGGTCTTCTATGGGATTAGACATTAAGGAAGGAGGCTGTAAAATAGAGCGGACATTAACCTCTGAAGGACCAAACACTGTTTTCTGACAACATAGCGTTTTTGGGCAGCTCCCCATGAATGGAATTTTTATTTTTTTTCTTTGAAATTTTCACACAAAATGTGTCTGAGGAGTAGCTTTAGGGCCCAACAATTTTCATAACATTTGATCCCATGGTTAAAAAGGTATGGTATGATATGTAGTTTTCATTGCTCGGCGTTCAGCCCAAGCAGAAAAAAAAAATTCTTTAAAAATCTTTTCCTAGAGAAATATAAATTTGAAATTGATTATCTAGATTTATGTGCAGAAGGAAAGCTTTGAATCATTCCACTTTGATTTATGAGATGAAAGTTATGAGGAATTTTAGTTGTGGGTAGTTTGTGGGTAGTTATGGAATCTCTACTCTCAAATAAACTTTGAAGTCCTTTATTTAACTCAATTTTCAATATTTTTGACCAAAAAAATATAAACACAAGGTGTAGATTGTTTATTACAACATTACAATCATTTGGATTGGCATTTTTCAATTCCATAATTAAATCCTAAACAATTTAGTGTTTTGAATCATTTTCTACTTCTTTCTACTTACTATTTTTTTCCTATATGTTGTACATTTCCAAATGATCTGAAATTTTTCAAGCATGTACCTAATTGGCTTTGAAGAATGAATCCAAAGAGTTACCACCATTTTTGACATTTTTTCATACAAATGTGACCATGTGAAGTGCAGCTGTCAGGTTTTTCGCAGAGACAAAAAAAGGGTTTTTGTCACTTCAAATACTAATGTCTTGCAATCTACACGGTGGAAATTTCTGGAATTTTTCCCACATCTTCTCAAACTACTTTAATACAAGATCCTACGGTCACATGTATCCAAAAATGTTTTTTTTCAAAAATTTCGTAATTGTACTAAACATGGCAGTTCGGGAGCGTTTTTTGTAAAAAAAAATTCAAAAACCTTTAGAGGTTAAGAATGGACCCTATAAATGGTCGTGAAATGGACATGAGATGGTTGTGAAATGCACTAGTACATTCATTGAATGAATCAAGAAAAAAGTCTAATTACTTGCAAGAGCCAATCATTCTCTTTGCTTTTCCCATTTTTATTTAGAATTGCAAGTGAACCGTTTATGAAAGACCTGGGGTCACAAATAGGGACCTATGACCCAACTTGTTTGAAAATTCATAAGTAATTCTAAAACAATTGGAAAAATACAAAACCACTTGGGTTAAATTTGTCATCAATTTCTCCAGGAGCTTGTCAATGAAGACTGAAATGCATAGCACTTTATATGTCACTTTTCTAGTTAGCCTGTGCCAGATTTCCGATGTGCAGTGCTCAGAGTTATTATATCTGTTAGTTCGCCTTACATTTTACTTTGTCCCGAGAAAGATGGACTGTGATAACTTAAGGAAGTACCCTATGCACGTGTCAGATTCGTTAAAAATTAATTCAAAATAAAAAAAAATATGACATGTAATGAAAATTTCAAAAATTAGAACGTGGCGTATTTGAAATCTAAAGAAATCTAAATGAAAATAATTTGAAATGTAAGGTCAGTAGTTCCAAAGCTGTAGGAGGGATGATAGCTACAAACCTTCATTGTAATGTAAAGCTTACTTTTGTTAGATATTTTGTCAAGGATGTGTCACCCTACTATTACAAGATCCGACGTTAATCAAGATTTGGTAAAGTCCGAAGTACCGGTGATGTAGTTTAGCTGTAATATTACAAAGATAATGAAATATTCCATATCTTATATAATGAAATTCAGAAAATTCAAAATCCAACTTATGAAAGGGAAATTCAATCAAAAATAAATTATTTCGTATGGGGTCATACGAATCTGACCCCAACGTAGGGTATTTTCTCTTGACTTCCGGGAGCTCGATTTTGTCGACACAATCACCTCGACTTCTACCTCGACAAACAATGTGGACAAATTTTACGACACACAATCTGCCAGCCAGCTAGTTTTCTACCTCGACAAACAATGATCTCTGTCGACACTTTCAGGTAGACTTGTAGCTCGACAAAGAATGTGGCCGACTTTTACGACAAACACTCCGGCGGCCAGCTCGACTTCTACCTCGACATAAAATCAGCTGACTGTGTCGACACAATCAGCTAGCCCTCTAGCTTGACAAACCATCTAGCCGAATTTCAAGACAAACACTCCTGCGGACAGCTGGACTTCTACATCGACAAACACTCAGTTGTGTCGACACAACCAGGTAGACTTCCAGGTCAACAAACCATGTGGCCAAATTCTACGACGAACACTGTGGCGGCCACCTCGAGTTCTAGCTCGACAGAGTCGACCTCACTGTTGTACAGCGACGTTGGGCACGCACAATGCAGAGCGACAGTGCAAAATTAAGAATTTGCAAAGATTGCATTCTGCGGAACAGAGGGTCGGTTTAGACAGCAGAGCGACGGTGCTAGTTAACGCGACGCGGTGAATCTGCTAAACCTACATGGTGTACAGGCGTCGATCTGCGAAAGCTTCAAAACAAAGAACCTTCAGCGCCTACATCGTTTCCTCCATAAGATCTCCCTCTGTACTCTCGTCAATTTCGTCCTCACTGAGATGTACGTTGGGAAGGGTTTACGGTGTGGGAACAGTGATTGTCATCAGACCCCCCGCGCGTGGAGGGGGTCTGATAACAATCACTGTTCCCGCATAGAGCAGAAGTCGAGAGACATGAAGATCCCCCGTTTTCGAATTAAACAATAGCCGCCCGCTCTTTGGGGTTAGTTTTGCAGGTGGAATCGCCGCCGCTGAGACCCGTGTTTTGTTTTGGCTCTGGAACGAAGCGGAGGAGGCTTTGAATCAAGAGACGCTAAGCTTATGTGAGAGCATATGTGACATACCTGAAGAACGTCTGCATCACGCGTTGAATTGCAGCAATCGTTCCTCCGCTGCGCTGCTCGCTCCACCGTCGCCTACCGTCTTCAGCAGTCGATTACGTTCGTCCTTCTCCAGTGGCAACCTGCAATTCAAGCGTGCAGCAGAATTTTTGAAGCGAAGGAGCACACATTCTCTTTGCTCCGTTTGAGTTTATTGGTGAACGTCTGCATCATCATAGGAGGACCCGAGTTGCAGAGGTAATTTCAGCAAATAAAACTTGATTTCTATAGGGAACAGGAGGTTATTAAATTTCGGCAGGAAGCTGAACAGCTACGCGTTTGTTAGACAAGGATTCATTCCCCTTTTCGTAATCTGCTTGCCGAATGCGCCGAACCAGGAAGCAGGGAATTGAAGATTTTCAGACTTTCACAGCGTTTGAAATTTCAGTACCTTTCTTGACTTCTCGTTGCTGTCGATGTATTTTGCAATTCCGCTGGTCTTCTTATCCTGCAATCCAGGTATAGAGTGATAAGCATTGAGGGAAATTAAATTTGAATCCCTTGAGTGCAATGCCTGTCTGCGTAATGAAGGTAAGGAAGTGAAGCGGCGGGGGATTCTAATCTTACCTGTCATGTTGCTTGCACTAAACGAGTGCATGGTAGGGAAGAAGCAAACATTTTTTCGGGCTTCAACTGGTAACGAGTATTCCTGGGTCAACTTCAGACTCTCATGAAGTTTTGAAGTTTGTAGTTCCATTTGATTGAATAAATACTGCTGGGCTCTCCTGGACGTCTTGGTATGTGACGCCTGGCTTGCTATACTCCATTCAAAGCAAATTAATGTGCTTAGATTCTGCCACGCCTGGCAGAACAGAGCAGTACTAACTATATTTCGCAAACAGATAGAACAATTTCATGAAGCTCATTTCTGAATTTCAAATCCAACATCCCACGAAGACTAAGGCAATATTTCAAATACTAATTACGTAGCTACACACACACTTGCAAAGCTACATAGTTGCCTTGGACAGGGGTTCATTTTCATTTATTGTGACGCCATTTCCAATGTTCGCAACTGGTCAATTTGCTTAGCATGAGTCAGTGTCGACATCCTTGCCGGCCATTTCCAACGCTTTGAACAGAATACGCAGTACCTAGCTAACTTTGTGGAAACTGAATGAAGTGTTCGGTGATCGATTGAGATGCAATGGATTTCATAGTCCATTATTTTTCCGGGAATTGACAAGTCATTGAAAGTGTTGCAATTGAAGTCACATAGATACGGTTTGTACTGTAATAGAGCGACCGAGGGCGTGGACAAATGCGCATTCAAAGAGCTTGAACTAGGATCCCAAGTAGTGACTACTCGATCGACAGCAAGGAATTTCTTTTGTTATCACAGATTGAATTCAATTCGGCTGCTCGCTACACCTAGCCATCATACAATCAAGGCCGCAATCAAATGTAATTTTGCTAGGAAGTTGAACAGGTCGTCTGTACATTTACAAGGATTTCTCTCACTGTCCCAATTTGCCTGCAGAATTCCCCGTAATTGCAAGTTCAGAAGTGGCGAGTGATTTGAAGATTTCCAATCTTCTGCATTTTCGGTACCTCATTTTCCGTACCTCATTTCCGTTGCTGTTTATGTATTCCGGAGTTAGTGCTCTTCTTATCCTTAGTCAGGAAGGCAGTGGTCTTATTATCCTGTAATGAAAGTTAGAATTAATAAAATAAATAAAAAGTATGGAAAGAAAAAAATAGTTTTTTTCAATTTTTTTCATGAACATAACATTCAAGAGCCTTTAGAGAGGCTGCCTTTGCCAAAAGGAAGAATTAAAAACAGAAACAAAAGCTTGGAACTTGTCCTTTCCTTTCTTATTTTTTCTATTTAATTTTTAACTTTTTAAAATCATATTTAAATGAAAGTAGACTTCATTGATTATAATAAATTTTTGTGATTATTTATGTAGTCAATGTACATTAAGTCACATTCCCTATTTAATTACTTTTGCAACATGGTGACTATACAAATGCAGAATGTTTTAAAGTAAACATGTCTATATAAGACATAATGAGTGTTTTACCTTTATTACAGTTTGCAAAATAATTCAAATTTTTTTCCATACAAACATAATAGTGAGAAATAAAGAGAGTAGTTGAATTTTTTATTTACAAAGTACGAATTATTTATAAATTTTTGAAGTATATTGTCCAATTGACTTAAAAGAGTTTATACACTACTCCAAAATCAACAAAAAGTTAGTATATGCTTGATGGCTATCCTTCTACCTAAAGCAGTTACAATATTTTATAACAAGGTCACAACATAGAGGAAGAAAAAAATCAATTACTTTGATGAATTGGTACTAAAAAGGTAGAAGTTTCTAAATTAATCACTAATAGCTCCATAACCATCACCCAAGACATTGATTTTGGCCACTAACCAACCTAATTAAGTCCTAATTTCATATATTGAATTTTTTTTGTCATGGGTTTATGTACGACTCTAATGGGTCATTTCCTAGGTGCATGTCATATGTGGTTTGTCTATCATATGCAAATTTATCTTAGTATCATTAGTATTATTCCTTACTTTCAAGTGTAGTCTCAATTCTATATTGACACTTATACAAATAGCCCTAATTATTTTTTAAATATTTTTTGGGCAAAGAAATGGGTCTAGACTCAAGGTGCAAAGCATGTGTATTTTAATTATAGAATATTTTAGTGGAAAATAAAAATAAAAATGAAAATTCTAATGTTTTTTCTTGAAGTTTTTTTCTTATGTTGAAATTCTTTTTAAAATTATTCTTTTTTAATTTAAAAATAAAAAAAAATCTTCTAGAAAATTTCATTACAATTATTTCCAGGGGCTTTATGAACATATGGCTAGTCACTGCCTTCGTTGCAAATCTGTAATCCCATAAATGAAAAATAATTATTGATTACTGATTAAATTTAGTGACAGAACGTAAATCTTTAGTCTGACAGAACAAGCAGACCAGAACTCTTTTGTTTCACTTCTTATCTTGTTTATTTGTAAAATCGAAGAGTTCGTAAATAAAATAAAAAATAAAATTATTTTCATCAATGGTGGAGATTTGTTCAATCTAACGGAAGAGCCCAACCTTGAACCCAATCCGGTTGTAGATGGGAAATTGGGCCACCCAAATCCTCGTCCCCATTGCTCCTTTGGGGCCAAATGGTTTGGTGCCAAAACTATGCCACCTAAAAGGACACGTAGGATGAGTGGTGGTTTCAATCCGGCCCTAGTATGAAGCCCTTGGGCCAGATTTGGAGAAATTGAGCTATCTTCTTGGTTCAAACTTAGAGAGTTCCGGTCGGCCTTAAATCCGGCCTAAAGTATGAACTGGCCCTGAGTATTATACCAATGAAATCTAACCATTTGCCATCAACAACTTATTTTGATTTTTTTGGCGACAAGAAAAGCTTTTTATGCACACTTGGGGTGGTGGGAGATAGAACAAACTGTGTGGGATATGTAATTTAGAGTTTGTAATTTCTCAACCGCTCATAATTAAGTCTAAAGTAGGAAAAGTGTTAAAATTATAATTTAATAAATTGTTTAGGCATAGTGGAATACCTTTTTTTTAAAACATTTGAATTAAAAAAAGTTGTGGAATCAAAGTAAGTTTCATCTCCAAAAATCCGTTTTAGATTTAGATCTTCCAATCAAAAGTTATGGACAAATTTCAGAGAGGATGTATCTCATAAATGTCCAAAAAACTCCTTTCAAATCCCTCTATGAAATTTTATGGAAAAATGCATGTTATGAATAATTTTGAAGTTGTAGGCAAGTGGGATGTATTGATCCATTCCTTATTCTCTCATCTGATTTACTTATAGATCATTGCTTTTTGGAAGTCGTAATGATGATCATTCCAGAGAAATGTCACTGACAACTAAGAATTATATTATCTACAATTAAAAAAATTTTAACACCTAGAAAAAAATTCAAGAACCCCCCATGAAGAAACAAGAATAATGGAACCTCTGCAATCATGCAGAATTTGTTGTAGCGATATACATGTAATTTAGAAGTTCTATTTTAGAACATCTAAGAGCACTAATGTTCTATACAAGTGAAATGTATAATTGTTTCTTGGAATCGGGTCACCTCAGGTATTGTGTATCTGAATTGCACAAAAAAATGAGGTAACAAGGATTGAATGAATGTTCAATATTTTTATTGAAGTAATTGAGTAACATGTTGAAGTTAGAATGGATAAGTGTACACTACAAAGAACGAAGGGAGAATTTTATATTACAAAATTTGTATGAGTTCATATTCAATAACAGTTAGAAGGTATGTAAATATACTACGTATGATGAAGTTGTCTATCAGTAGTTTAAAAAGTATTCCAGTAAAATTGCCTTCTATTTTGGAGGTTCAAAAGCGCAATTATTTGAAATTGAATTTTTTTGGAATTACTTATTTTTTGCTCTGCATAAAATTTCTTTTGCTTTTCTTTTACAGACATTGTTATTGTGTAAGTGGTTCTTCAATTCGTTTTGCTGTTGGAGGATTGTATACAAATATTTTACGTATATTGAAATTGCACTGAAGTTGGATTCTTGTTGTTTGTTTTCATTTATAAATTTATAGTAGAAGTGATGTCCATCATTTACATATACAATTTCTTGAGCTACTATCAACAAATGAGACACTGAAAGCAAATAGACATTAGATCTTTTATGTAGTTTTATTAAACTTAAACACATTGTCACAGAGGAACATAACAATATCTACAAATACTCATTTAAATAAGATAAATGGTTTTTGAATTGGGAGTTCAGGAACTGAAAAACAGATTGAAAGTTTATTGTAAGTTAACTTTTACTTTCAAGTGTGGAAAATTTTTACTTTATTTGATAGATCAAGGAACAACATATAAAGGTAATGATAAAATCATACATGTAATGTTCCACTGAGAAGAGATATATAAGATTTTCACATCCCAATCATGTTGAGTTTTTTTGGATTGAAAGTGTAGTGAATTTATTAGATAAAGTAATGTGATATTCATTGTCATGCGTAAAACAAATGTTATTGGAAAACAATTGGATTTGATTCCATAAATTGGATTGTTGTTGGAATTGTTTCCTTTTTTTTTCATTGGTAAGTTAGGACCTTAATGTAATTACATTTAGTACCCTGGAAAGAATATTCATTTGTCTTAATGAATGAGTTTATGAAAATTCACGATAACAGTAGTGAGTTTTTCAAATTTGATGCAATTAGAATTATTTATTTTAATTTATTCTAATGCATTTAAATTTTTTTGAAAACATCAATGAATGCTAAAGTGTTGTTAAACTTTCATTTTCAGGGGATTATGGCACCGAAGATGCACTTGAAGTGGTTGGAGCACGGATGGTGGATTGTAGTAAACGACAACGACAGGTCTTCTTTGTGGATCACAGATTTTCCAATTGGGCAGGGGCGTTATGAGTCTGCATTGGCGTCCTCACATGGAGTCATTGAGGGCCTCACGGGAACCGCTGACGGAGGACTGACTGTGTTGGTGACCACAACAGAAACAACGCTTGAGAAGTATAAACTGAAGAAGATATTGATGATGGCTCCGGTTCCGCCACAACTTCTTTTAGTTCTTACTCCGATGCGTAGCTTGAAGAGTGTGGCAAAAGATTGGAAGAAAGTGCCTCATGAATTGCAGGTTAAACGAGAGGGAGCGGTTCAAAAATTCATGGGGATGACCTCTGAACAAGTGCGAGCATTGCGTCATCGATACCGGGAGATTCTAAGCCGTGAAGAATTAGAAAGGATGAACCCAGGTGTTGTGCAAGAGCGGCCTGCACCAAGAGATCCAGAGGACTTGAATGAAGTATATTGCTACGCCAGTTAATCCAAATTAGGTTCCATTGGATGAACGGAACCGCAAGCGAGCTGCTGTTGAAAGGGGATTAGGAATGCATGCAAATGAGGGGGTTACTTTTGGTGGACCGAGGGCACAGCGTCAACGCCTCCAATCTGCAGCAACCGATGTTGTTGTTCAACCTACAAGTGATACCGAAGAGGTACAAGTGCAAGCGATCGCAGTAGTGAGGCCACCAGTACTGGAGTCTTTAGTTGCAGAAGAATCATTGCAATCGAGGGGGGAGGGAACTCAAAATCTTGTAGTGAGCGAACTCCCGATTTTTCCAGAGCTTCCAAGTGAAGGAGAAGAAGGAGCTCCAACCACAATCACGGAAGTTGGATCAGGATCAAGATCAAGACCACAAAGAGTTGGCTTAGGTGCAAGAGTTTACAGATCACATGTTGTAGTGGCCAACGTGGATGCTGCTAGGATTGCCAATCGTGCAGGACGGAGTGCTGCAAGGGGACGCGGTGCTGGTGGAGGACGTGGTGCTGGTAGAGAACATGGTGGGGATGATGTGCAGCATGCTTCTGCAGTGGAAAATGTCGCAGAAGACCAAGGACGGCATTACACTCGTGCAATGGATGCTGCAGAAGAGCAAGGTGCTAGGAAGCGAACAGCAGCACAGATACGTCGTCGAAGAGCAGCCTTACAAAGTCGTCCTCCACAAGGAAATGATGGCGAAAATGATGTTATTGATGATGATTCCTCTGAAGGTGAACCAGAACAAGAGCCTAGAAGAGTATTGCCAAAGAGCATTACGAAAGCATCTGTTGTTTTTCCTACTGAGATCGAGTACAGAGCAAGATATATATGGGGACAAAGTTTGATTTTTGATGCAAGGATCAATAGCATCCGTGATGTGGCTAACGCAGAGACGAACCACAGGGTGCTCATAGATTGGCGTGTAAATGAAATGTACGAGCGCCTCAAAGGATCTGAAGCTGATGGAGTAAGTGCGATTACCCTTCGTCCCATTGCATATCGCTATGACAATATCAATGACGAAGGCGAGACGGAGGTGACGGAGGTGACGGAGGTACCGTTTAGCCAAGAAGGGACTGCACGTGAATTCGAAGCTGTGTATTTGAAACATTGCCGAGCGGATCCATCGCTTTCGAGTACTGCATTGCAGAGGAGGTGGCTAGAGAGCAATATTGTGTGGGAGCCAGTAGATGGCCAACATATTGTTGGTGCTTGTAAACGAGCTGAACGAGAGAAGGAAGAGGGACATTTATCCAATGAAGAGTACCATGCGCAATTTGTGAGCCGGAAAGCAAAGTTTGTAGTGTACAACAACCCACAGTTTTATATCGAAGTGTCGGTCAAAATTAATGCAAAGGAGTTTGACAGGAAATTTTTCACAACGCATTACAAAAATCTCATCAAATTGCGCGACATATGGAAAGCATGTGGAAGTCCAAGTGTGGCTACTCGAGCTGACGATGCATACAGAGCGAAAGCGTTGGCAATGGCAGCGAGTGCATTACATTTAAGTCAGAGCTTATCAAAGCATGTATCATTGGGGGAGTTGTCGAGGAAGATGGTGGACTATACACGCCATGCTTGGCATGAAGACGAGGAGTCCTATAAGGCTATATTGCGGGTGTGCAAAGATTATGAGGACGGAAAACTATTTTTCAGCAAGAAGGCAGAAATTAAATGGAAGAAGATGGCTGGAGATCAAAATCTTGATGTCATAGTGGATGGAAACCCGAAGCGGAAGAGGATGGAGAAGACGTGGTGGAGGCCATTGAACAGTATCTCTATGGCGAACTATGTACGTGTGGTGAAAGAGATGTCTGCAAAGGATGTGGTGAATGAAAAGCGTCCTTCGCAGCGATACTATTTCAATGATGCTGCTTCCGCAAACCCCTCCAAAGGTACAATAGTGTATGCGGTAGACCGAGTACAGCAGAAAGATGCCATTAGAAACCAAATTCGGTTTCTTATGGTAGGGGATGAAAATCCATCGTCCATGGATGATTTCTTCTCCATCAACGCAAGCAAGTATGGAGATTCAGAAGGAAGGCAGTTCATCTTGATGGGGAGGACATTGGATAATGACACAAAGCCCTCGTGGTGTTTTCCTGCAGTGACGACGGTTCAAATGCTGAGCAGTTTGGAGAATGCCGTCCCAACTTTCGTTAGACAACACTTTGTGGATATCCGAGCGGGTCGCAAAGGTTATGCGGGATATGGTCGAGACGTGGAGGATGTATCCAATGCTCGTTGGAATTGGCAAGTTGCAATCTCAGTAGTGCAACACGAAGAACGTGAAGCCTCATTTCATGTGAGATGTAGAGAAGGGTTCTTTGAGGACGAGTACATTGAACTTGGCAAACCATGTTTATGGATTTTTGATTGTAGACGTGGAGGTTTGCAAGGGGCGGACATACCTTGGTCGAACGAGGATTACAGCAAGGTTATGCAGCAACTCAAGAACTGGATGTCTTGCATTTTTCGTTGGAATGCCGTGTTTTTGTTTCCGCCAGGCATATCCTTTGACGAAGCGATGGAGTCGAGGATGGCGTTGCCAGAGGGCTGCCACGTGTTCTAAGGTTCTTGGATATTTCAAGCAGAAATCGTGTCCTCATACGTGAATGATCTACGTCATGGCGAGCAACAACGCCGTGGTGTACAACCTGTTGGTGGCATTGTCATCATCATGAATTATCCCAAAGAGAGTGGGTTTGTGGAAAATTTTCCTAGCGGTACGGATGACTTACATGTTATATTTCA
The DNA here is from genome assembly GCA_951230915.1 of Antitrichia curtipendula. Taxonomy (NCBI): domain Eukaryota; kingdom Viridiplantae; phylum Streptophyta; class Bryopsida; order Hypnales; family Leucodontaceae; genus Antitrichia; species Antitrichia curtipendula. The sequence goes on along the minus strand of OX579639.1, from coordinate 21,586,057 downwards.
AGACTCTTGGAGTACAGAAGTGATGCCTCGAGCGCAAGACAAGTTTGAGAGGACACCAATGGAGTTGAAGAGATTGGTACAAATGTATTTGCCGCGGAATTGGGGGTTGGTGACATTAGGCATCGCAATGGCAGTGCCAGGGATTTTGAAGACGGGATATGTGGGCAATGATGTTATCATTATGGAAGGTGTCTTGTTGAAAACGCAATTCCTGTACGACAAATTGCAATCGATGTATGGGGAGAAATTGGTGATGGTGAACAGTGTGAGTATGGCCGCCGAACGCAGATCCTCACAGGGGTTGACTACAGAAGAGAGGTTGTCTGGTCCTGGTGTTTCTGAAACAGATGGAGGTGTGCCACCTGGTAGAGTTGAAAGACTACCGCGGTCATCTAGGGACTCCTCCGATGAGGAAAGGAGAGATCAAGTGAACAGACGGGGACATCGCAAGGGGAAAGCTAAAGCAATTGATTCGGGAGCCTCATCGACGAACGAAGATGAGAGTGATGTCGAGCGGACACAGTTTGACAGATTACCAAGTGCTGGCTAAAGTTTAGGTTTTCGTGACACTGATGCAGTCAGTGACGCCCGTGGGGACCAAGCAAACTTGATGGAAGTAGAGCAAGACCCGGATTTTGTTGTTGCAGAGGTAGTTGAAGAGGTGGACAACGTGGAACCGGAACAAGTTGAAGAGGGCGTGGGAGAAAATGCAGATACAACAGCACAAACGGAGTCCATGTTAGCGTTGTCAGCATTCAGCCAATTGGATCAAATGAGCTTTGTCCCGGATGGTGAAGGATATTATCGTAATAGGGACAACGTTTGATTCATTCGGATAGGTGAAGGACCACATTACATTTATCACCGAGTGACTTCCATCTTGGAAGGACCTTCTCTGACGCCAACTTTATCAGAAGGAGTGACAACGCCTATTGCAAGCGCCATGGTGGATACGGCGTTGCAGTTTATTTTTTCGCCTCCAATGAGTCCAATCCATGGACCAAGTGCATATGATTAAGCGGAGGCAACTGGTGGAGGGGAAGGAGGAGACTTGGTGCAATCATCTGCACGAATATTGGAGACACCGGATGAAGCAGGACCGTTATAAGAGACATAGTAGTACGTGTGATGGTAGAATAAGGTGTGTGAGAGTATAGACCTTGTATGATAGTTTTGAAAGATTATGAAGATGTTCGACTGACTGTACGATTTTTGATTGGTGTGAGCACATAATTAAAAAATGTGAAGGTAGTTGCTAAACCTTCAATGTCATTCTGGATTTATAAATAAATATTCCAAAAATTATAGTGAATACTGCCACACACATGGTATATTTCAGTAGTACATATTATAACACGGATGTAATTGCAATGTACAAAGTAGAAAGATTAATACATGAGACCCAATCAAATGATTAATAGGAAGAAATAAAATGTGCTAGACTTGTATTTCTGTTGGAAGAAATGAAATCGCATCCTCATAGGGAGTTTTCATTCGAAGTGATAGTATTGCATGATGAAATTAAAAAATTGATCTCTTGAAAAATTGGGGGATACTCAAGATTTTGATAATACATTTTTTGTAAATACTTTTGCATACGATCATTGCACTTGGCCAAGTGCAAGAATGTCTAATTCAGTGTTGAGGGGGTCCAATTAGGTAGCTGGAGATGACCATATTCGTACTGGAGGACAATGATGCAACGCACCACTGCCACTCATGAATCTGGAGCGTCTGTGCGGTACCAGAGCTCCAGTCAGACAACAACTCTAAATCATGAGTAAATGAATTGATCCTTTAGCGAAAACCTAATTGCAAAGAACAAAATTTCAATTGAAGAAGTCATTACTCACTTAAATTGCACCCAAGTCACCAATGGCAGTTCCTAGAATGTGCGCAAAACAGCCACCACTTTTGGGCACAGAAAGGCAACCAAATCGCGCTGATCTTAATTAATTCCAGATCTCTAATATCTAACAAGCTCTTCAAATACTCTAAAGGTAATTTCATGAGATTTTAATTGATACTGTCACCCAAATCTGCAAATAATTTCAGTAGTGCTAATTCGACAATATTAAAATCCTAAGCGAATCGACCCTATACTGAAGACCTAATTGCGCAGAACACAAGCATTTCTAGAGCTCTAGAATCTAACAAGATCCCAAGCTTTCAACGCGGTTCCCAAATCTCCAGATTTCCGGTCCGGTCACCGATTGCAAAATGTAGAATGGGCTCAAAGCAACCACTACAGCGCTAAATGCCCCCGAATTGGATGCGTTAGGGCAAAAAAGAAGAATGATGATTTCTCCAAGAGTGTGAGAATAGAGTGGCGGTACTTGTGCCAAATTTGGCAGCGTGTTCGAGTCGCAGAATGGGATGCCGCAACGCGTAGAGCGCAAACAAGAACGAAAGAATAATGAACGCCGCGAGAATGGTGAACAAAATCCCCGTCGTGGTAGAGCGCGGTTTCCGCACGCTCGTTGCATGCTTCATCTTCGCGAAACTCCCCCACCCCCTTGCAAACATGGCTTGCAAATGTCGCTCCTCGTCGCAATCTTCTGATGGCCCCCTGTTGCTAATTCGAATGCCAAACGCCTCTGTCGCTCTCATTCTAATAAGCTTCGCCAGCTTTCCATCGCTGCTAAAATCTCCAATCTCCACTAGCAACCGCATTTCACAGCCTGTGCTGATGATTCAATTAGGTTCATATGACCGCAATCTAGGGAGGACAGCGAAGACTAATGACGCCGAGAGTGAAGACCGAGTGATGGGTCGGTACTCGCAACAGGGACGGACGGCCATAAGCAGGGGTCAGCATATTTGGTTCTGCCAGAATTCACCCAATCTGAACGGGAACGCTGTCGTGAGCTCGGGATTCCATTGCAAGAGGTGGATCTGTTCGTACATCTGCCGTAGCTGCTAAAACAAGAGGAGGATTCGGTGGATTGGATCTGGGGAGGGGAATGCGGACATGCGGAGGAGTGAGGAAGAGGAAGACGACGACAACGACGACGATGGAACTAGGCACTGTTGGGGCGTGGACGTCCGTCTGGGATTGGATTATTCGTCGACGAGAGAACTGTGACGGACGGAGAAAATCCGTCCTCGTGGCTAATGCGACGGAATCATTCTGGCATGAAAAAAGTCGTCAGTCTGTCACGTGGACTGGAGCAATTGTCGCACAGTGCTCAGACTCTGTTGCCTCTGGAGTCTGGACAGTAGAGGAGGAGGCATGGCCCTGACTCCCTCATTGCCTCGCACTTTACCTCTGGGAAACACTGGAATTTTTTATTTGCCATCCATGATAAAATTTAGAAATTTAGAATCCATATAGGCCCCAAATGAACCTTTAAATGTTCAAAGTCCTTTTTGAGTTTCTAGGATTTTGCTCTAAATTGAACAAAAAGACAACATTTTTATAAGTTGTATCAATATTTTTTGAATTGTAACCGTACAAATTCAAACCAAACTTGTTAGAGATCACATAGGAAAAGAAAATCACTTATGGATTGAAAGATTATAATGTTTGATCATGAGGTTGTTAAAATTGCAAAAGTGATTTGAAATCTTTCAATCCTCTATTCACATGTCAAGTCTACAAAGTTGGTTACCAAAAAAATATAAGGATGGAGGGCCCAATATGCATAACTCCAATCAATTTATGGCTTCTCAAAATCTATTCTACAATTTTTTTTAAATAAATTTCAAATATGTTTTTTTCTCTAAGATCTAATGTATTTGAGGCTCATTTTCAAGAGCCTTCAACATTGTGGAAAGTCAAAATTGCAGTGGACACCCTCGCACAACATCTTGAATAGAATAATTAAAATCAATCATTTTCAAAATTGAATTTTTGATGCTAAAACTAGCCAGACGTCATAAACAATTTTTCAAAAGTATAAACTACTAAAAATAGCAAATTAGTTAGGTTTTAATTAACTTAAAAGTATTGTTGATACCCAAAATTTGGTGCCCTGAGCATTTAGAAGTTAACCTTGATAGGCGAAGAAATATAAGAGTATTCAATACAATATAGGAGGTAATTTTTTACATTTACCCTTTGCTGGAGCAATGAGGGGGGCAATCTTGTTTGGCCGGCTTTTGAAGTTATTTCAATGACATTTGAATAGCTTCCTTACTCAAAAAGTAATATAGTGTTGGGAATAGATACTCTAGTAGCAGGGTTGTCTTCCCGAACATCGCGATATGTGACGTCCCCAACATCACGCAACGTCTAATAGTGCCTCCGCGATGTCCAACAAAGTCAAACTAACTGTTGACTTTTCCAAAAAAATCTTCTGTTGCCCGACCACTTGGATGCCATGTGGCGGCCCCATGGCACATTCATGGGCAACCACAGGTAGGGGCAACCGCGGGAATGTCATGAACCTGTAGTCGCCCCCCTTTTTTTTCTTTTAGATTTCGTTGCCGGAAATAAAATCTTTGGTCATAAATTACCATACAAAGAGATTAATTTGGCTAATACATGGATGGTAGTAACAGCTCATATGCTTTAACTGAAGAATTAGCTCCATTACTAATTCAGTATCCAATACTGAGGAATCTAACTATCTAAGTACAAGTGTACAACAAGTCAGGTAGGGGTGACCACGGGTAGAGGCAATTGCGGGAAAAAAAGAGGCGACCGTGTCTAGGCGACCATGGGAACGTCGTGAACCTGCAGTCGACCCTTTTCTTTTTTTTTTTTTTTTTGCGATTGCCCTTTTATTTTCCCCCCGCAATCGTCCCCTAAATCCAAAGTTGCCCTGATCTTTATACTCATGGTCATCCTACTCAAACCCACATGCGCCCCGACCCAAAGTCACCTTTGATGACATGGTTCTCTCTTTCCACGTCACTCTTGACAACCAACCACGTAAGACAAATTTGGGCAGTCCGGGGTTAAAAAAAGTGAAACCCTAATGCAACGTCAGACGTCCAACACGTCATCAATACCCATGGACATGTCCGACAAGAGAACCTTGTCTAGTAGTGTAGCTATTTGTTTTTTATACTATGCGGGACTACTAAAAAAAACTGCCCTCCTATTGTAGAATCATTATTTTGTATTTTGTAATTTTTTCTAGAAAATTCAAGGTCCTTGATTCCAATTATTCATTGAAACTTTTCAAGTTTTATCATCCTTGGCAAATTATTTTCTTTTCGCTTCTCAAAGAGTGTTTTTTCCCCTACAAATTGCCCATGAATAAATGCAGTCCTATACATTGACGAAACTACATGTGAAAGAAGTTTGAATAGGACTTTACTAGACAAGAGAATTTGAGCTACAAGAACCAAGTCTCTTATAGCATAGCTCCTTGTTGTAGTGGTGTTAGTAAGAAAAATAGTATTACTACCCCAAAAGAGTGGAATATCGAGTGGAATATACGATAATTAGCACCATTTAATAATGTTTCATCCTTTATAACTTCTTAAGAACCAAGGGGTAGTCCAAATTTTCAAATTGTGAAGATGTATTAAAATTGCAACTTAGAAGAATTACTTAATGATGATTTTTGAATAAAGGCTATAAAATTTTATTCATTGATGGTATCCATATATTTAGTTGAACTATTGCACTAACTAATATTTTTCAATAAAATCTCAAACAAAAAATTAAATGTCCTTTTAAAAATTGATTGTAGATTGGCTATTTTCAATTTTCACCAAAAAAAGCCGAAAGGCTCCAAAGTCAAGAAGTTAAGGTCTAACTATGGTATTTTTCTTAAATTTTTATTATTTATTCTAAATGTGTTTCAAGGGTCATTTTTCAAAATAAAAAAATAACTTTTGAAGAAAAATATATTTGTATCTTTTTACTTAAAGACATTTCTAAAGATTTGAAAAAAATCTATATTATATACATATTAGAAAATTATCAAAATATCAATAAACATTCATAAATTCAAGCAATGAGCAAATTTTGCAACTTTATTAAAAAAAATTTAGCGTAGATTAGAAGGTACGGGTGTTTGAATAGAAGGAAATCACATTTTTCAACATCCATGTAGAAGTAGATCTTTTATATTTGTACATATTTCATTGTGGGTATCGCATATTGCATGTGGTATTCTAGTTGTTTTATAAGGACTTTAAAGTAATATATAAATTTTTTTTAAAAATTGCAATAAAAGGAATTGAATCATAGACCTCATGGGTCAATAAATCTAATAAGCACAACCATCTATTTTGATGGGAGAAACAAAAATCCTTGCCATTGATAGGGATTTGCCTTTGGAGTAACAATCAAAGCTCGGTTAGTGTGTTATTTCTCATTGTGGCTCAAATGCTATTTGTGCCAAAAAAAAATTTTAATAAAAACATTTATAATGCAGGAAGACAATTATTCAATGCTACAAAAAATAAAATAAATATATGCTCAACATTAGTTAGTAAGTTGAAGAATCATACACTAGGGTTGTCCAATTTGTATTAGATATGCAAATTATGGAGTAGGAATTACAAGCCCAATATACCCAAAGAATGCAATATTGTAGCTAATGGTTAGAATTGGAAATAATTTTTTTAAATAAATGTTAGAATTTATGGAATATTATTTTTGAAAAAAAAAATCTATATAAAATATGAATTGTTCTATTAAGGTCATATTTGTTATATTGAGACTTTTTGCAATCTCATTTTTATCCTCGACTCAAGGATAAATTGCTTTATCTCTTTACTAGTATTTTTTTATAAATAGGTAACAACACCAATTTTTTGAATTTCATTATAGAATCACTATATTTGCATTATTTATTTTTGGTTTCAGTTACCTTTTTTTAAAATGAATTTTTCAATAACTAGCATCTGTCTCAAAATCTGCAAAAAGTCTAAATATAACAATTATGGCCTTTATTTTAAATTAGCTCCCAAATCACATTTGTCAAATTTTATTTAATAATCAGAAAAGATTGCAAACTTGACCTTTTGGAAATTTGGAATAATATTTATTTATGAATTATCTACAACTTCTAAGAAACACTAGTAGATGAAGAGGCAATAATTAGTAATATTAAGATGAGTCATAGTAGCAATTTTGATGCTATATTTAGAATCAAATCTATAATTTTCTATATACCAAAATCTCTACAATACTTTCAATTGCCATTCAATTGATACTATTGATTGATAGATGAAATCATAAAATTATGAAATTATAATTCAAAGAGAGCTTGAAAAGAAAATTTGAAAGTTCCAATTGAAATTTAATAGTACACAAATATTCTCATGTACGTCATAGTGGTGAAACATGAAGCACATTGGTATTGAAAGATAGTTTGAAATGTATATATTCTAATGAAGTTGTATGACAACTGCAAGCATCACACTACATATTATACAATAGATTGTGATAAAAACTTAGGTAAGGATAATGTTACTATCAAAATTCACAACCATCAAGTAAATGAACTGTCAAATGAAACGCTTTTGATTTTGGAATGATGACTTCAACTAACTCCAGATGTTTCCTCATTTCAACTAGTTCCAATAGATGCTTACATAGTTTTTTCAATACAAAATTCAACATAGTACAAAGCAATTTAGGTATCAATTACAATCATCAATAAGAAATACATCATAACAATAATGAAGAACTTGGAACTTAACAATTGGTACTTATAGTATTCAATTACTTGCTGAACAATGATCTTTTATTTACAATCTTAATCTTCAAAGGACAGAACTGTAAATACAACTTCACTATTTATATTCTATTTAGATGCTTGACATTTCACACACCTCTAGTAGATAGCATGCATTATTCTTCCCTAATATTGTACGCAAATGGATAGTTTTTCTTGAATATAAAGCAAATATGTAGTATATCTATCTGTATATGGGAAGGATTCTATAGAATAATGCAGTTGCTATTGCGCTGAGAAGCACACCATCGTATCCTCTAAGCGTGGTTCTAAAACAAACCAAGTCAAAAACGTCATTAGCCAAAAAATAAGATGGGGGCCTTGACTCCATCTACCTCCTTCACCATGAATCAATAATGCCACTCAATGCCATAAAATAGCAATTTCAAAACAATGGACGATGGTACATGTTGGTATCTAGGATTGTACCTTACTTTTAACTTTTTTATGTACACGGTCCAAATGTACTTACTCAAGCATGTGGTCTTCAAGAAAATAGTACAATGCATTAGAAATTCATAATTTTTTCAAGAAACAATCAAGAAATAATTCTAACTTTGTTCATTTGCTCATATTCAAAATTAATTCTCATCTAGTGCAAATAGGAAATCTTTATACTTCAATTCTTTTTTAATTCACTTACTTTTAAAACATTGTTGCCAACAATCACAATTAAGATCATTCAGTACTGCTTGACCAAACATTCAATGAAACAAGGCTCAACATAGAGAGTATAGAGAATCAATAGAAAGTATACATATTACAAAGTTCTTGTACAATACTCACTAGCATTTTTCTCAATAGCATTTTCTTCTATTCCATCTTTCTCCACACCATTGATTTTTTGCATTTGTCCACTCGAACGGATTATGGTCTAGTCTGTTATCTTCATTTGCCAATAATGCCACATTTAATTTCCAGGATCCAATGACCTCCCCTCCATGGCTAGTTCCAACTGCAATATACAAGTAATACAACCAAGTACATAAAAAATTATTATCACACATGATTCAGTCACTAGAAACAGTTTGGAAATATGCTATGAACACATGACAACCTAAGATCAATCTAGAAATAAACCTTTAATAAAGCATTTCAAGTTATTGTTTTTCCATATACAAATTACATAATACATGATAAAAAAATATGCACACTTGATTATGTCAATTACCAACAAGACATGTAAAAATTGACACATTTTTGTAATAGAAACCAATTTGAAATGTTGGTTCAAATGCTTTTAGGTGTAGTTACCTTACAACCAAAATGCATTGAAGTATGTGGCCTCCAACATGTCTTCAATAGTAGTCTAAGTTGTAGAACTCCAATTCTACGTAGAATTGGACAAATTGTTTATATTGTAATGAATTGTAAAGGGAGTATCATTTCAATCATTGTCCAGGACTAAATCAATGAAAATTTCAACAACTATATAATGAGAAGAACAATTACATAAACTTACTATATAGAAAAAAAAAACCCTGCTTGCTTGATAGTGACCTCCACTAGTTCAAATGGATCAAAGTGTGAACCTTTCATCACCAATGCAATTGCAACATGGACCGCCACAATTTCAAACAAATCATCTTTATTCATTCACCAAACATCATTGTCTTTGAGGTCCTTCAACTTCAACAACCAAACATTAACCTCTTCACCTCTTCCACGTCAATTTATTGATTTAGGAACTCTCAATTGATTATAAAGCTTTGTTTGAAGCTTTCCGGTGATTTTCCTTCGATAATCTCTCAAGTAACAAAGAATGGGTTTTTGCAATCCACTCTTCTTGTCGGTTTGACTACTCCGATGTTTTTTAAACAATTTGATGCTTGCACCATTGATAATACTCACATTGAAGGCAACCAGTACTTCATCTCTGATGGCGTTGTACCTTTGGATACATAGAACTTGATTTCTGAAAGCTTAGAATGAGATTTTTAGCAATTGCAAGCATTTTATGCTGCAATTGAATAACCACAACCAAAACTGCTATTAGTTTTGAAGGAACATTTATTGGCAACAAAAAAATGCATTCAAGAAATAGAGATTCATATTTTTGAAAAAATGTGGCTAGTGAACAACCATAGTTTATTAGTTCCTTTATATGCAATGATATGGATATTTGCTTTTGAATTAGGTATTTTATACTATAACTATATAATACGCATCTGTAATAAAGTTTTAAAAATAACCCAAAAACTAGGTATGGGAAGAAATGCGTGTTCTTCTTAGATTTCAAAACATTGATGGAAATTTTAGAACTTCAAAATTGAAACCAAAATATTTAATAACTGTAGAAGATATATAAATTTTTTTCTACACAGCAAATGCAGTTTATTTTTTACATAGACTTCCAAAGTTGCTTATTGATTTAACTAGTACATATGATTGAATACAAATTCCACAAGCATTTCCATTCAATTGAATTTGATTGTGTGCTTGTTTGAGAAATTCACATAAATATGGTAAGTGCTTGTAAATTGCTAGCATCAACTCTTTCTCAAAATGAAAATGAAATTTGCAATAAACAAGTAAAATGTACAGACCTTGATATATAACCAATCCTCAAATTCAAGAATAATTCTTGTAAGCTCAAATGCAAGTTACACACTTTTGCTCAGTACAGTCACTTGCTTGCCTTGCTCATCTAAAATTTGCTTCAAGTTCAAGATCATCATGCGCTTATAGGGATTCAAATTACTTTGACTTGAAGTATCTTATTGTTCAACATTATTATCTGAATAAATAAACTTTAAGTGGATGGGTTGGTACAATTTTATCTTCAAGATTTGGTTTCTAATTTTATAAAATATTAAACATGAAACATCATAAATTTCTATGACACATGATTCTAAACTAATGAACCACGGGAAAATAATGAGCATGAAATAAATTAATGGTAGAGAGCTACATACATAACTCATGGAAAACTAACAAATTCAAACAAACAAGTTTAGAGTTGATTGTATCATTCATTGTCATTGGGATCTTATGACCTCTTTTTATGTCATTTATTGCCAAAAAAATTGTATTGTATAATAAGATTTGAAATTGTATAAAGCAATTTCCTTGTCAATTTTCTAAAATATAGAATTTTTTTTACTTCACTTTCTTTACATATAGATAGATGGATACAAACAAGCATATTGTTGCAATATGAAGTATTCTTTAACTATGATTTCATTCTATGCACACAACGGTTAACACCTTACCTAAATTCTAATGTATGAAATATATTATTTAAGACATTTCATTCCAAAGGCGCTTACTTAATGTAAGTAATTTTTAAACTTCATCATGGTTCTTTGAGTTTCTTGTGTAGTTTCTCTCAATTGCATCTACTATGCATTGTCAAACAACACCATGAACTACAGCAACAGTCATTCTAGTATACGGTATTTGAAATATATTGGAGCTGGTCATTTTGAATATTCACTTGCCAAATTGCAAATCTTCAACAAAAATTATAGTAGAATGCAACAACTTCTACATACAAATCTACAAATACTTAGTACCATAGAACAACAAAAAGTAGATACTACAGAATTAGCATAAGACAATTAGTTCCCAACTACCTTTACTAGTTGTTAGCATTCACTTACAAACAAATATACGTACCTGTGAAGTTTGCTACAACATTCATATTATAAGTTATGTTACAATCCTACCTGCAAAATTTCTTTTCCAAATTATAACAACATTGAACTAAGGCAATGCAATTGTACGCATTATAATTAGTTCCTAAATACGTTTACTAGTTCTCAACAATCACTAACCAGAAAATATACGTTGCACCTCTCAATTGTATTTAAACACTCATATCGCAAGTTGTGTTACAATTCCACCTACAAAATTGTATGCCTACAATGTAACAACAATGAACTATGCAAAACAATTCCATAAAGCATGCTATTCTAGTGGCTCTGATAGTCCCTTCATTAATTTTCTGCCACCTTCAATTACATCCATCAACACTTTTTCAGACGTGGTGCTTTTCTATTTTTATCCATGCAATATCTACATCCATCTGAATGGATGCAGGTGTTAATAGTGGCTAAAATCTCATCCGTGCGTTAGTTTGGTGCAATTAAGATGAAGCTTATTCCAATAATGATAAGTTTTGTTGTCTAAAATATTATTTGTATAGTATTTCAATTGATTGAATTTTCATACAATGATGTTCCGATGAAATTTGCGGCTTCATCTTTTTCATATATACAATGAAGAATCCAATTGGCAAACTTGCTATATGATATAATACATACAAATCAAAGAGATTAATTGCGTGACCATACAATATAAATCAATTGTACGAAAAAAAATAATAATGAAAATATTTCTAACATCGTAGAAAATGTCAAATTGTAGGAAACAAATTTCATTTAACAAAATTTATAACCTAATAAAAAACAATTGCAACTCCCTTGCCTTTGCTTGCATCCTGTAATGTATACAAAAGAATGAGAATGTTTTCTTGAAAACTAGTCAAAATCATGCAAATTAAATGATTATGAAATCACATGAAAGAAATTTTTAAATTACTCATGTTTCAAGAAACAACTTATCTGTTCTTTGATATAACGTTCTCTTGCTTCAAAATAGGTTCTAGCAGGTTTGCTAGTCGGATTCTTTATTGCCTTACTTAATTGGACAATGAATGGGCAAAATTGAATAAAAGACATTCCAAGAACACCTATTGGCTTTGAGGATGATGTGCAATAGTCAATTGTGTTAGCATTGCAAACAAATGCAGCTCCATTTCCATAGTGGAAATGGACCTTGTATTCAGGGAGCCAAAATAGAGGTCGCTCTTCCACTTCCACTTCTCCATCTGCATGGATATAAGTTTCTACAACATTTACTTTGTTTTCATTAAGCATTTATTAACCTTTCAACTACTCATGAAAAATTATACATTTCAAAAAATATCAAAAAATATCAAAAAATGAAATTAACTCAATAGCGTGAACAAACTGAAATAACTTACTCGGGTGTAGCCATAGAATGATGCCAAATCCATAATTCTTTGGATCATCATGTGGTAAACAACTATAATCTTGTGAAATAGAAAAGGATGTGAATGGGGTGCCCCTGAAATGACCTTCCGTGGTATTCCGACCTTCATTAGTAAAAAAATTCTTAAAGTTTGCCATAACTTTGGAAAATATAACTTCAAAGTAATTAGCCATCTTCTTCACAAATTTCTCAGACAACGCATATAGCTCGAGATATGATTGCACAAACCTGCAATGCAAAATGAAAATGAAGTATACATCAGTCCATAGCATCATATATTACAAATAATACTAAATAAAAAAATTCTTCACATGAGTGACAACAAACTACTTTAGAAATTGTAGTTCTTACCAACCTAATTGACAGTGTTTATACATGCCATACATAACCATCTTTGAGCCTAAAATTATTTTCTCATGTTTGATTGGCCTCCCCAATTGTTCAAGAATTGAAGCCATGTTATAGAATTTTTGAATGTCACCTTTGGAAATCACATCTCTTTTTAAGTATTCTAATAGAATTAGACAATGGAGTACTCTCTTGAATGAAGATTGAGCCATTTACAAGTAAAAAATTAAATTTATCCTTGTCAAAATCATAGCCGTCGTTATAAAACTTCTTTCAAAAATAAACTTGTCCAAAAAAATAATTCATTGTCATACTCTAAACATTTCACAATATTTCACACCTTCTACAATATGAATCAGAAAGCAATGAGTGCAATATTCATTCTCATTGAAAAAAAATAGTGCATGTTACATCATTTATATAGAATAAGAGCAAATGCAAAAAATTATAATAAAAAACTACAAGTGAAGCTTGAATTACAAACCTTAGTAACCTCAAGAATGGGAGTCTTGGAAATTGGTGGAGGAAGTTCATGCTTCCTCCATCTTCTTGAAGCTCATCTTCTTTAAGTATTTCTCCATCTTCTTGAAGCTCACTTCCATCTTCAAGTTACATGACACACACAAGTATTTGACTTTGGCTTTTTGAACAAGCACAATGCCCCAAGCCTCTAAAATATCTTTCTTTTCCAGCAATCTTTGCAATTTTTGGGTGTTTCTTTCCACATTTATGCCTTGTAATATGTTCTGCACTGTACGGAATAGGAGGATATCAACAAACGTTGCATTGAAAAGAAAGAGTAACTTCCGCTCCTTCTTTCCTTGCCATTGTGTCCCCTGCAAAAATACCAACATTATCTTAAAAACGACAACAATACAATCCAAAAAAATTTGAATGTAAACACCCAATAGTTAATACGTCAATCTACATATAATTTTGATTTCTCTCTCCATGGCATGGTTGATTTCAAAGAGAACAATAATATGATAGAAGAGATCATAAATCATACAATTATAACATATATACAAGCCGACCTCAATATAATGTTTTGATTCCTCTCCCCATGACATGGTTGATCTCAAAGATAACAACAATGCAATAGAAGAGATCAAGAATCAAAAAGTGCTACATCTATACATACCAACCTAAATATATTATTCAGATTCTTCTCCCCATAGTATAGTTGATTTCAAAGAAAACAACGATGCGATACAGGAGATCGTGAATCAAAAAGTGTCCCCCCTCCGAAACTGAACCTTCAAATTAGAATGCAATGCAATAAAAATAAGTACTACTAGAAATTTCACCTTTAGAATCTTGAGGCCTTCCAGTTGAACTCAAAATTATTCTTTCTTCTTATGTCACATTAGCCAATTTTACCTCTTCCTTTGAGTTTGAATTCGATAGACTTACTTGACTAGTAATGCTAGTAACCTTCTTTGGCAAGGAACCTCAACGTCATTATTCCAATGTTCTCTTTATGAATGCTTTTTAGTCGTCTTGCATTCAAAAATTTAGCATACTGCAATGGGATCACCAAATGAAAACTCTAAATTAGTTTGCTAGCCTTTGCCATTCACTCCTACAAAAACAATTGAAGATATGGTCTACATTTGAACAAAAGTACTTTTTCAACTTCATTAAGCTTCAAATCACAAATTCAACCCAAAAATAATCAATGAATAGGAGTTGCAGTGCTAATTTGTTGACAACCAATTAGCTTACAAATCATTTTAATTATTGAAAATCTATAGAATACTATCAAGTGCTGAAAAAATATAAGACCATTGGCATTCCAATTCCCTTCTATTTGATAAGTCTTCTGTACTAATAGTGTGTCTATTCTTGAATTGTAGTGTGCACTTTGGGGCTTCAATGGCAGTGACACAACCATGGGAAATCCCTACAAGTATTTGCATATTGATATTATGCATTAATCGGATCTTAGAGTTTCAAAACCTTGGTAGATATTTAAAAATACTGAGAGGGTCAAGCAATGTGTTGCATATGTTGGATAAGCTCCTTTCTTTTATGAAAAGAACATTTCAAAATCAAAGCTTTTGAATACTAGGAACTGACAACGGTGGTTATTTTTGTTTAAATGCAAACTTTGCAGTATTTGAATGTTGAGCAGTAACGCAAGTATGATAAAACAACTTTATATTAGATTCAAAGATGAACCATTTGATAGTTATAGTATATATATTTTTAATATTAAGTTTATTGATGATGAGTGATAAAGAATCTTGTGGCTGAACTATAATTCTTGACAGTTCAATTATACAAATGTTGGGTAATAAGATGATATTGGTTGTGCTAGGTTATTGTATTTTGCATGATTGGAGTATTTGAAGACAAATGCATATTAACAACAATAAAGTTCTTCAAATGGTATTAGTTAGCATGCCACACACATGCGTACATTGAGACAACCCTCAAAGAGATGGATGATCTTATATGCTTGTGAATAAATTAACTTGTATAACAATTTCTTTTGGTTTCATATTGATTCCAATCATATAATAAGAAAATATTGATTTTTTGAACATGTTCATCATAATTTGAGTATTTGGATGACAATTTTTTAATAGTTTCATGCACTTTTGTAAATGAAAGAAAAATCATGTCTTTCAAAAGAAGCTTAAAAGATCATCATAAATCTTCTTTCAATTTGGTAAAAATTCATGCAATGCGTCATTTTAGTGATGCAATCCGGCATTCATGTTCGACTTTTGAATACAACACCAACATGTATGTACATTTGCACATTAATCTCATGAAATCTGTCTATCGATTAAACAATAGGTGTAATTACATTGGTCAAATCTTCAAATACAATTCTCAATTGCAATCCTATCAGCGAAAAGCCAAAAAGTTGGAGAAGTTTAAGCATTTGAGTCAGCAATTGAAAAAGTAACAACCTTAGATCAAGTTTGCTACTAAATCAATATCATGTGTTTTAAGGGGCCATATAGAAAGGAATTGCATTTCTATTTTTTTAGTTGTAATGAAAACTAAATGAAATAATTTCATTTGTTCAGATGGTTGTTTAGGCGGTGTAGATTGGAGAGAATGTCATGTCCGGCCTCTATGCCTTACCTTTGGTTATTTTGGTTGATACCTACTTTCATCGAACTGCCTTTCAAGAATAAACTACCACCTTGTGTGTGTTCCAATATTTCAACACAACATGAGCTTTTTTAGTTGCCACACAACCTTTATGTCTTTAAAAAAAACAAATAATTTATAAGGAGGTAAAGCTCTTCGCATTTTTTCTTCTCTTGTTGTACTAGTTGGACCAAATGAACGATTTGGAGACTAAACAGTTTATGGTTGTGCAAGCCATGAATTTCATGGAGCAACATACTACATTGATGTTACTTTGCAAGTAGAAGATGCAAGCATGGATGAAATTACAATATATGCCCAATTGCGACTCATGATTACTAGTGACAATTCGTGACAAAATAACTTTGTGATGCATTGTATTTTAGATTTGTTGTCAGTTAAGAAGTTTTGATATTAATGGTCTTGAGACCATCCCATTCAATATCTTTGAAATTCCCTGTATTTTAGATTCATTATCTAATCAAGCAATCATTAATATTGATGGTACTGAGATCACTACACCCAAAATCTTGAGGTTCTCAAACATAGAATAGTTTACCATGGGTGACGATTTCAAAGTTACATACATTTCAATTGACATAAGACGACGGATCACAAGCAAAGACATAGGAAGTTCAAAAGGTAGCAGTAGAGATGTAAGAAGGTAAAAGATGATTTTATTCATCCCTTTCATTGATGTAGTGATCTCTTATAAAATTCAATGAACAACACTTCCTAGTCATTCTAAGGCATGCTACATCAATAATTAATAGAGTTCAATTCTAATTTTCCTGAATGCAAAGAAGATGAAACAAACAAGGAATCTATAGAGATTCCGAAATCCATTTTACTTTTAAAAATACTTTAGTTTTGAAGGATAAAAGTTTGAATGAAATTTGAGACCAAATTTGGAAAAAAACCCATTCAAATAGATCAAAATTTTAATTAATCTTAAGAATCCGTAACTTAAAAGAACTCATAATGTAACCCTAGAATTTACAATTATTTTGGATTGATTTGCTATTTTAGATTAGTGGAGGAAGATTAACACAAGTAAGGGGCCAAACTCAACCCGTGGTAACTTTTGCTAAGAATCTCAGAATCTAACTTTTTTTACCATTGTGGAAAGGGAAAGTTATATTCTATTAAAGAACTTAGATACAATTTTAGTTAGATTTTATTTTATTTTTCCATTTTAACTAACCATAACGTTTTAACCCATTTAACAATTAGTGTTTCTTAGAATTAGTGGAATTTACAAGATTATCAGTCACAAAAAGTGTCAATTGCTTGGAAGGCGAACACTTAACTAGGAAATCATCCAACCCGGAGTAAATCTCCATCAAAACAGCCTCTAGAACTCGTGTGTAACTTTCTGACTCAAGGGTGGAGTTAGAAACGCTCACAAAGTGCAAGTCCTAGTATGATGTTGGGTGATAAAGATTCATGTTTTGAGGTTCTCACGGGACTAACTAGATGAAGCTATATACAAGAGCACATAAACAATTCACGCAAGCAATTTTTGATTCACAATGAGATTTGAAGTATTTAGTAATTTGCTTTAAAGAAATGTTTATTACAAATAATGGTGTTTGTAGGAGATTACTAGTTGATACAGATTGCAAAAGGTATAAGGGTTTATGATTGCCCCCTCAATGTTCAATGCTTAGAGTTTTTTACATTCATATAGAGTATATTTGCAAATCCATAGGGGTTCCCATTTTTTTCCATCAACCTTAGACTTTGTTTTTACCTCATTCATTTTTTATTTTGTGAAACTTAGCTGCTTTCTTCACCTTGTGCATGGATTTGTTGCATTTGATTTCGCATTTTGATATTTAATGCTAAGTTGTATGGTATCAAAAAATATATCTTGTCATATTAGGACATCAATTAATCTTCTATTTAACTAGTTCATTTAACTGGGAATCATAGTCTGATCAAGGACCATCTTGCATAACTAAATGATAGCATTTAAAAGATTCAATAGAAAGCTTAGGGTGATTTTGCTCATTTTGGATTGAGTTGGAATCATTTGGAAGTTGTATTGCTCTGGATACGAGGCAAATGTATGTGCACTAGCTATTTGCCTGATGAGGTTGTGAATTCTGATGTTGATCGTTTATCCAATCTGTTTGCATGAACCAAAACAAAAACATTTGAAATTTAATTGTGAGTTGCATGTGATTGAATCCTGACACTTCTTTTATAAATGATTTGAAGTTAATTTGTATAATGAATTCATGAACGATGTTAGTGATCATTCAAATATAGATCTGAAATTTCATTAGATAAAACAGGCACCAGTTCACTATAGGATTGTTTGTACCACAGTCATATGTAGGGCTGATTTTGCTTGGCTTTAGGTTTCATTCATAGCCTTGGATTGTTGCACAATAATAAGACTGATTTGCATGGTAATGGGTCCAAGTTCAAGGTTGTAGAGTCTTTGTATTCATAGTTTGGGGTATTTTGTAACATGATTACAAGTCTTTGTTCTTGTGGTTCCAAAGTTTTTATTTTATAGTTTTACGGATACTTAAGCATGGTTTTAGGGCTCATCTTTGAGTAAAAGTAAGAATTGGTTCTATATTTTGTGGTTTGTAGGATCTAATTGTGTGAATCTTGAAAAACTTGACCAAAAGAGAAAGGAATAAGAAAAATTGACCTTGGATATAACTTTTTATCTTCATATTTTCTACACATGGAGAAAATTTGACATGGAATATGGAATCGCTAGGCATTTTCGCATCAAACGTGATAGATAAAGATTGACTGGCTTACTTGACCAATACATAAAAATGATTTAATTAAGGGCTTATGTGTATTATTTTAAAAATATTATCTTGTAAATGATTAGGTGATAGGAGCATTCATTGCATCTGACAATTTGACCAGAATATTTGACCACCTTGTATAATACTAGGTAGGACTAAAACGTCATACATTGTGACTCATGCATATGATAACAAACAAAGAACTAAATCAACATTTATGAGATAAGAATGTTAATATATTATAAAGTCCAAAAATAAACATATTTGATTATAAAGTATGATTCTATTTGAAAAATGACACTAGTCACATAAATAATAGATTGCATAAATCTTTACTTGTAAGAACTCATATACTAATATTTTTCTTGGTTTTGTGAGAAAAGACAGAACCTATGTTACATCGTCCCACCACATACATTTGGAACTCTCTAGTAATAATTTGCATGGATTCTTATCCATGCACTTGGCCACATATCACCTTCCGGAGTGTGTAGCATTGGCAAAAAGTGCCATACACTCTGGAGTGCTGTGTATGGCCAGCACCTTTTCAAACTAAGCTTATGAGGCCTTTTCTCAACATTCTAACCTATGCACTTAAGTTGCGTCTGTATAGTGCATCATCATTTGTGACCATATAGTTTTGATTGCGGTGAATGGCTTATTCAACTTGGATTATGCATTGTAGAGATAATTATTTGATCACTCCCTTGCTATAATTTAAGGATTTTTTTTTTGCATGAGAATGAAAACAAGGATTTATTAAGTATAAGATTTTTGAGAGCATTGACAATCTATTTTTGTTTGTTTGAAGTTTGAATTTGAGGTGTTGGATTTGTATGAATTTTAAGTGTTAGAATTCTTTGAATTTGAGCTTTTGAGAGTTTATAAGCTTGAAGTTTAAGGTTTTTAAAGCATTGTAGTCTTCTTAACATTTATAGAACTCAAAAAAATAAATTCTATAAATGTTATGAAGACTACATTTTATACCATTGTAGTCTTCTATAAATGTTCTATAAATGTTATGAAGACTAACATTTGAAAGCATTGTACTCTTCTTTGATTGTGTTTGAATATTGCATTTAAAATTAGTGTGATCTTGAGGTTAAATTGAAGTCATCATGGCCTCTAAGAAGAAAATGTTTTGGAAATGGGATGAGAGTGCTAAGGAAGCAAAGAAGGCTAGAAAAGATATATAAAATGAGAAAAATGCGGTAGCAAATGTTCAGATAAAGACAAAAAAAAAATGTTGAAATAAAATTTAAGAGAAAGAACATGACTTTCTCATTCTACTGACATGAGCAAAGAAGTGGAATCTTGTCATTTGATAAAGGCTATGGAGAGGAGATTTCTTAATTATTTGAGAATGTTTTGTACGAAGGATTACAAATTTTTTGTTTCAATCTTCATAGATTCTTTCAACTTATATGTTTTATGTATCAAGCGTTGTTTACTTGTTTATAAAAGCACTATGTTTGCACTAAAGGTGATGTAAAAGATGAATCAAAAGTGGAGAGACTACAAAGCTATTAAAGGTAATACTTCATTCATTTGTTTTTTTATTTTTTCAAATGAACTTTGTGTTTAAATTTGCATAATGCAATGTATTTGGTCTTTCATCTTAATTCTTTGAGTTTTATTTTTTGTTTTTTATATTTTAAAAATGTGTTTCACATTCATAGGATTCTTAATTCTAATATTGAAATTTTGTAGATGAGGATTGAAAAAACAATGAGTATAGAAAGTCACTTCATCTCATAAATTTACTTCAAGCTAATGACTTCTACTATGATAAGTTTTTGTGGAAGAATGGGAGCCTATGAAAAAAAAATTGAAAGACTAAACAAATGGAGAAATTTCTTCATCCTTTGAGGACCAAATAAATGCAAGATCTTCTTTTAATAAGAGCCTTAGGTAGTATGATTATTGAAGAAGGAGGACTACAACAATGGAAGAGGGAGGTCCAAGTTCATCTATATTTAAAACATTGGAAAGGCTAAGCTTAAACCTAAATCTAAGCTCTAATTTCAAAGCAAAGATATGGACAAAAATAAGGATAAGAAGTAAAAAGGTTATACTTATAATAATATGTTTGCATTAGAATTTTTTATTGTGATGCATCAGAATTTTACTTTTAATGTTTAGAGTTTATTTATTGTCTTCTATGCAGATGCATCATTTACATATGGTGTTAAAATTTATATAATTGTTTAAAAAAGTAAGTACAAAGATTTGTATGCTACAACTCAATTACTTACTCAATATATTAGGCAAGTTATATTTGAATATCAAAACATGGAATACATTATCTTTTGTCAACTATATTACTTGCTTTAAGTAAATTTCAATTGTGTATCACAATTACAGCAAGATACTATTGTTTCACCTTTTTCTATCATAGTTTTTATAAAACATGCATCACAAAATACTTTTGGAATTATTGGAAAAATAATCTTCTACCATTTTGAAATAAACACCAGTTTGTAAAGCAAAGGTCTCAATATAGGTCGAATTTGCCTTCAAAAGGAAGTTTCTTTTTTTTCCATTGTAATTTTTTTTTGAAGTCCTACAATGTCTCATTCTTGTACGTTGAATATTCTATTAAATGAATAAAATGAAATTTTTAGATGGAAGTGTAATAAGACAAGGTCTTGCAAATGTATAAGACTTCATGATTGAATTCATGCTTCTCTTAATGATTCCAATCTTTTACTTCATTTCTTCAACACTATATATCCTTTAACCCCTAACACCATTGTCCCTTTGGGGGACAAATGGGATTTTGGACAAGTACTTACGGGTTGAATTTTTGTCGTGATTTTTTGAAACTTTTTTTGGAGATAAAAAAACTAATAAGATTTGTGGGAATATAATTTTTTTTCACAATCGGTGCCTGGGAACAATAGATATGACCAAATAAGCTCAAAACAGGGGACGGAGGGCATTTTGGGCAGCAAAAAAAAATTTGAAAAAATTTGAATTTTTTTTTAATATTTTTTTTCTCATAGAATATATTTTTGTCTATTTGAAAATCTTTGACTCATTTCATTTGGATTTGTTATGAGAAAGTTATAGACATTCTTGTTCTTCTGGCAGTTAGAGCATCTTCTTGAAAAAAATAACTTCTAGGCTTCATTTATGAATGCAAATTTTTCAAATTTTTCAGTTTTTTTTTTATGGTTTAGTTTACTTGCTAGAACAATCTCATCATTGGGATTAGTGCATTTTAATTTCATCTAAAATATATGAATATTTTAGATTTCCTTCTATCTTGTACCTACTTCTACTTGACAACTTTTTTAAGAATGATAATTAACTTCTTTTTTTTCTCCTAGACTCTCAACTCAATTCTCTACTATAAAGATGTAAAGCTCAAAATGATGTAGTGCAAAAATTTTAAGTTAAAAAATGTTTAAAGTAAAAAATCTTGTCTCGCAATGTGCTGAAAACCCCTTCTTTTTTTCATTTTAAATGTAGATATCTTGCAATCTGTGCAGTCAAAAATTCTAAAAAAAATTCCACAAATTCTTATACTAGTTAGGTGTAAGATCCTATGGTTAGATGTGCAAAAGAAGCATTTTTCAAATTTTGTTACTCTTTGCTATAGAAAAGGCAGTTTTGAATGTTTTTTGGCAGAAAAAAGGCCTTGGGTCTTTAGGGGTTAATAGTTGACTTCAACAATAGAAATACATTCTTCATTTCACGTATAACTTGCAAAAACTTTTTATCCTCATTATTGTATAGTACACAATCACTGATAATATTTTCTTTGTGAACCTCTTGAAATACACGATGATTATTAGAAAACCATGACCAAAACGACAAAAAATCAGCTGATTTGTGTTGTTTGGAGCACTGGAATGTCCATTTTTACTGATGTTTTAACTTTTAGTGAAAATCAACAAAATAACACGTATTTTCTGTTGATTTGAGTAGTACAAATGTTTTTAATGAAAATCAACAAAATCAACATATTTCCTAAAAAAATTTTAGTGAAAATCAACAAAATCAACAAAATTTTAGGAAATATAGTTTTTTAAGTATCTTTTTTGAATCTTTTGAATCTTTTAAAATCTTTTAAAATCTAAATCCATTTTAAGAATTCCATTTTAAAAAAATTCTATCAAATTCTATAATCTTTTAAACCATAAGTGGTATTGTTGTGTTTTCTTTTCTGATTTGATTTCTAATATGTCTAATTTGAAATTGTATGGTTTCAATTCAAAAAATATTGATGAAATTTATCAAAATTTTGGCTTTTTGTTTAATATAGAGCAAATTCCAAGAAACTCAAAAAAGCCTTGGGCATTTGGGTGTTAAGGATTTGATGAGGAACAATTTAGAATTTAGACAAAGATCAAACATCAAATGATACAATTACTAATATAATTTTGAAAATCGTTTAAAAATTTAGAAATTTGAATTGTGCAATTGCCCAAATCTTACCTTTCAGTTATTTATTTTTTGTAATACCATTTGCCTTTTTTTACTCCTTTTTCAATCAAATATTTTGGTAATAAACTTTTCAATTTGTTTTGTAGAAACATTTAAGAAACATCAATGTGCTCATCTCACTTTGTGAAAAAATGCACATTATATAAGAAGAATTTTACATTAGAAAGAAATCAATGTCAAGGTATTGCCTTTCCAAAATTTTACTAAATAGATATTTTTATATTATAATTATATCTTACTAATTGACCCTTGTATTATAATTATATCTATATACTTAAGCATGATGGTTTAATTGGTTTACCAAACCTATTTATAATTTTGCAAAATTTGTTGTACAAATTTTTTATTAGACTTCATAGTGGGGTTGCAAGACTTCTTTGAGGGTACTATACAATGGAATTTTTTTTAAACCATTCAAAATTCAGTGGCATTTAAACTCAGCAGACTTTGGTGTCCATTTTGGCATAGTAAATTATATTTTTTCAAAATCTTTGATCTAAAAAAGTTGCATAGTCAAGCTAACTTTCATTTCCAAAAATCAATTTGAGAGTTCAAAACTCCAGTAAAAAGTTATGGACAAAATTAAGATAAGAATTGACAAGGACATTTCTTTTTATTTTTTCAATCATCCTCTCCAAATCTAGTCCATAACTTTTTATTGGAGGCTTTAAAGTGTAAAAGTATTTTTACAAATAAAATTTAATTTGATTTTTCAACTTTTTTTAGTTTAAAGTTTTTTGAAAAAAATTGATCTACTATATCAAAATGGCCTCCAAAGTCTGTTGATTTAACAAAACAAACAAGAAATAATTAGAAAACTAGCTAAATAAAAATTTATTCATTTTATACATGTAAAGGTTTGGATGGTGTAATACTAAAACCTTTGGACTTTCACTACAAAGTTCAAGGGTCAAACTTCAAGAGTGATGCCCTGCTTACGTAGTGGGTTGTCTAGGTCGCTTTGCCTTGCTTAAAAATAAAAATAAATTTATCTACCTAAGTATTTTGGCCAACCAAAAAACATTCTAAAACATTTAAAAAGGATTTGAAAAATCCTTTAAATTTATTTTTAAATTAAAAATATTATTGTTATTATTATTTTTGGATTTGTTTAAAATAATAGAAAAAATCAACAAATTTTAGTTGATTTTTCTTCAGAACAACACAACCAAAACAACAGGAGCAAACAATAATTTTCAATTGTTTTGGTCACAGATTTTTCTACTACTGGGTGAATTATAAGTTCCATTCTTGCATTTAAAGATGGAGCTTCTTCATCATTCAAATATTAGTAATAATTCTTCACTATCAACTGAACTGCAAGAATATGTTTATAAAATGATATAAGAAAAGCGCAGTCACAGAAATGAGCATTTAGAAACACAATGTACCAAGTATAAAGAAAAGTTTCACTTGAAATATGGAATATCCTTTGCTCTGCTACAATACTAAACCTCAAATACAATTTTGGATATACTTCTATACTTTTAGAAAAGTTTCTCAACACTTGCTAAACAATGTTGATGAAGTTTATCATTTATTCTTTTTGAAAACCTTCATGAATCACCTACAATTTGCAAAAGCTAAAATGAAATGAAATATACTCATAAATTCTATTACATTCCAAAACACATAAAATGAAGATAAACTACACTAAAAATATTTATTTATAGTTTGAACTTGTTTGAAGTGATTGTCTAAACTAAGACCTCTACTATGACTTCCATCCACAACACTTTCAATTATGACAACAATCAAATTTCAAACTAGTCAATTGACTTTTTCTTGAAAGAGAGTGTATTTTATTCACTTTTAGTGCCTCTTGACATGATTTGTAGTATCCATGTCAATGTAAAAGAAAAAACCTTCCAAATTTTGGCTACATTGTCCTCAAATGCACTGTAATATCTCCCCATTTTTATCTTATATACTCTTCCATCCTTAAAATGTGCTCCAAATCTATATGATGTTTTCTCAAATTTCTCAAATTTTCAAAATTCTCTTTGGAATGATCTTCATGTAGATAGTACAACAATATATGAAGGCTTCACTAAATCTTATCTTTCTCTTATATAAGTAAAAAATTCTTACTCCATGTCTTTATAATATAATAAAACTTGTCCTTCAATTTGTTTTTCCTCAAGTCTTCAATGCTTCTAACTTTGATTGTTATGGTTTAGAACATAATTTATAATTGCATGCTATCTAATCACATTGACTTTTCTTTCTTTTAATAAAATTAAAGTCTCAACCATGTATGGTCCTTTTCATTTTTTAATATTTCTAAAATGATAAGTAGTGATATAATTTTGAAGTTCAAATCAAACTAGATGAAAGATAGTGAATTCAATGATAAATCATTCAAAGTAGATGAAAAATGATCAAATAGATGAAAATTATAGCAATAAAGAAACAAAATCTTTAGAAAAAATTTAATCCCTACAAAGGGCTGCTAACTATTTGTTTTTGGCACTTCCACATTGCAAATACACAAAAAAAAAAAAAAAAAAACAATCTGATGTGGCACTAACATGGCACTAATAGTGCCACGTCAATTTAAAAAAACAAAACCCCCCGTCACTTTTTATCTAATTGCACCACTGCCATCCAAAATTCAAAGCATTTTTGAGGTCTGAAATTTTTCTAATGTTTAGACAAAAATTAGCATTTCTAAAAATAGCATTTTTATAGTATTATACATTTTCAACTAAATAAAAGTATAATTGACCTTGCCTCTTCGAGACACTAAAAGGGATCTAAGCTTTTTTACACCCCATATGAAATTAACAAAATTTACTAGACCATCTATGTATTTTTTTTGAAGTTTATTTTCAATTAGAGATTGACACCTAAACTTGGCACTTGCTATTAGTAGGGCCAAATCACAATCCTTGCAATCATTGTTCTTGTAGTGTATGTGTTACAAAAACACTTAGAGAGAGTAACTCAATAGTGTTTTTTTGCACGCTCAAATCACGCTTGAAATCATTGAATTTGTGACCTTTATAAAAAGTAGCAGATGATAAAAGAATCTTGCCCTTTATGGAGCAATGGGATTGACATAATCAAGGAAATTTTGCATTTGTCAATGATGATTGAAGGTTTTTCAAAGCTCATAATTTAGTTGCTAGGCAACGGATAGAATGATGCCCAACGTCTTAGGCACCTAGGTGTCATGGTTGTTCTAGCGGACATCACGATAACATGACAAACATGCGTCAACAACGTCTAGTAGAACCCTCGCGACGTCCAATAAGTCAACTTTAAGTTTGTCTTTCAGATAAACAACCTTTCATTCATGCTAACTCAACATATTCAAATCTCATTTTAGTAAGGTGTCTCAATATGATAAACACATATTACATTCTAGCTTTAAGTTTATAATTATGGTGAGATTTAAACGAAGTGGGTGGCTTATGACATTATTAGACATTTATAGATGGCCTTATTTGACACATTGTCCATTAGACATGCGATGTAGGACATCCAATACATCACCGAAATTCAAAAATGTGTCCAACAAGACAACCATGCTAGGTGTTTGTATTAGTTTATATTAGTGTATGTATTAGTCTTTTAATTTCTATAGAAATTAAAGGATTTTAGTCCTATTTTTATTTCTTATTTCTTTTGCTTGTAAAGAGTGAATAAATTTGTCAATCCACCATTGGATTTCCTATTTTGAGAAATTATGAGGTAGAAAAAGTGTTTGCAAAAAAGAGCAATGTATTGTAAATTCTAAGCACATTCTAGCATTAGAGGATTTTATTGAAGGTGTTTTATTGAAGGTGTTTCACAACTTTTCTACCTGTGAAAATTGGTGAAGATATGCCTAAGATGGTCTTTGGTATTGTACATTTTTAATGTCAAAATTCAAAGTGAAATTCTTTTCTACAAATAACAATAAAAATCATCTAAAATCCTTAGGTGGACCAAGCTTCAAAAAACTTTTTTTCCAACTTCTATAGCTAAAATTTCCACTCTATACACATTAGAGAAAATTTGGGGCCTTTACATGGCTGCCAGATTTTGACCAGCATCTCCAAAAGTCCAAATAAAAATTTAATATTTTTTTGTTTGGACTACTGGCCAGCTCTGGTAGTCTTGTGGAGGCACTATTTTTTTCCTAATGACTTAAACTTCACAAATTTCTTACTACATGATTTTATGCAAGTGTGATGCAAGATCTTATGGTTGGATTTTCCTCCAAACAAGCCCCTAAACCATTTCTTTGTTTCAATGCAATAAAAATGGCAATTTTTAAGTGGGTTTTGCACATAAAAAGGCTTTAAATGTGAAATTTGCAATTTTTTTGGAAATTATGGTTTGAAATTAGTAATTGTGAAAAAAATAGAGCTAACTATTTGAAATTTTCACGTTCTAAAACTTCTCGCAATTGCAATTCACAATATATACTTGAAATATAATATATACTTGAAATACAATATATACTTGAATACTTGATTTTCACAAAATATGGTACATTGTTTTCAAATCAATTTTGCTAGACTCCCTTATCACGGAATAGTGTACTTTCTTGGGATTTTAGGGATTAAGTGATTTTATAATATTGTATCAATAATAGTATGATACTCTGAATTTATAATTCCTTACCAATCATTTAAAAAATATTTTACTTGTTGGCCAATTTGATGTATGGATGAATATTATATTGTATGAAAGCATCTTGTCTCAAAACCCTTGAAAAGATGAAAGAATTTTTTTATTCACAAGATATTGGAACATGAAAATATTGTCATAGGAAGAGCACTAAAAATAATATATATATACAAGAATATCTAGCTTTGGATATTAACCCCTAAAGCCCCAAGGCCTTTTCTCCATCAAAACATTACAAAAAATATGAGGCCTCCAGAAGGCCGTTAAGCCTGGACCCCCGTAGTGATACTACGGAGTTTTTTTCCAAAAAAAAAAAATTCAGAAACTGAAATTCTGACGTGGTCGAAGTTCCACGCCAGCGCTGACGTCAGCGCCACATCAGCGTGACGTCACTTTTTAATTTATTTTTCGGAAAAAAAAAAAAAAAAAAAAAAAAGTTATTTTTTTTCAAAAAAAAAAAGATTTTTTTTTTTTTTTTTTTTTTCCGTAATATCACCCGCGGGTCCCGAAAATCAGCACTCACGGCCTTGTTGAGGCCTCATATTTTTTGTAATGCACACTCAAAACTACCACTTCTATTGCAAAGAGCAAAAATCTAAAAAAATTGTTTTTTTTGCATATCTAACCGTAGGATCTTATACTAGACTAGTATGAGAATGTGTGCAAGAAATTTCAGAAACTCTGACCAAATAGATTGCAAGATATTTGCATTCAAAGTGAAGAAAACAAGTTTTTTTGCACCTTGCTTGACTAGATTTTTAGGCTTTGAACCTATTTAACTTAAATTTTTTGTATTGTTGATTTTAATTTTCTAAGTTTACATTTTGAGTACTTCAGTTGAGAATCTAGGAAAAAAAATTCAAGAAAAAAACAATAAATTTTTACTCATTAAAAAATTGTTAAGTAGAAGTAGGTTCAAGATTGAAGGAATAACTAAATCGTTAATAGCTCTAAGACAAAATTGAAATACCATAATCCCAATGGTGAGATTGTTCTAGCAAGCAAATTCAACCTTGTCTAAATTTTTTTTTTTGAAAATTGTAAAAATTGCATTAAAAAATGAATCCTAAAAGTTATTTTTTCAAGAAGATGCTTAGATTGCCCAAAAAACTAAGATTGTCCATAACTTTTTCGTTATTAGTCGAAATAGAATGAATCAAAGCTTCAAATGTAGACAAAAAAACAGAGATTTTGAAAAAAATATTTAAAAAATTTATTTTGACTTTCTGTGATTTTTTTGTGCTGCCCGCCAAACTCTATTTTTGGCATAATTTTTTCTTTCGGGCACCAATTGAAATAAAAATTATATATCCACAAAGCTCTCCCAGAACCGCACAACCTCAAAAAATCCCAAAAAAATTCTCTACAAATTGAGGTCATAGGAACCTACCCGGACCCAAATTGTCTCCCGAGGGGACAAACGGGGCTTTAGGGGTTAAATGACTAAAACACCCTAAATACTTCCATTTCAATAGATTTTTTTCAGGCATCTAAGAGATTGTTTTGGGATTGTTCCCCAAGCTGTGAACCATGGCAACATGGTTGGATTATTAAATACAAATAAATAAATAAATAAATAAACTAAAAAACTAAAAAATTAATTAATTTTTAACAAATTAATTGTATATTTTTTTGATGTGGCAGTCTCTTGGCCACATTAGAGTGTTGATGAGACTTGGTTCTTAAGTTCCCCATAGTCCAAGAATTGTCCAAGAACTCATGGTCTTCCAAAGGCCCCCCAAAACAACTAAGGGCAAGGTGGAAAAAGTATAGTGACCAAGTTAACACCACCTATTAGAATGATTTGAAGTGGTCAAAATATTATAAAATATTATAAATATTATAAAATTTGTTGACTTAGCAACTATTCTTTATTATCTTGCAATTAAATGGTTCTATGGATATTTTGGTTGTCTAATGTCTAAATTTAATGCACTTTCAATGATTTTACTCTCAAGTCTAATTCTATATAAATAGAAGGATTATTTTTAGTGATCAAGGGATTGGAGCCAACATCAATGTGAATTTTTTGAATTTTTGCATTATTATTGCCAATGTGGTGATCAACTTTAGGATAAAGAGGTTTATTATTGCTATTTTAATTTTTTTTGATCCTATTGATTCTATATGATTTTTGAGTTGTATAATATTTTTATAAAAAAAAAGATTTGGTGAGTTTTTGGCTCAAGCTTGGATGGAATGGGTGGATAGTTGTTCTAAAAAAACTCAAAATTTGCTATCTTCTCTTCAATAGTGGTAAGCTTACTCTCTGCACCAGGGCATTTTTTAGCAACTATGGTGGGCATCCTGTAATGTAAATTTTGTTTTTTAAACAAAACCACAAGACAACTAGTATAGGAGGTAAATCCTTTGGAAATGTCAATAAGTCTAATGTTTATGTGACTAAGGTCACTTGATTTGTATTTATGTATTTTTAAAGTTGTTTCAAGGAATAAACCCAAGAAAATATATCTAATGTCAATTGTCTTAGTCCAAATTCCAATGCTATAATATAGACACAATATATGGCGTCACAATCTTATCTAATGTGTGGCTTATGTCAATACTCACATCAATTTGTCAGGGAACTGTCAATTTGTCTTTGTGCATGCTCTATCTAATTATTAATATTGTATATATTTTTATAAAATTAAATTAACTTACAAAAATATTTAATTGGATCTTCTTTTTTTCCTCTCTTATTTAAGCAACGCTAACATTACTAGTCTAATTTTAGTTTATTATACACAATAATTCTATATTTCTCTGTTGATGTGGAAAAAAAGAGTTCTTTCTTGGTGCTTGAATAATCTTCTTGTCAAACAATTTGCTCCATTTCTTATATATCAATTAGAATTTGTTTTCACTACAAGCAACAAGGTCAATTTGATACATAAGACACACAAGACCACACAAGGTAAATTCAGACCCTATGGCCGTCCTATATTCCACTTGTCTGTGACGAAGTCAATTAGCTATCAACTATAGGCTATACTATCAAGTTGACATGTACTATAATCTTTGCAATTGGACTTGGTTTGCATCAATAATGGCAAGTCCTAACTACTGGATATGTTGTATATGGAATTTGACATAATCTATAGATCCAAATGTAAAATTCTAACAAGGAGTCAACTCATTATGAATAGAATTTATTTAATTGACAGTTGAATTTGTCAATTAGTTTCACAACTATCTCAGCTATAATTAGATCATGTCAATTATAAAAAAATGAATAGAGCTCACCCAATTTTTCATCAATTGGACTTGATCGATCTTCAACTATGCAAGTTTACACAACTTGGAGGAATAACTGTAACTTACTACTGACAAGTACTCACAATTGAAGATACATAGCGTATCGAATTGAGTCAATTAGATAAATGATTTGGTTTCCGATGATATAGACATGGCAAAAAGTTAGAAATACCAATTCAATCATTATCTAATTCTATCAGTTATTATCTATACTACAATTACAAATCAACTACATTTCATTCAATTGTCTGTAAACATATTGGACTTTACAAATGCTTGAGATTAATTCCTACAATTGAAGTTAGATCGGAATTCTATTTGTTAAATAGACCTTATCAGTTAACCGGTTGACTACATTCATATGCACTTACAGACACACTTCCCTTGCCAGATACACATCTAATTGACTTCCATTTCTAATTGACCCAAGAGTATGAAACTTCGACTGTCAATAGATCGAGGCTAGTCTATTAGCTCAAAAAGATATGCACACTAAATTTGCTAATTTAATTCTATTGACGTTCTACAAGTCAAGGACATTCACAAACATAACAATAATCCAACATCATTTAAATTTCACAATTTTACGGAGGTCAAACTATCAACACAAACTCGCAGGATGAAAATGACTAAAAAGAGTAAACCATGAGATTGTGCAATAGTTAACAACCCCCCTCCCTACTAAAAAACAAGAGCTGTTGATTTTTTAGAAAAAAAAATTATAAAACCCCTCTCCCAACTGTTGATCTCCAAAAACACTCCAGAGATATAGAGATGGATATCTATACATATTGGGATATGCTTCAAGATACGGATACTAGGATACTTATTGGAATACACATTGGGATACGGATATTGAGATACATACTGGAATACATATACTAGATACATATTTTTCTTAAACCACATTGTTCCATATGCATTGGAAAAGAAACTGTGGTAAGAGAAGTACAAAGAAGGGGAGGGGAGGGGATATTGATAAAAAAATTTAATTTAATTTTTGAACTGATTTGAAGGGGGGTGCGGTCTAAAAAAAATAATTTAAATTATGTTTCTGAACTGATGGAAGGGGGGTGATTCTGAAAAAAATTAAATTTTTGAATTGATGCGGGTGGGGGCGGGAAATTAATTAAATAAATATTGAGCTCATTGTGAAAGTTTGTCACAATGACAATGAGCTCAAAAGAGACACTTGTGTCTGACATTATCCGTTTACCTTCAAGTATCCAGAGCTCGCCGTGTCAAATCGACTTCCAACCACTTCCAAATAATTACATACATGCACATTATAAAGCACTACAATTATTTACTCTCAATAAATTAGATTATACAATCAACTAGACTGGTATTCCACAAGACATATTCAAATTTATTCTCAATCAATTGGACAAACATCTGCACACCAGTGATTCGTACACCGTATCTAACAGCCTCAAACACTAACTCAAAACATTCTCAATTTTAAACTCAATACTTTAATATCTCAAACTTCACAGTCAAATCGATTCCACAATCACTACAAAGCACAACCACTATAAGTTGACTCTCGGCAATTTGATTCACTCAGTAATTTGCCAATTTATCACACTCAATACACTAGAAGAAAATGAGGGGTTTTGCAACTACACTATGCAATTAGTTTTTCAGTTGCATAGGACACTTGTGATTGGCTTGCAACTGGTGATAATTTGGAGATTTGTAGTTGCAATGGACACTCTAAAATCTAAGAAAAAGGTGTAGCAATTGCAAAAGTCACGCCTCGTGTGTGGCTCATTTGCAATTTGTTTGCAACTTGTAGATTTGTAGATTTTAAAATATTAATCTCAATGATTTGTAGATTTTAAAATATTAATCTCAATGATTTGTAGATTTTAAAATATTAATCTCAATGATTTGTAGATTTCAAAATTTCATATCTACCTTTATTTAGATTTTTGAATTTCAAATCTATTTTTTTCAAGATTTCAATATTTCAGATCTACTTTCTTCCTAGATTTCAAAATTTCAAGTTTTGGTCTTTAATAGATTTTATTGGTTTAGGATACCTTAAAATTTCATAGATTTTAAATGTTTTTTGATTTTCATAGATTGTGGAAATCTATATTCTATAGAAAACTATAAATTGTAGAAATCTTAGAATTGTATCAACAAAATTCATTGCACAAGACTACAACAACTTACAAGCCTTATAAGTCGAACCCAATAGTACTCTTTACAATTGATATGGAACAATTGATATAAGGCAAATGAAATGAATTTTGAAAGCAACTAGGAAACAACTAGAAATCAACTAAGAAACAACCAGTGTACAACTTAAGAGTGACTAGGAAACGACTAGCTTCACTATTAGAAAATTTAGGTTTTTCGTTGATTTGGTCGCATTCATTTGGTTCACTTTTCTACGGATTTCTATCCAAAGCAATAGATTACTCTCCAAATCAATAGAAAAGTGAATCAAATCTATGCAAACAAATCGATAGAAAAGCTGAATTTTCTAAAATTTTAGGAAACAACTAAAAAAAAGTTAGAGTACAACTAGAAAGCGACTAGAAAACAACTAAGGTCATTTTACAGTTGCAATCTTCTTCTAGTTGCTTCCTAGTTGTTTTTTGCAACTATAGATTGATTACTTTGCAACTAAAACAATGTATGAATGTTGTAAAACAACAACATAAAACAATTACATTATATTTTGTGCATATAGAGACGATTATAGTCATATGATAGTTGTATAGGACACTAGTTGTATAGTCAGTTGTACCGGATATGTTTTTCTTCTAGTGGTAGTAATTGTAGTCATCCAGTGCACCAAGCTCAACAAACTTCACAACTTGACAAAGCTTCACAATTTCCATACAATTAATCACAGCCAATTTGACCAAGCTTACATACAGGCCGAATCACTCAAACAAGTATGCAAAAGATGCCGATAGTATCACACCGCCCAATAGACCAACCTCACAATAAGCTCATACAGACAAAATTGACTATTCATATTTAGAAAACTAGAAAAATTATATTCATATGGAAAGCACGAGTATACTTGTGAGTTATACAACTTGGTATGAACTGAGAAGAAAGTAAATTGACTTTTGGATTTATAGTCCCAAAACTTGTGAAAACAACTCCTTACATGGAAAGCTACCAAGCCTATTTGACCCTTTTCAAATCCTATCAAATTGCCTCTTTCAAATCCAAAAATTCCACTGTTCAACTCTTGAGTATTATCTACAATTCTAATTGACCCAATGGTGGAAATGAAACAAAATAATAAACCTATTTACCAACAAGAGTCAAATAGACAAAAAAAAATTCAAAAATTAAGTACAACTCCTCCCCTCCCTCCAAGAAATGTGCCACTAATCCTGAATTGCCATCTTCATTGTATGTACACTAAGGTCTACTTCATTTACAAACTGCCAATTTGAGCCATTCCAATTTTTACTGCATAGTATAAAAAAAATTGGATTTTTTGGTCTTGCATAATTAACGCTCAAATCCTATGCAATGCCAATCAAGCATCCCCAATTTCAATTTCAAAAAAGAAAAATTCCATTTTTTTTGATAAATTTTTTAAATCAATTTTCATGGGTTTACTTAATATTTTATTGAAAAGTATTGGTGACGAATTTTTTTAATTTGATTGGATAGATATGTAGGAAACATCTATATTCACATCTTTCCTTCAACAAGCATCTGCAAAAAAGTTTCATAATTCCCTCTGGAAAGAATTCAACATAAGGTGTTGTATGACCAAACTTTGTGAAATAGATATCTTTATATTTAATCAGATTTTGGTATTTGACGCTCACTTTGTAACTAGTTTTCTCGCTAATTTTGTACATTTGATCATAATGGTACAATTACTTTGCCAAAATCTAGTTGAAGTATAGAGATATCTATTTCACAAAGTTTAGTCATATGACACCTCACATTGAATTCTTCTTAGATTATATTTTTGTTACTTAATGGAGTCTTTTTTATATGAAAGATGTGCATATGGATGTTCTCTACATATCTATGCAATTGAATTAAAAAAACTTATCACCAATTGTTTTCAATAAAATATTGAGTAAAACCATGAAAATTCACTTCAAAAATTCACCAAAAATGAAATTTTGTTTTTTTATAACTGAAATTTGGCATGCTTGATTGGGATTATTTAAAGATGCAATGAAAATTATGCTTACCAAAATCTACCAATTATACTACACATTATTAAAAAATTGAATGCCTGAAATTGGCAATTTGTAAATGAAGTAGACCTTACTGTACATCTCCAAAATCAATTATATACCTACGTGGAAGAAATGCTTTTAGAACCAAACTTTGTTCCTTTATAACTTTTGCATATAGTATCCAAATGTCGTGTTCTTTGGTGCATTGGAACCTCCTTTCACTTTCCAGTGAGGAAATATGAAAATTAGTGGTGGTTTTTCACTTTTCAGTGAGGAAATATGAAAATTAGTGGTGGTTTTGGGGTACCCACCTTAATCGCCAAAAAGATTTACGCTGGTCGCCATGCTCTGAGTCATGAT
This sequence comes from Antitrichia curtipendula, assembly GCA_951230915.1. Taxonomy (NCBI): domain Eukaryota; kingdom Viridiplantae; phylum Streptophyta; class Bryopsida; order Hypnales; family Leucodontaceae; genus Antitrichia; species Antitrichia curtipendula. The sequence continues at coordinate 21,550,297 of OX579639.1, read as the reverse complement.
TCATGAAAGGATATAAAATATTTATATCGCATGCAATAGAATTACCTGACAACAACAGCCGATACAGAGGCAGGATTAGCAGCAAAAATCCTGCCGAAAACTTACTTAGCAACTAGTGCGCCAGAGCCATCCTGCCAATGCCAAAACACTGATGACATCAAAACGAACATTTAGGCCCTAATTTAGTCCTTAAAATGTTTCCAAAGTTGACTTTGCCAGCTGAATTTGCCTCTCTAGCAGCTCAGAATTAGACTGCGACTTGCCTGGGAGCATCTTTCGCCTCCATTTAGGGGACTGCAATGGCGGCAATGCGCGACGCTCGCGGCTCGCCTACGCCGCAAGCTCAAAGTGTTCTCTAAGCTTACCGTGGTATGACCTTCTCTCACAGCAAAAATTGTTGCAGTCTTTTGCTTCAGAAGCTTGTGAAAGATCGGAGCACGTCTCATGAGCCGGAGTGCATGGGTTCCAGTGACTTGTGGTTGCATTCAAAGTCTTCATGTGTGCCGTCTGGTGGTGCTGGTGGTGTGCGAAATCTAATGCTGGGGTTGGATAGAGCTGGATCTCGTTATTTTTGTCGATCACCAAGCTTCGGAGTCTGCAGAATGTGAGCTCTGTGATTGTACGTACACAGCCTGCAGGCTTCTTGTGGAGTGCGTGAGATCTACTGAAGGGTGCCGAGGTTGCAAGCGTTGTTGAAGCTCAATGAGAATGCAGGATGCAGGCTGGAAGATGCCAGCGGGCGATGAGCGGGCGACCCAGAATACAGCATGTCTGCGACCAGTGGTGAACATTCGAGATCTTCAATCTGGATTTTGCAATGTCTGCATCTTGTTAGTTACGTTAGTGAGCTTGAGTGAGGAAGCGCCTAGCAAAGTTCATGAATCCTGGGACATGATCCGTGAAATCAGACGCATAAAACTACTCATTTCTGTATACGTACTTAGTGTGGGTTCCAAACCAAGGTAGCGCTCTGCCTGTCATTGAATCACTGACGTGGGAAGAATGTTGACATCGAGTTAGTACACTCTGAAGAGGTGATGTAAGATGATTCACGCATTAAATAATCGTTTCGAATGAAGTAGCTCACACTGAAGAGACTTGAGAATTTAAGAATGTACTTTTCTGGGCCATTTTGAGAGTATAACATTTTAAATTAGTTGGTTTTGGTATATGTGGTATTCATGGCTTTGAAAACACAGGTCAAGAGTAGCATAGAGGGCGTACCATGCAGCCTGGCAGTCTGTAGGGTACGAAAGGCAACAGAGTTCTCTCTAATGCGCAGAGGATGTTAGTATATTTATATAAACCAAAGCACAATGGGATCAACCCACAGAGAATCCTTCTATTCATCATTTTTTATTGTTAGAGGGACGACCTGCACAACCATTCCGAGCTACTCACAAACCGTTTGCCTCATGCAATTTTTGATTTCTGAAGCTCTTAGACGACCTTGAAGCCAGGTCAGGAGGCTTCCAGTGCGAAGGTCTTCAAAGTATCAGGACCAGCCCCACAAGATTAAAAAAATTTAGCATTCTAAGTTTCCTCCGAGTTCTCTACAGTAGAAACCAGCCCTGCAAACAAAGCTTGCTTCGTCACCAGGAGGCTGTGAATATTTTGATCACACATTGAATATCAACCAGGGACTGACTGACTTACTGACAGACATAATTTTTTTTTTGATTAGGTCCCTGTAACATGATCCCTGTCTGAGCAGCTGCAGCAGCAATTGGCAATGCATTACCGATGGCGCATCGTCACCGCACCATCATCCCGTGCTCAAATCCCCAAACGAGACGCACAGGGATTGAAGCAGGCTTTGCAGCCATTTCGCCTTCCGTCTGCATCTTCTTTCTCTTCTTTTTCTTCTTCTTCCCACCTTTCGTCACCTGCCAACTGTCCACCAACTTCACATTCACCAAATTCGACGCCGATTCCGTGACGCTCGTGGCGGACGCGCGCATCATCAATGGCCGCCTCCGCATGGCCAACATCTCCGCCGACGCCTATGAATGGCAAGGCGTGACCCAGGGAAGAGCCCTCTACCCTAGAATGATCCAGCTCCGCAACCCAACAACAAAGACCTTGGCTTCCTTCAAATCCTCCTTCACGTTCTCCATCGACACCCTGCCCAGCCACTACGCCTACCCCCAAACCTCCGGACTCGCATTCGGCCTGTTCCCCGACAACATCACCATCGGCGACTACGGCCGCTACCTCGGTCTCATGAACGACTCGAACGACAACTTCCTCACCAACCATGTGTTCGCCATCGAGGTCGACACGGGGTACAGCGACTTCGGCTCCTTTCAGGATGTGAGCTCCTGTCACCTGGGCATGGACCTTATTACCATGAACTCCAAGCCTGTTTTCGACATGGCGAATCCGTTGGGGAGTAATGTGAGTAAGTGTATTGAAGATCGGGGGGTGCATACGCTGAATGTGGAATACGATGGAAACAGGAGATGGTTGTTGGTGGAGCTGCTGGATGCGGGGGCGGTGTCGATCGGGAATCTGAATACGAGTGTGGATCTGTACCCCTACTTGAATGATAAGATGTTCGTGGGATTCAGCAGTGCCGCGGTGTATGTTCGACCACATGAAGTGAAGGTGCTGTCGTGGGAATTTTCGTCGAGTTTTGAGGATGCGAGTGCGCCTGTTGTGCCGCCTGCTGTGCCGCCTGCTGTGCCACGTGAGGATTCTCCTGTCAAGAGCCCCGCGCCGGCTCCGAAAAGTCCTTCTCCCGGTGGTGAGTTTTCTCAATGACCCCAACTGGTTGTTTTTCGCTCTGGCCTTGCATTGGCCGAAGTTGTACTACATCGATATTGATGGTGGTGAAGTTTGAGGACCTTGCTAGTGAATCTTAATATTGCTTGGAAGCTACTTTCCTTTTCGAAGGAGAGTTGCCATTGCGCAGGTGATCTAGGATGGTTATCCAATTCAAGGCACTGAGGGAATTGTGAGACTCACACAGGGAAGGACAGAGGGAAAATCCAAAATGTCCATCTATGGAATCGTTGAAGAATTCCATAGTCAGTGTCTAGTGACGATAGAATAGGATACACTACGATACTCTTGGAATGGAATTTAGTCGCACAACAAAGGGCATTTGTCCAATTTCCACAAGGAATTTCTCTGTAGGAAATCCCATAATGGAACCCTGCCCACATGCTACATGCACCGCTTTCTATTCCGAATTTCTGATTCTTTGGACACGTTCAAATTCTTCTTGTTTGCCTTCCAATCATTTCAGCTTTTTTTGGATGTGTCCAAAACATTGTTTCTAAAGCAGGACCCACAGTGTATGCGCCAGGGGGCAATTTGGGAGTATCACCGGAGTCATCGAACTGTTTGCGCAACTTGACGTCCTGCAATTCCCCGAGCAAGAGCAACAACTTGATCGTGTACGTCGCGGCCGCAGGGGGAGCTGGTGCGCTTCTGCTTCTTCTGGGACTGGGCTTGGGATGCTTGTGCGTGCGGAGGAGCTCCAAAGCCAACCGAGGCTTCGACCAAGAGGCCATTCCTGGTGGAGTGGCTGTGGTTGGGCCTCGCCGATTCTCGTACAAGGAGCTCAGCAGAGCCACCAAGAATTTCAATAAAACGGAGCTTCTTGGTAATATTCGATTCTTCTACTCATCCACCATTTACTAATTTGTAGACCTATTGTCAATGTCGTTGAACATTAGAACATCAACATTAGAACAGTAGTAGCTTCCTTGTGAGCGTTTTATAATACTGTTGTCATTCTAATCTTCTGCTCCACTTGCTCCTACTTGTGCAGGTCAAGGAGGTTCAGGAACCGTGTACCGTGGCATTCTCCCGGACTCCGGAGCTATGGTGGCCGTGAAGGTGATTCAAGCCGAGCGGTCACGGGAGATGGCGGAAAAGGAGTTTCAGGCCGAGGTGTCCATCATCAACCAAATCCGGCACCGGAACTTGGTGCAGTTGCAAGGGTGGTGCAATGAAAAGGGAATGTTGTGTCTCGTCTACGAGTATCTCCCCAATGGAAGCCTGGATGGGCTGCTGCGGAAGGAAATGCAGGTCAGTGGGGATTCTACTCAAGTACTGCATCTGTTTTTCTGGACTTGATTCTCTAATGTTTACATTCTTGAAAGACCAAATTCAACTGGTCAAGAATATACGATATGATTTTATTTTCTCTGTTGTTCTACATGTTTTGCTACTTTTTCTGAACCTTCATGAATGATGATTCATTTGAATTCCTACGTATGGAAATGGCCACTTCTGGTGATTTGAGACTTTTTGAGGTTAAATATACTGTCTGGTTTTTTTTCAAGTTGTTTCTTCTTTGTGTTTGGATGTGTGGCGATCAAAGAGCTTTGTGTTAAATCACTCACTCACTCACTCACTCGTGAAGCAGGCTCCCAACACCGTGCTCCCCTGGGGCACGCGGTTCAACATCTTGACGGGCGTCGCAGCTGCGTTGGCGTACTTGCACGAGGAAATTGGACAGTGCATCCTGCACCGCGACTTGAAGCCTGGAAACGTCCTGCTCGACGTCAACTACAACGCCTGTCTGGCGGATTTCGGCTTGGCCAGGCTCATCGATCACGACCAAATGGCGCCCACGACGATGCTGGCGGGGACCATGGGCTACATGGCACCCGAGCTGCCGCACACGGGACGCGCCACGACGCAGACGGACGTCTATGCGTTTGGCATCCTCATTGTGGAAATGATTTGTGGGAGACGACCCACAGACGTCGACCGCGAAACCCAGGTAAGCGAACTCCTGTTCTGTTCTTAATCCTACAAAAGTAAGAAACAGCTTGCTTAACGGTAGAAGATTCCAGAAACATAACTCTGCAAGAATGGGGAAACGTGGTCTGAAAAATCTGAAATATACAAGATTTTAGTTGAATCAAGGATCGAATACCCAGCTTTCGGAGCCTTCCCTTGAAATTGTACGAACTAAATCAGTATTTCAAGGTAGTATTTCGAATTGGACAACACCCATTTGAAGTTTATGAAAAGCAAGTTTAGTCCATTTTAATGACGCTGCGTATGTGAGTTGCATATTTGCAGATGCTGCTTCTGGATTGTGTCTGGACAGCCCACGCTGGCAATGACATCCTTTGCATCGTGGACGCCAAAATTAGGGACGATTCACTAAACCGGCAGATTGAGCGCACTCTTCTACTGGGGCTCCTTTGCTGTCACCCTGATCCCAACTGCAGGTAATGGCGATTTCTTAACAAGTAACTCAATCGGTTCTTTTATTGCCCTCCAAGAATGATATGTTTGGATACAGAAATACCAAGTTTTTTAGGTTACTAGTTTTTGAAATACCTATCTTTTCGACATGTTCAAATTCGTTTTACCTACAACTGATGTGTGATGTGCCAATAACTTCAATCTGTGTCCAATCAGGCCCAACATGCGCAACGTTCGCCAGATTTTGACCGGCGACAGTCCACTCCCTCCTGTGCCCTCCGAGAAGCCGGTGGTGTACTCACATCGTCAGTACGAGCTTGACCTCACTTTTGGAGATGAGCCCCCGTTGACGAACTCCAGCAAAGCCAGCAGCAATTACAACACGCGTGACTACGACGACAACAGTTTCTCATCTCAGTCCAAATCCTTTCTCTGAGAGGAAAATCTCGCGCGACTTCTGGGCGAGCGTACACTACGATTCTGTTCGTTGAAGGTCTTACATCAAAGCCCACTTGTAAGGACAGTGAGCAGTGAAACCCTAAACCCTAAAACCCTTACCCCTAAAAAAACCAACCCTAAACCCTAAAAAAAACGAGCACAAATGGGCTTACACCCTAAACCCCTAAACTTGTTTCTACCGTTTTAATGAGAAGACAGTGAATGATTCCAGAATAGTGCTGCCCCCATGCAATTACAACAGTCATTGATAACTTGGATCGAAGAGTTTGATTGATCGACACTTTTTAGGATTGATTAGGTACCTGATTGATTTTTTATGCATTGTATTCTTTCGGTCGACGAGTGCTGGATGCAACAGAGGAGGAATTGAGTTCCTCAGAGCCCGTCGCATCAATTTGTGACTTGTGTTACACCCCTGCTCTGATTCTGTCAGTGGTGATTAGATTGGTACCAGCGAAACCTGAGGTTTTGTGAAATTTGTCAGACATGTCAAATTTCGCAAAGGCTGTTGAATTCTATGAAATTCATATGTTTCTTGAGTTCGTGAACAAAAAGAAGATTTCAATATATGCACCAAAAAGCAAGCTTGCTAATGTGGGCATGGTGTAAGCCCATATGTGCTGCGTTTGGCATCAAGCTGATTTTAACCAATATGGAGTCCAATAATTTGGGGGAGAGAGCTGTGGATTGGGTACAAGAGCCAATCTGATGGAAATTAAATTTTTATCACTGTGTACATTGAGAGGCCACAAAAGTGTCCAATCTATTGTTTTAATACCGTAGAACAGTCACTCCATAACCATGCCATTTCTATTGCAAAGAGCAAAAAATTTAAAAAATTTGTTTATTTTGTATATCCAATTGTAGAATCTTGCACAGACCAGTATGAGAAAGTATGGAAGAAACTTTTAAAAAAATGGACCTTGAAGGTTGCAAGACCTTGTTGTAAATTGCAATATTGTAAGACATTAGTGTTTAAAATGAAAAGAAATATACTTTTTTTGGGGTTCCTTTTTGAACTAAATAAGTGAGGCTTTGACTCCTTTTAATTTGAAAATTGCACTGTGGGAGTTTGGGGATAAAAATCTTTTGGGTGGAATATTGAGATTAGAGTGTAGAGGAAAAGAAAGAAAGAAAAAGTTTTTTATTTTTGAAAAGAAAAATTAAGTAGAAGTAGGTACAAGATGGAAAAAAAATCCTAAATTATTAACAATACTAAGATGGAGATGAAACATGTTAATTTGAAGAGTGAGATTGTTTCAACAAGCATTTTAATTCCTTTGATCCTTTTTGTTTCAAAAAATTGTGAAAATTGAGTTCAAAAACAAATACTTAGAGTTATTTTTTCAAAAAGATGATTTCATTGTCTAAAAAGCAAGATTCTTCATCTCATTCATACCAATAATCCAAATGGAATGACTCAAAGCTTTCCTTGTAGATAAAATATTTTTAACTAATTTTATTAAATTTTATTTCAATTTCATTATTTCAATCTCATGATTTTTTTCTAATGCATAGTCTTGGCTATTTTTACTAGGAGGCATCTCGTGGACAATACTTGAAATAGTAATTACATTCAGAGGACAAAGTTCTTGTAGGGGTTAATTGATTGTTCAAGGCATACAATTTCAGAAATCAAACGTCTTTGTTTATGTAGGCTTCATGGTGGCTACCAAATTATAAAGATATGTTAGGTATTGTTGATATATATTCTTTAATTCCTCATACATCCTCTTTAATTAAGATAGTCTTACAAGCTTTGACTTGTCATGAAATCGTGTTGAATTCATTATAATATTTGTGAAAAGACTCACTGTGTCATGTCTTATCAATTTATGATGTGTTAGAAATATATATAATACTTACATGAATATGTTCATTTAAATTTTAATTTTAAATTTAGTATTTAAATTTGATTTTTAAATTTAGTATTTAAATTTAATTTTTAAATTTAGTATTTAAATATTTTTATATTAATAATGAAAAATTGATCCTAACTTTTAAAATAAATTTAATTATTATTGCACAAACTTTTGTTTTTTTGTGGAAAAGCAATTTCAAAGTTAGAGTCTCTTTCACGTATTTAACCAAAGCAACTAACAAAAAATTCAGAATTAATACTTTCAATATTCCCATGCTATAGTCCAATTAATCCTTGCAAACAACAAATTTATGTTCAAATAATTGTAAATTTCTCATATATGTAATTAATTTAATGCACACTAAAATATGTATAATTAAAAAATATTTTGACATTAAAAATCAAATTCATTCCACTATACTTTCTTTTGATGAAATAGTATGCCCTTTGCATTTAATTAATTAATAGAAGTACACGAGAAATCTAATTCTACATATGTTTTGTAATTTCCAAAAAATTTAAAATTAAATGCTCATTATCAACATGCAAATGAACATTTGCTATTTGTATGGCTATATGAATCCTTTATTGTTGACAAACCCATTTTGCAGTGTAATATTTGCAAACACTTTTTAGTTCTTTCAAGTTTATAAAAATATAAATCTTATCTATTTTGTCACATTCCTATAGAATATGTACATAAATATCATAAAGAATTTTGAATAAGGAATTCGTATTTTTATAAAAATATGTACATAAAAATAAAAATATGTATATTTAATGTTCATATTGTTCCTTATGATATTTTATGTACATTTAATATTTGAATTCCTTTAAATATGTTCCTTAAATGTACATAAAATATCATAAATATATTTTTTATGATATTTAAGGAATTCATATATTAAATGTACATAAAATATCATAAATATGTTCTTTATGATATTTAAAGGAATTCATATATTAAATGTACATTAAATATGTTCCTTGTGATATTTTATGTACATATTTAAAGGAATTCATTTTTATAAAAATATGTACATTTAAAGGAATTCATATTTTTATAAAATTTTATATTAGCAAATATTTAATTCCAAAATTTTAACTTAAACATTTTTTTTAGTACATTTCCATTTATTGTTGATCTTTTGCTTATAAACAAATATCCTATACTTAATTCAATTATAAATAGTCAAATAGAAATCAAAATTTATATCTCATTATAGTCCTATAAAAAATCATATCAAATATTTTATTTATCAAGTTTTGAATTATGCATCTATAATATTTTTAAATAATTTTTTAAAACTTTAGTCATTGCAATAAGTGCAATAAAGTTGTACAGTACCTTTTCGGTACATTGTAACACAATGTGTTCAAATCCATTTCATTAAAAAATGAAATGGATTTGAGCACATTGTATTACAATGTACCAAAAAGGTTACTAATTAAATACCAACCCCACCCACCCATTCAAATATTTTAAATAAAAAAATTTTAAATTAAATTTTTTTCTGGACCTCCCCCCCTCCCCTCCCCTTCTTTGTAATTTCCAGAGTTAGTAATCCTCACAAACAATATGGGATATTTGCTCCCAAGTACGTATTTGGATCTGTATTTGAATCCGTATCTGTCCATATCTGCTTTGTATTGGTATCCGTATCTACGGTATCCGTATCCGTATCTATGGTGTATCCGTATCCATATCTGAGTTTTTTTTGGAATCAACGGTTGTGGGAGGGGGGTGTAATTTTTTTTTCAAAAAGATCAACGGCTCTCATTTTTTCAAACATTGATTGGTAGGGGGGGGACAACTAATGGCATGACAGTACATTTTTGGTACATTGTAATCATCCCAACCATGCTTATGATTACCTCGAGCTCCTAGTAATGAAAAACTACATCAATTGGTGCTTCCCAGGGCTTTTTTTTTTGGCTTTCTGGTGCCAGATTGCACCAGAAAAAAAAATCTGGCTAAAAAAGGTTATAAAAAATGCCAAAAAAATTGGATGAAATCGCCAAACAACTTTGAAATTAAAAAAAATATTAGATGAAATCGCCTAATTGTGGATGAAAACTATACTATACATCCAATAAGTGGATGAATGTTGCAATTTGGAGCACCACTGTAACATTCTGTATCGCCACTATGGCACTTCTTCAAAAATGAAAAAAAAAGCCCTAGTGCTTCCTAGAGTAATAGCATAATTAGCCTTCACTAATTTGGAGAGTAAACAAATGTTGTAAGGCTCAAAGATATAGAAGTTCAAAGCATTTATAATAAAATGGATCTATCATGGTCTACACTACCTATATACTATCTTATATTCAATGATTGTCACCCAATTTTAATCAACATTCATCCAAAATTAATCCTTTTCATCTTCTTCCATCTAAATTTTATGCAAATGTTTCACATTGATAAGACCACATTCATACAAATTTCATTCCACTAGTGCAAGAGACACTTACACTATTCAAACTTTCATACTATTTGAATTAACTTGAGTATCGTATCCAATGGTTAGGGTCGCCAAAAAAAAAATTTCTAAAACCAACTACAAAATTTGTAGGATATTCTTTTTTTCCAAAAAAATTGTATGGACAAAAAACACCTATTTTTTAACATTTGTTGAATTACATTTGTCAACTTTTAATAAATTACATTTGGTAGAAAATGCTGAACCTTGGCCACCAAGTATGGACATACCTAATTAATCCTAAAAGGACAAGACCTATCACCAAAATACTTCACCATGAATGATTTGATTTTGGAGCCAATACATGCATTTCCTCATTCTTCAGTAATCTTAGAAGTCATTCATCAAACTTACTGAACAAAATCATGTACACAATAAATTTACAAAAACAATGAAGATCAACATTGTTAAAGCAACAAGCAGATCAAAACTACAAGAAAGAGCTCTTGTAAGAATCACTACATACATTAGAACACTCCTCCAAACCAAAACCAAGCCTTAAGTTAAACCACACTTCATCAGTTTGTGCTCCTTTTGGCCGAGATCATGATGAATCTACCCCGTCGGATTTCAGTATACTGTACAAGGCCACAGCTTCCACAGAGCTCTTCCAGCTCTAACTCTTCCCAATATCGAAGAGGAGTTGCAACAAGTGCTCGTTTGAAAGCCTATCCACAAAAAGGTTTGTGTTAACTCAAAATAGAAAGTTCACTTTGCAAGTCCATCTCCACTTCTAGTAACTTTCCAAGCATATTGTTGATGATCAAAAATGTAACGCATGGTTTGTCTATTAGTATGTTTTGCTACCGTCTTTGGAACTTCCTACATAATTCATTTGAACATGGTTCATAGAAGCGACAACTATTGACTATTAAGGCAACTATTTTTGAGCAAGAATCTTCAGTGAGAAGTGGACTTTGATTCACCACTTGTGGACGTTGTATTTTCCTACTATACTACAAATTGGTGATGACTAGCAACAAGGTTTATCACTAAAAATATATTGTTTCAAGGACTTCATGACATTATATTAAAGAGAATCATTTCCATGATCATAAGGTTTCCATACAGCACAAGGATTATTCAAGTGGAGGCCTCCCTATGATCTTTGTGACCATCGGGAGACATCTCCATCAATAATAGGGAAGACACTCTTTTCAACCCTTAAAGGACAGACTGGTGACCATGGAAATCAATCATAGGGAAGACACTCTTAACCCTTAAAGGAAGGACTGGTGACCATGGAAATCATCCTTTTGGTTACCATGTGAAGTTTTCTTAAAAAATTACAAAAGTACTAATTGAAAGTCAAACTATTCTAGAAGACCTCCCCATTTCACAACAAAATTCTGAGGATGAACAGTTGCACTTCTGTCCTACTTGAAGGATTCTCTGTCATTCATCGGACGCCAAACGTCCTCCTCGACGTTTAAGGGTTAATGTAGGCTTAAAAGTTTCTGAAACAGTGTTGAAAACATTCTTGAAGACGTGCGTTTCTCTATTATTTCCCAACCATATTAATCCCGTCAAAATAATGAGAAAGCTGATAATCTGACGCACCTTGCGGATGTTTTTGTTTCCGAAGTCAACAATATGGAAAGGGTTCACTATGGTAGTACCCACGAAGATTCCACCTGGCTTCAAGATGCGACTTATCTCGGCCATCTACACATCCAAATCAGATGCTGTGCAAGTCAAACCTTCCTCTGTTTCCAAATATCGTACAGGACACTAAAACAATTAGGGAACTAATCCCATCTGCAAGACTGACCCACGTTACCAACAGCGACTCATCTATTCATACTATTCATACTGTTGGTTTAGATTCATCACCAAGAGGTGTAAGCATGACTCGCCTAAACGTCCATAGCCATCAACCATTGAATGGAAATGGCGTCGTCAGTTATAGTGGTCTACAACCTTTCAATTTGAAATTGCACGAGAGATAAATACATAGCGATAAAAAAATTCATCTCAACAAATTTGGCTTTTATACCGAAAGACCGTTCCAGAGCTCTTTACATCTAGCAAAAACACACTCCTACATATGTAATCATGCTCACAGCGAAGCAGATATTGCCCTCTACCTAAACCATGGCAACAGGACATGTACTAAAACAAGGCCGTTTAATTCTCATACCCCAGCTGCTGGAGACGGCCAGCAATGGAGAGCTGCTCCTGCATGCACTGCGTCAATGGATCCAGTTGCGAACGGTAGCCTGGCAACATCTGCCCTCACCAAGGCTATGTTCCTGAGATCAATTATACACGCAAGAGGAGTAAATGTAACCAAACAAAGTCGGAAATGGAAAAAAGTATGACATCAAGGAAGGGAGTCAGTGATTAATATCAAGTCACTCACGATGTTGCTAAAGATGCATCTTGCTTGATGAACTCATCAGTCTGACGGAGCATACTCTCTGAAAAGTCAGACGCAATGACAGCGGCATAGTCTCCAGTTTGAGCAAAACGTCTGGCGAACAAGCCGCTTCCACAGCTCACGTCAATGAGGACACCTCCTGCAACTGGCTTGAAATACTCTTGAGCCATCTTGAGCTACATGTATTAACAATCAATGCATGCTCTCAGAAAATCTAGCAAAGAACGGTTGAAAACAGGGTTTCAGTAAAATTAGACTGTTTCAGGAACTTTTTAGGCGCCCTAATTGAGAGCATCTTCTGAAACAGTCTGGTTTTGAAATGCACAAGGAAAGAGGGAACACGCTGCAAGTCCGCAACTGAGAACTGGAACAACAAAACATTGAGGAAGAGACATTGGCACAAGCGTAGAATAAATAATCGTAAAGGCTGAAACCAATTACCTCCGCATCAGGACCTGGAAAATCCGCCACAACAGTGAAGCTATTTCGCCACCCTCGTTCATACAAAAATGACACCAGTGGGATCCTGAAACACAAAGATCCAACCTCCAAATGAGAACCTAAGAGAGGTATTGAAAATCGCCTCTGACTACATAACAGAGAGCTCACAGAAGTCCATAGGTGGTGTCAGAGTGTGAGCTTTCTGTTCTGTAGTCAGAGGCGATTCTCAATGGCAATTTGGAAACCCTAAGCAGGGGGGAATATTTTTTAAGGCAAGATTCTGGGAGTCAGAATTAGGAGGGGACCAATGGAAAGAAACAGGGAAATCTTACATTACAGTAGAAGTTCAGAGCTCCGATACCCCTAATGAGCTCCAACCGCCAAATGAAAACCCTAGAACATGGTCACATGGAGAAGAATGTCTATGTTTTCATTGTGCTACCAATGGCGTGTCAGAGTGCAAGCTTTCAGTTCTACCAATAGGGGTGTCTGAGTGCAAGCCTTCAGTTATATCAAAAGGGGTGTCAAAGAGTGTGAGCTTTCTATTCCGCAACAAGAGGCAATTGCTATACACAATTTGAAAATTCTACGCAGGGGTTACTATTTTTAGGGCAAGATTCTAGGGGTTAAAATAAATGCAAGACGCAAAATGAAAAGAAACAAGGAAATCTTGCACTAAAGTTGAGAGCTCTAACTCCCCTTGCTGCAACAATCAGTTCCTGTGTGGAGTAGAGCTTTCATACCTAAAAAACTCAGCGCCAGTCGGTGAATTTTCGTCATATAGCTTGCTCCCATCCAGAATGGTGAGATCAAGATACGCATCTTTGTTGGAGAATCCCTTTCTGCAGCTCTTGCAAGAGAATTCCGACCTTTTGATTGCATTCCTGCATATACCCGAACCGGATACTAGTTCCATCAACATTCTTGACACCTTAGGCCCATCTCCTAACTTGAGGAAGACTCAGAATATTCAAGATGCTCCAATTCACAGACATTCTCTTTCTTGGACACACATCCTTCTACATCTAGCATCGTGAAACGAAAACCCTCAGACATCAATCCCTTCAATAACTTACTAACTGAACCTCTGAAACTTGTGAGCAAGCAAGCAGAAGTAGCATACTATAGCAAACCATATTTCAATCATATTGATGGAATACAAACCAAAACCCGATGAACAGTAACAAAGATGAGGCACTCATAGAACAACTCAAACAATGCTATACATAAATGTAAACTAATTGATCATTCCACGCAGCTTTCAATCCACAAAGAATGCAAAGAAAGAAAAAATGATCACGAAAGTAAGACCTTACAGAGTAAGACCAGCAGGACCATCTCTCCACAGAGGTTGAAAGCAAACAGGACAACACAGAAGCTCCCGAGTGTCGGTTTCCGCTTCCCAGTCCTTACTTCGCTGCAACAAGAAAGTAGGGTTAAGCCTCCAGTGCAATCAAACACAGTCCCCAATCGCCAAACCAGCAGAATTCCAAACACATTCCAAACAATTGTGTACTCACCGAGTCCACATCTCGATAAGCGGTGAAAGAGGCTCTGGCAGTCAATTCACGGTTGCTCCTCTTCTCACTTCCAAACTTCGTAACTCCACATTGCAGTGGCAACACTGATTTCCAAGGAGACACGAGCTTCATAGACGAAGGTTTACAGAATTGGAATGGTCGAGGAAGGGAAAGAGCAGTCGTCGTCCCCGTTTTGGCACACATGGTGGTCGCCATGGCCCCAACTTACAGGACCTGTAGCTCGCGAGATGGCTTACTGGGAGTTCAGAATGGCAGGAGATGCTTGAGACAAATTTCGAAAATTTGCAAAGTCTTGGAATCAATTCAGTGTACCTTGAATGTGTAAGTATGCGATGCAATTGGATTCTGGTGCGATGTTCGAAGTTGAGAGGAGCTGTGAATCTGCGAAACTAAGTTTCTGAATGGCGCAAATCAGAGGAGGATGGGGTTATCTTTCGTAGTCTTGCTGCTGACTCAGTGTTTCCTGCTGCATGGAATTCAGAAACTCTGGTAAGGTGAGGTGGGCACCCCCCAAATCGCCACTGTGCCTATGTACTATTATTAGACTGGTCAAATTTTCATAATTTTTTTTGTTGGCAAGTGAAAGGAGATTCCAACACACTAAAGAATGCTACATTTGGATGCTATATGCAAAAGTTATGAAGGGGCAAAGCTTTTTGGGTAAAGGTTCTAAAATTGTTTCTTCCACATAGGTACATATTGATTTTGGGTTTTTCTTTGGAATGATGCATTTTGGAGTGCCCACCTTAATTGCGTCTGAATAAACAAAGCAATTGAGCATAGTTCCTACATTAATATTAAACCACTAATTTTTTTAATGTTTTGATGGATCTTTGTTGGAAGTCAAAAGAGGTTATATTCTCTTCTTAAGCATTTTTTAGACTTTGTATGAATAAACTATGAATATTTCAAAGGATTGAAAATAGATGTACCCAATAGCACTCTTAGGCTCTTGTAATTAGTAGTTATTCATTTAAGGCAAGAATCCTTGGGGATGGGTTTTACGAAGGCATTTTCAATCCTATGTGGGTTACCTTAGGTGGATTTCAAAGTCCCCACTTCCAATTGCTAGATTCTCAAGTGGCACATTTGCATTTTTCAAAGACTCTTTCAATGCCTTAGCCCATTAACACTTGTATCCCTTTTTGGATTTTTACTGATATTTTTGCTTATATATTAGTACAAATATATTATTTTCCTCAATTTCAACAAATTGATCATAATAAAAGACAATCTCTTAACTCCTAAATGTCCAAGGGTGTAAAAAGTGTAAAAAGTGTAAAAGTGGTTTGAAGTCTTTCAATCTTCTTTTTACATGTCAAATTTAAAGTTGAATTCAAGAAAAAAAATAATGAGATCAAAGGACATAACAAACATAATCATCATCAATTTACAACTTCTCAAAATCTACTCTACAATTTTTTAAATGAATTTCCAATGTGATTTCCTCCCATATCCATTGTATTTGAGGCTCATCTTCAAGAGTCTTTAGCACTAAAAAATCAAGATTTGCAGTGGAAACCTTTGCATAAGATTTTATTAGAAAAATCACAAAAAAATTCATGATTTGATTTTTGATGCTTAAAATCAAATTAAAATGGTATTCAACTAAAAAAAACTACCAAAAATAATATTATATTAAGATTTTATTTAACTTCAAAATTTGGTGAACACCCCAATATGGTACCTTGGGCATTTAGGGATTAAAGATTCAATAATCACTTTGAATGATGAAAAGACATTTAGAAGGAACATTGGCTTGAAAAAATCTATTCATCACCCACAATGTAAATGTTATAGTGCTTAGGAATTAATATTGTTGAACAAGGGAAGATAATTTTACCAAAAAATATTCCAATAAGGAATTGAGTTGAAGGTGGTCTCTAGAGAGTGACCCTGCAAATCAATAGACATCATGTGGATATGGTATGCAAAAATTAATCTATTCTTAGTATAAAAGTTAATATTTTATTGGTATGCAATCTTGAGGACACATGTATTGGTTTCTCAATTGCAATAGATATACTCATTTTGCAAGATTTCGATGTGTCACATTTTAGAGCGGGTAGTTGTCACAATTATTCTTGGTTATCTTAACCTCTATTTTTTCTTGAAGATCTACTTTAAAGTTAGATAAAATGTAATCATAGTAAGACTTTATGTGATCAAAGTATAAAAGATAATTTCCACTACTTGCTTGTGTGTATTTCAACTTCAAAATTGAAGAAATATTAGTGTATGTAGAATTTAGTTTACAAATTTCAGTGTGATGTAAAAATTTAGGTTGAGAATTACCACAGCAAAAAGTAGAACTTGAATTTACTTTGAAGAAGACTTATACACTATGCATTACCATGATCCTTTTGTAAAGAACAAATCATCAAGAAACATCCATAAATTCACCAAAATTTCAAAAGAGACTTGTTTTAGAATCCGAATAGGAGACTGCTGTTTTAAAGTAATAAAAAATTGAGAGAAAAATTTGAAAAAAAGATTTGAAATGCAAATCTTATGGCCTAAAAGTTTATTCTTTAGCCATTGTTGTCAAGGAGGAATTGAAGTGCCCCAAACCCACCAACCGATAACTCTTAACTAGTCCTTCAGTAATTGTGGAAATTGAATTTTGGGGGCCAAAACACTCAATAATCCATTCAAAATGTATCCAAACTCAAATGCACATGCAAATTACATATTGAAAATTTGAATAGAAATGTACATCTAAATTTTAATTTGCACAAGCAAAGAGTCCAAAGTCAAACCACAATAGTTGATTGAAACCTCAAAATCAAAATTTGGTTCTTAGGATTTTTAGGGTTTAAGCAAGTAATTGCTTAAGTTTAGCCAAGGGTAACATTTGTTTTAAAAAAAGATGTATTTATAATTTTTCTATTCAAAGTTTTGAACAAATGTTCATAACAAAACTTCTTTTCTAAAATCAAGCCCCCTTGAGTTGAGATCTTCTTATTTTAAATCTTAGAAGAAATAAGATTCATTAAAAATTGAAAATTGAAGATGCATAAATTTTTTCTGTTGAACACTAGTAAATTTACACCTATGTCTACTCAACAAAAATTATACATGATATTTCCTTGTGCATCATATTTTTTATATGAAAATCATTTTAGATTTGATAAAATGCTACAAAATAAATTGACAACCTTTGTTCAACTTCCAAACTTCTAAAACCCTTGTATTCAAGCATTCTAATCTTTCAAGTTTCAATCTGTATATGTGAAAATGTTTTTTTTCATTTTTCATATGACATGCTTCAAGAAGCTCAAAAAATAGCCTTAACAATTTATAGGAGAATTCTCTTCTCAACCGACACAAAATTAATTATAATATGAATTCATGTATAGAACAAAAATCATGTGAACTCTCAAGAGAATTGCAGGGCATATTGCATAACTAAAGGTAGGAGCTCCACAAAGTGCTTAAGCTCTAAAAGCGTCCTCTAACACAAAAGGTACATTTTGCTTTCTCATTGCACCACTAACATACAAATAGTCTACATTTTAGGAGGTGGAGGCTTTTAGTGACCTTTACGTTTCAACTTCAAAAATTCATAACTACTTCCACAAAGATCCAAAAAATATGAAACGATTTGATTTAGATGCCAATTCTATTTGTCTTTCAAAGAAAATTTACTGAAAAACATTTCTAAGAAGTCTAACCTCCCAAAATTAATTTTGAAGGGTCGCTCTTAAAAGGTCGCTTTATGGACCTCCTCTTTGCAAAGTATTGAGGACATCCAGTGCATAATTAAGTGTTCAGCATCTTCAAAACATCTCTCCAACAATCCTGAACATGCCTACACCTTGAATCCAAATTGCTCTTCAATTTGTCAACTGTAACTGGATTCACACGAAAGTCTTGAATTCCATGGAAAAACCATGCTTCTACACATGTACAAAAATCTCATCACCAAATTGATTTTCACTGTCTTTAATATTTTATTAATCTTCAAAAATGTCCAAACCACAAATCAAATCAGTCAAGAACCAATTTAAATCAGTTAAACCTTGGAAGGACAAGGACAATTTTCAAACAAAACTTATCAAATTCCTAGACAAACAAGTGCACTCATTATTTCTTCAATGTCCCTAAAAGTCATTAGTCAAACATTGTTTGGCCCTTGGCAGTGTTTCAAGATTAAAATTACGTTGATGGTGCATAAAATGCCATATTTAACTACTTTTGGACTTTTAAGGGAATTTCAGACTTTGTCGATTGTGAGATCTCCCGATGTCATAGATATCTAAAATCTAAACCTATTGTACATTTTTCAAACCACCTAGTCCAAAATCTATATCATTTCTAGATTCATAAAATCTATAGAAGTCAAAATCTACAATTGTCTTAGATGTCCCTTTACCAATTTTGGACTTTGCAAAGTCCAAAAGTAGTTAAATATGGCATTAAAGAAAAAACATTTAGTACACTTCACCCCACCCCCACCCCACCCCCACCCCACCCCATAATCTGATCCTCTTTTCCATGACATTCTCAAATGTCCTACACACTTGCCATACTATCATTGATTATAGCACACACAAAATCTTATCGTTTTGGCCATCATATTGATTGGCATATTTCTAGTAGCCAAAATTGTAACATCTAAGTTCATAGAGCTTTCTGAACTACAATAGAACTCCTCTAATGGAACAACATCACTTTAGAGAGGTTCAAGGCATTCGAGAAGGTCCACACTATGTAGGAAGTTGTCCTTGTGGTACGCGTGCCACATCTTCAAGCCAAGAAGGTTGTTAACAAGAATATCTTTTCTTTTTTCTGAGAAGGTGAGGTTCACTACTTATTGCTTGGCCTGCTCTCATTAAGTGCCACCACTTACTTTATTGCGGAAGCCGAGACCCTTTGGGACCTATTACATTACAGAGGATTATTCACTCATGCAGAGTGCACTTATAGGAGTTCTACTTAAGAAGGGACCTCGTAGTTTTGCAGTTCCAGAACATAATCTGGGATTTTTGGAAATATCTTCAAGTTTCACAATAATATAACAAATATGAGGACCATCTGTTGTTCTTCATACAACTATTGTAACAGGAGAATTTGCACCACACAAGTGACACAACTAGTGCTTCACAGCACAGTATTTATGCATGATTCTGGAATTCTGTTACTTCTAGCAATCGTAAGAAGACTCAAGTCCGTCCTTATGATTGCACCGGGCTCCCATGCATTCATATAACAAACTGAAAACATAAGTTGGCAAGTCTGCAGACTGAGGGACAATTCGAGGGAGAGTGATTATACAACAAAGACGGAAAAAACACACCACTATGGCTCTTTCACTTACATATGCCGCAAACGAATAATCATAAGCAACTGAAGTACCTCAAAAGTTCAACGCTATACGCATATATTTCTAGATAATGTACAAACTATCAACAAGAGTAGTTACCGAGTTTTGAGGACAACCCCTCAAACTCCTCAACCAATTCACGCAAAACTAATGCCTGACTGTCCTATCGACGTGGTCAATCTTGATTCTTGATCTGGTCAATTTTGATTTAAAGCAACAGATTCAGGAAGCAAACAGAGACTACTTGTACCTCAACCCTAGGAACGGACAGTGAAAAGGAAGCTCAAACTTACGGGAGGGCGAGGCTAATGCTCATCACAAGTAGTTGCAAATGCCACCAATATCTATTCATCATGCTCTTAACTCAGGAACTTCGGACAATTTTTCTCGAATTCTTCTACTATCTCTTTGAACTCCGGTCTCTCTGAAGGCTCCGAGTGCCAGCATCTTGCAACCAAACGCTTAAGCCAACCATCAATACTGTCAGGCAATACAGGCCTTTCTTCCCTGACACACACAGCTGCATAATCATTTCCTGCGAGATGCTTCAAGGGAATGCCCCCTGTCAATACCTCATAACAGGTCATCCCATAGCTATACACATCGGACTCTCGTGTGTATGTACGCACCGTTCGAGATTTGATTTGCTTCAAAATCTCAGGCGCTCTCCAAAACCGAGTCCCCTCCACCAACATGGAGCATTCGAAATCAGCAACCTTGACATCGATCAGCTCATCGTTGGCGTCGCTAGGAAACTCACCAAAAACATTCGTCACAAGCACATTCGCAGCTTTCAAATCTCGATGGAGAATGCCACGATCATGCAAGTGTTGCATGCCCAAAGCAATCTCGTACAGGACTCGCTTGGCAAACTCAGGCTTGAAAGGTCTGCTCTGGGTGCTGGGCTGCCTCATTCGATGCTCAATCAAGCGACGCAGATCACCCCCTTCTCGATTGAATATGAATGCAAAATCGTCATTTTCATCCACCATTGCACCCAACACTTCACAAGTCCTCGTGGCACCGCGAAGGAGGCCCATAAATCCAAACCTCAGATGGCCAGGAGAGTCCCCGCTTTGCAACATTCCAGGTGGCCACTGTTGCACCATATCTCGTAAGGAAATGTGCTTAAACAACTTCACCACACAAGCAACTTTGACACCGTTCTCCTTTTCGAACTCGGCTTCAAATATCTTTGCTTGCCCTCCTTCAGCAATTTTTCGTCCCACTTTCAAGTTACGGAACGTGTAACTGAAGAAGTTTGAGAAGTCCGGATGTTGGTTGAGACTTTCAAAGATTTGACGGTTTGTTTCCTCTCGAACATCATCCCGATCATGAGAATTACAGGTCTCACTCCAATGGTGTTTTGAAGCTTCCACTTCTTGCTCAACAGCATGGGTTGTGGGGTCCGGTAACTTGGATTTGAATACCTGCACTATCTCTTCAAATTCAGGTCTTTGTGAAGGATCTTGGTGCCAGCACTTTTCGATCAAATCTCTGAGCCAATCATCCATGCGTTTAGGCAGCTCAGGTCTGAGTGATCCGTTATAAACGATATCCATTTCGCTAGGTGAGCGATGTCCAAATGGTCTGTCTCCAGTGAGAATTTCGGAACATATCATGGCGTAAGAATACACGTCTGATTTTGTGGTGTATGTAACGCCAACATAGTTGAGTCTCTGCATTTTACGTTCCTGCATTTGCCGTTGGATTTCGGGTGGCCTCCAAATATACCCACCAATACTTCCAACCGTGCTCTCAAAATCAAATACGTTGACATGAAAAGCATCATCCTCAATATCGTTGGGTAACAAGGAAGGTGGAGTATTGGTATAAACCATTACACTTCTTGATTTCAGGACCCTATGTAGTATACCATGACCGTGTAATTGCTGCATAACAATGGCAATCTCCAGCATCATTTTCTTGGCACAAGTATCTCCAAAGGGAGGTCGTTTCAAGAATTTGAGTTTACTCATTCTGAGCTCAATTAAGGCCCTCAAATCACCCCACACTCTCCTGAACACTATGGCGAAGCTCCCAGCATATACTCCATCCTCCAAAATCAGCCCACCCAATATCGAGCTTGTCGCACTGGAAAACCCAGGGAAGACTGCACTCCCCCCTGTCAGCATGCCGTCTGGGAATCGTTTACAGAGATCATACTTTAAGAACCCATTCTTGAATATCTTCAGCGCACAGGGGAACTTCCTCTGCATCAAGGTAAACTCCCCTTCAAAAATCTCTGAATAATCCAGCGCATTCGCAATCTTCCTTCCAACTTTCATATCAGGAAAGGTGAATCTGAAAAACTCCGAAAACTTAGGGTCCGCCTTAAGCTCTTCAAATATTCTTAAGTTCGCTTCGATCACTTCCGTGTCTGAGTACGGCTCTACACCCTCAACACGATCATTTGCTGTTGAGGGTCCTTGGGAACTCGACCAAGAGGTACCCATCTTATTTCTACACAAAAGAGCTTGACGACAAACAAGCACCGAATATGCAATAACACCCGTCAAAGAACTATTAATTCCAACCCATTGCACTCAACCTCGAGAGAACCTCGTGAAAACTCATATCTGCGTACTGATACTAAAAATGTCTTCACCAAAACTTCAGCTTCAGCCAATGACCTGAAACTTTTATGCTCAGCACCCTTGAACACAATCACTTCCTTCGAACAATCTGACCACGAGACATACAGCCCTGAGGTACGACCTCTTCTCACAGCGTAAAACGTATGCCCTGGTGCTGCGCTCCATCGCGAACCGATCCGCATTCCCCGCAACCGCAACCCGTCCTTCACCAGCATCTCCCCAGCAGATACCGTGCATCACCGCGATCCATCTTCATCACACCCACCGGCACAATCCGCATCAAAGGCCTGCTCCGCCACAATCGAATTCACAGTGTCGAAGCTCCACCCCGCCAACCGCGACAAAGAAAGCACAGAGAATCCACAACAATAGCCCAGCCCAGTCAGCAAGCGACATACCTCCGACACATTCTCGAAGCACGCGCATTCTCCCGACATCAACGCGCGCCATCCTCTGATACAACCAGTTCACTCACTTGTGCAGACAGATTTGGAAACCCCAATCTCTCGATTGAGAGGGGGTGTTGATAGTCACAGCTTGTTCACCGTGATGGTGAACAATGAACAATGGAAAGTGCTTTGAGGGGCCAATGAGAAGTGACGAATATTGAACAAGCCGTGACCACCCTTTTTGTTCAAATGTTGAGAATGAACAATGGAGGATGGATAATGGCGAGATGGACAAATGTAATTGGAAGTTAAGAGAACAAAGGAATAATCTTAGCAGAACATTGATTGTTCACTCCCAACATCCACCTCCGGAGGTGAATGTTGGGAGTGAACAATCAATGTTCCGCTATGAATATTCCGTCAAAAGCAAGCCAACCCTACGCCGCCACCACTTGAATGTTCATTGTTCACCATCACGGTGAACAAGCTGTGACTACCACTACAAACGAGCTATTCAGGGTTTCATCTAACATCCAGCTATTCAGAGTTTCATCTAACATCCAGCTATTCAGGGTTTCATCTAACATCCAGCTATTCAGGGTTTCATCTAACATCCAGCTATTCAGGGTTTCATCTAACATCCAGCTATTAGGTATGGACCAAGCTGTATCCCTGTTTAGCTCTCTCTAAATTGTTAATCACTGATCAGTGCCTTGTAAGATTACAAGCACTTCCAAGTTCCAACAGAAGTTCTCCTTACCGACGCGATGAAAACCAGCAGCTAGATCGGCACTCCAAGGTCCGTTGCTTGCTTCCATTGGTTGTCAAGAACGGGACTGGAGAGTAGATCAGGCAGGGCAGAGAAATTTGATAAGGACAACGTAACGACGAGGAAGCAATGCACGTGTAAATTAAAACGCGTATACAAGTGTGTATTACAGCTAGATCGGCACCCCAAGTTGCGTTGCTTGCTTGTATTAGTGTGCAAGTAATGCACTGGTAAATGGGTATGTGAGTGTGTCTGTACACCAGTTGGTATCTGATGAGTTCCTACCGAAATGTGGAGGTTCCTCCGAACCTTGTCTTCCCGCCCCTTACATGTATCGGTCATCGGGGAAGTTTCACAGCTAGTGCTGCTACAGGAAAAATAGCCATTGCACTTTCATGTGGACTCGGTGGGTGGGGGAGAGATACACACGTATTAGATTCACTAGTCTCCACCAATAAGGTTGTCCATCGATATTGGTGAAACTTCAACTCCTCCTTTCCCGCTTGCCCACCCGACAAGACGATCGGTGGAGCCGCTTTTGTCTTCTTGCTTGGTTTAGTTGTAAACTTGCCCACCAGGCTCACATGTAAGCTGGTCTTAATGATAATCCAACTCTCCCGGCCTTTCGGTAAAGTGAAGGCAAGTGGGCAGGTTTTAGAAGCACAACTGTAGCACTCCCGTCCACCCTGTACAGTGCGAATCCACTTGCTCAAAAGCAGACAGGTTACTGGTACTGTACCAAGTCAATTAATCCAGATATGTCCGGTAATAACACCAAAGTAGATCTGACCAGTGACTTATAGTAAGTAAGTGAAGGGTTGTCCATAAAAAGCGATGCAAATATGATGCTTGATACTCCGTAATAAACGCCGCTACTTTGCACTGTACACTAAGTACCTTAATGAGACCTTCAAATCAACACGCGATACAACGTTTTCATCCATCATTTCAGAGGACCTCTCGATTCTATCAGCGAGCTGGCAGGGCCCATCCCGAAATCTTCAAATCTGGTCATTCAAATTGCTCATTAGAAACTATATTTCAATGATTTTTCAACGAATGATCATGCAAAACAAACGTTCTCCAGTAGTGAATACAGGAACTCCGACGCGTGCACACTGCCCGACCTTCTTCATTCGCTGAAAACAGTCCAATTTCATTCTTCTGCTGCACAATGCAATGGCATTTCAATGTCAAGGAATTGACGATGGCAGACCGTGAACACTACAAGCTCACTCTGCAATATACATAACAGAATCCAATGGGGACCCATACGTAACAAACAGAAAGAAGGGACGAGCAGATCATGGCCCATGGATTGCACATATGTACTCTAAAATCCTAAACGGCGAATAAAGAACTTCTACAATCAGCGTGAATTCCCCTCAAAACTCTCGGAACAACATTCCTCCCCAATCTTCTTGCGCACTATCATATTAGGAAAAGTGAACGCGAAATATTCTGAAAATCTAGGGTTGGACTTCAGTTTCTCAAAACATTCTCGGTTGGCATTGAACTTTGAGCTTGATAATTTGTAATGCCACAACGGCGAAGACGGTTTCATTCGGGGAACTGGAACGTACTGTATGCTGTTGAAGACCAACAGGTACCCATTTTATCTTTACACAAAAAGTCTTCAAGCTATACAAGCTGTCAGACAATAAAACCCACGATCAAAGAATTTTTACATCCAACGCCCTGCACTTAACCCTGAGAAAACAATACTTCACCATATTCTGCAGCTTGTTGGCTAGCAATCTCAACATGCATGTGAAATGTTCCAACATTTGAACAAAGGTAGGGCTCATTCCTACTCCAGAAAATTTGATAACATGAATCTTGTATTCACTGGGCTAATATTGAAACTGGTATCCAAACCTCATTCACAGGGACAATACTTTTCCTTTACAAACGAGCCTAGTAATGGTATCCATTAGAAACCACAAACTGATCGCCTGAGTAACTCGAATCTGTGCAAAGTGTCAGTCCATGCTGCAATCACAGAAAGTTCACTTCAACATCCAAAGCGCTCTGACAAATAAAACAGATCGAGAGACGAAAAAAACACTTCCCCGCAGAACCAGCATACGTTGATATCCAACAACTCATCACACCACCTGGAACATCATTTCATATACACAGAAGCACTAAATCTATTGCAAGGGAGAAGACTTCACCTTGCCAAACGAATGTAAAAATCTGCCCCCTATTTTGTGGTTGGCTAATTCTGTAATTCTCGACCAAACCTTGCTTCAGATGCGAGGCCAAACATGAACTCAAAGTTGACAATTTGAATCATCTAATTGTAAATAATGCATTCTTTCGTTTTCCAAAGGTGTGAATTTTGGACCCCCACCCTCGTTATGGTGTCATATAGAGCTGGCTGGAGCCAGAAACACATAGAGGGCCTAGCCTTGAAGACGAACATTCAGAGCATGATCTCCACACCATTTCATCAACAACGACTATACAATTCGACACGTCAACAGAACGGAAGTACATGAATTGGCAATTTCTACTTGCCGACAATTAAAAAAAGTGGCATGTGATTCAGAAACGAGATCGACACTCCTGACGACCAGTCGTACTCACAGAACGATCCAACATTAATTAAGGTTAACACTGAAGACTGGAAATGATCACCCAAACAATTGGAAAGAGTGATCGACTTCCAGGCCGCCAGTCCCTGAATTCTTTGAAAATTGGAGCACAAATTAAAGACGTTACAGTTTTGAAACCCTCCTCTGAATGGAAACCGTACCCTCCTCGATCGCCATTTCCCGCAACAGGCGATTCAATTCAACAGATCGATCTTCATCCCAATTCGTCGAAATTCTAGTGGCAAGTTCAACTTCACGATTTCTAGGAGATGGCAATCAGATATGTGATCGGTCTCTTTCAATTCGATCAGCGACACGGTAACTATTTTCCTAGATACCATCCTTCTTTGAGATCGATTGTCTCCGCCGACACTCACCAACTGAATGTCGGTAAGAGTAGCAAGAGCGAAGGTGGAGAATCCCACAAGCAACCCAACTGAAAGGTATGTTAGTTCATAAAACAAAAGTGAAGATATGATGTCAAGATTCTACAGATAACACCAAATAATAACAGCAACTGCACAGCCACATACTACTTAAGTTAACATTTGGATTCGACAAAACGTTCAGCCACTTTGAAAATTCCCATTTGTTTTCACAAAAACAAAAACAAAAACAAAAAACACGTTCAGCCAATCGAGGTCGTTCTCGTATTCCAGCACGTAGTCACGTTAGTCGGTCCAGCACGATTCCACGAGCTCCGTGCTGTGGCTTTTCACAAATGCATGAAATTTTGGGGGTGCGACAAAGTGGCGAGATTTTCAATCAATACTGGAAACGTGCGGAAAAGAGCATAATGTTATGAAAAGTGCAACTTGATAGTACTACCTATGTTTTTGAAAAAGACCCGTATTTCCTTTTGTAAAAACACTAAGAACACTACGGAAACACGGGTCTTTTTTAGAAACAGAGGGAGTGTAAAAAATTGTGAAAAAATTAAAAAAAAAGTGAATCATATATCTATATATATTATTTTTTATGATTTTTGGAGATTTTTGGAGTGAATTTTAAGAACCATAAATAATTGGAGTCATATTTTAGTCAATAATATTTCACTCAATAAATTTTTGAATTTTTTTGGAATTCTTAAATACCAAAAACATTATAAAATAATTTGCAATTTTGCATTCCACATATTAAAGAATTTTGGAAAAAGGTTACCTCTATTGAAAGTGTGTTTTTTTCACTAATAAATCTGATTAAATTATAAAAAATTCATAAAATTGTTTTAAACCTTTTTGAAAAATCATTTTATTCAAGTGTCTTACTTGTACTTCAACATGTGTAAAATTTGTCGGAAACAACTACCATTTTTCAATTATCTGTGACAATTTTTGAAGTACATGAATACGTATGAGAGCCACTGTAATTGAACACTTGGTATGCATAGAAATGACCAGGGAAATCACCCAGAAAAAGAATACCACATGCCAAAGTAGACCAAAGATGACTACAATTGTTGTGGTCAATTTTTTTTAGTCCATTCATCTGGACCATATTCACACACATGCATCAAACACAGTGTTTATAAGTAGAATAAAAAAATAATTGTACCAATGCTACACATTCAAATGGTTCTATTTCATTCTTGAATATATCAAAGGTGGCTTTTAATAAATTGGTGCTAAATGACGGCGTTGCAAGTCAACACGCACATCACTAGCAGGGTACACGGTACGTGTTGACCATAGAGATGTCCGTACAAAGCCCTACAACCAATCTGATTTATCATGTGCATCTTTTAATTTGTCATGTGGGTCTTCTCACGAGTCATTTCCACCAATGAAACAATTTTGTCGTATCATTGGACACACTGAAATGAAATGAAGTAATTTAGTCATGAAAGTGCTGCATCTGCCAATCGGTGCCCTGGGTTCTCATTTTGGTTCATTGAGGAATATGGAATAAGTTACTTCATGGTGAGTTTCTCTGAAGCTGCTCCTTCAAGCTTCCTGAATCTCACAATAAAAAATGTACTGATTCAGTGATGTAGCTTGGTGGTTGTTTTCAGGGTGAAACATCTGGAAGAAAAAAACAAAACATTAGTTGCTTTGCATTTTTTATTTATTTTTGGCAAAAGTGATCCCTACGTAAACTTGCCAAAATTGTAGACCTACAATGTGAACATTGAACATGAGAATTTGGAATTCATTTTAGGTGTGCCTATAATTGACATTTCAAAAATTCATATTTTTTTTAATGTGGTGTTCAAGGAATATATGCTGACATCTCTTGGAATTTATTTTAGTTGCTAACAGGATTCAACAAAAATAAAATGAACATAATTGAGTACTACTGGGTATGTATTTTTTAGGTGCTTAGAAGTTGATCCTTCTAGAACAATGAAACGTAGTATATTGGACCTCCTGCTTCTTTTTTAAGTGAATTATTCATACAAAGATTTTTACCATTCATTTTTATTGTTGTTGGTTAAATGGTGTGGTGGTGGTGGTGGTGGGTGGTGGGTGGTGGGTGGTGGGTGGTGGGGGTGGGGGGGGGGAGAGGACAACACATACAAAGTTCTTCATTCAATCCAATGATACAAAGGTTGTCACCATTTAGATTATGTTTCCGCAATATAAATCTATCAAAATGGTCACCTTCTTTGTTAAAGAGATAAGTTAATATGCAAATGTTTCATAGAAGCCTCCAAAAAAAATTTAATCCCTAAAAGTACATTTCCCAAGGGATACTCCTTATACCAACCGTCTATACTATATATGTACATCTGACCTCAAATTATATATATATCACAAATTTTAAAAATAATAAAATTTACAAACACAAATACATTAAAAAATTAAAGTGTTAAAGAAGCTATAGAATCTGGTTCATTCAATGAATACAACTTTTAGGGATTCACACTTCTATTTTCATATGAAAAGATTATATCATAATCTTTATTATATATTTGTATATTTTCTGACATCTATGTATCCTAATTGCAAATTATCTATTGATGTCTCACGTTTAATAGTGCATAATAAATCTATATTGCCATTCAAAATAATACCTTGTTTCTAAGTATATATTATAACCTAACAATTCCAATAAATACCTCTTTTGTGCTCTCATATGGTATAGTCAATTAACAAAGTATGTCTCCTTTACTCATGGATTCATTTATAGACCAAAAGGAAAAATATAACATGCAGAAGGTTAATTGTTCAAATTCAACTTAACTATTGACTTGGAGGAGGGTGCTGCAACCTAATCCAGTGTTGTATATAAAATGGAAAATGGGTTATGTCTTACATTTTGGAAGGTTAAAATTTGCACATTTGGAATTATAATCTTGATAACAATTGAATGTCAGAAGGGAATGGTGAGCATATTTACCCCCTTGATAGGATGGGATATTTTGTTTGTTGCTTACACCTTGAGGGTTATATTTCCCCCTTTTACATAAATTATACATTAAAAGAGTTTGGTAGGACAGGGATTTTGGTGTATTTGAGGCCAATTAAACTATGGCTTGAAAGGAATTTAGACATAAGACCTTCATTTTTGCAAGTTTTCATTTCCTTCACTTATTCTTATATAAACTAATTAATTAAAGACCTTGCAAAAGAAATTATAAAATACAAAGTAACGAGGCTAGTCACATTGTTGAAGAATAGATAAAAATATTTTTTTCAGCATATTTGAATGTGCTTCATTCATTTCATATAGCTCCTATAATAAGCTCTTAAAAACATTAATTATCTACTAGGTCGAGATGCCAACTTTTTTAAAGGTACAATTAACCTTGGAAGAATGGGCATATGACCATTGATTTAGTTTCAAGCCTCATTGTCCATCACATTGTTTGTTTCCATTTTGCAACTAGATACGAATGAAAAATTTTATATTTATTTTTTGGAAGTGAAATCATATGTTACCACAAGTCGTAAATTTTATTGTGAATTTTTTAAGAAAAAAATGAAGAAAATTCATATTGAATTCAGAATATACTTGAAAAATCTGAAATTTTCACCATAGATGTATTTTATAGTGTAAAACATCATGGTATAAACATAAGTTATTGTGTCAGTCAAAAATTAGAAATCAACAAACCATAATTATAGGCTCAAAGTTTATACTGCTATGAACATTGAACTTTATAAAATTTACAAAATTTTCAATAGGAGTAGAAATTAAGCTCACATTTGACAAGCTTCATTTCATTACTTGGATTCAAATTCCAAAAAATCAATAATTTCTATGGCTAAAATTCACATTTAGAAAAAATAGCAAAAAATGACCAAAACACAAAACAAGGGTGATATGTGGATTAAGCATCTTCTTCTTTAGAAAAAGTCAATATTACCATAATGAGGGAATTTGCAATACACTATTCTCTGAAAATGTACTCAAACAACTTCCAAAAAGAACGGATGAAAAATTGTTTTTTTTTCATCCTACAGACTTAACCCCTAAAGGACCAAGGCCATTTTTTTTCTCAAAAACCACTCAAAACTGCCATTTCTAGTGCATTCATTGAAATTTACAACAAAATGTTATTTTTGAAAATCTAACCGTAGGATCTTGTACTAGACTTGTAGAAGAAGAAGAAGTGGTAAAATTTTTGGGACATTTAACCGTATGGATTGAAAGATCTAAGCATTTCAAGTGAAAGTTTTTTTTTTTTTTCACTGTGCCCGAGAACTTCAGCTGCCTTTGACCATTGATTGTGGTAAATTTCTCCACTATGGGTTCTGAATTTAAAATTTGAGCATACTCAAGATCTTGTTAGGAATGTCTTCAAAAAATTTCAAGGCCAAAAAAGACATGGAAGACATCCAAAAAAATCTTGCAATACAACAATGTCCCAAAGTTCACAATGCCTCACAAAAAATTTCGAGCTACTTTCCCAACACGTAATTTTGAAAATAAAAAATCCAAACGGTAGATTGAAATATATATATTAGTACTTTACACTCTCCAAAAAAAAAAAAAAACCCAACTACAACCTCTAATTCCTATGGAATTTTGAAAACTATGTGAAGAAAGAGTGGAGAATGCCTTTGGGCATGCCAAGGAAAAAGGGTTCCACTGTGCCCCCCATATGTTCCCCAGGTTGTTCCCGGTCTGTTCCCATAATTGGGAACTCTGTGCCATCGGGATCTTCCAGTGGGAACCGTACCTTGGAAGTCTAATGGACCTGTACACATCCTCAATGGTAATCAAAATGGGGTCACAGTTTGGTCACAGGCCACCAGATGGTGAATATAAGCCTGCCATCACCCACCACATATATTATTGATCACAAAATCAAACAAAGCCCCTTTTCTAATCACAACTGAATCAAACAAATAATTAAAATTTCGAAAGATACATAAACAATTCAATAAATGAGGTACATAAATAAATTTACTTTATGCATTTTGGGTCCAAAAAATAATCTTAAAACGGAAAAAAAAAAAATTCTTTTATTGATAACATTTCTCTAATTCATATTTGCACCTACATATTTGCACATTTCTCTTCCATAAATATATGCAAAGAAAAATTCATGAGGTAGAGTATGAAAATTATACTTACAACATGTATAAGTACTCATTGCAAGCGTTCATGGTAGATTTGAAAGCATCCTTTGTGAAAACACATAAACTTATTGTCACATGAGGGGCAATAAGTTTTGGGCCGAACCACGGGTGTGGAGCCATCATTGCAAACCACACAAGGTTTGTGCACCTCCGTGAAAATTGGAAAACAAACACGTCGTCTATAATTTGCTTGAGTGACCTCCTCATGCCGCTTTCTTTGATGGTTTCCAACTAGTGCCTCACACAATTTCGTTCAAAATTGTAAATGCGTCATAGGACGATGACGAGGGTTACAATCCTTGCACTTGTCTAAATAAATGATGTACATGTTGACAATGCTTGTATCAACAAGGAAAAAAACAACCCGATGCCACCATTTATGCGATCGTGTTCGACACGTGTAAGAAGCACGCAATTGATCCGCCACATCGACGCCCCGCATGAGTGTGTAGTATATTTTAGATGCATCGGAGATGTTTGAATGTCATCCCAAGTGGCACTGTTCCGGTGAGGGACCGATACCACCGGAAATTGCCAAGGAAATTGAATAGGCATGGCATGTGTAGAAATAATTAGAATCGGCTTCTTATCCTTCCATATAATTGAACTCACTTGTCTAGACTCATGTATACGCCATTCTAACGTTCCCTACGCATGTCAATTGAATGCCTTGGTATTTTTGAAAGTGTCTGGAAGGCCTATTCAATTAGAGCAAATAGTACCCATAGCATAAGTCCCCCTCTCCAATAAGTCTTTGAACAAGGCAATGGATGAAAAAAAATTGTCCATAGTAATGACATGACCCTTCCCTTCGTTTGGAGCTAATAAACGAAGAACTACATTGTGAGCTAATCTTGCCTCGCCTCTAACCCCCTCACGTGGTGCTTGCATATGCTCTTGCGCTATGGGATTTTTACTGCAATAGACCTCAAAATTTGATACAAATTTTGATACGGAATCCACAAAGCACCAAACCTTCAAACCCCACTTTTGGGTTTTTTGTGGCATATATTGGCGTGCCGGACAATACTTGCCTTTGTAACAAATCATCATTTCATCTACGGTAACAAATTTTCCAACCTTCCATACTCTCTTGCAATTATTTCTAATGGCATCAATCAACCATCGAATTTGGCCCATCTTGTCATAATTTGGCTTTGCCTTGTCACTCTCATATCTACTTGGATTGGTAATATGAAAGCACTTCGTCAATAGCATAAATCGAGCCCGTGACATGAGGTTTGAGATTGTTGGACAATGGAATAAAGAGCCCTTCTTGTGCCAATAAGTTTTCATATTGGGCTGACGCTTCAACCCCATATAAAGAATAATAGCCATAAAAATCTTTAGCTCCGTAACAGAAAGGTCCTTCCAATTAGGACCACCAAAAGTCCGACCATTGGCATTCATTATCATTGCATAACGGTAAGTCTCCGCCACAATACTACATAAAATCCAGAGTAGCCAAAAAATCTCAAATAAATTGAGGAACGTAGGGAAATTTCGCCATGAAACATTAGCTTCGGAATAACCACAGAAGGGTCGGGGTTGAGGATCATATGTAATGAATGATTGCGTCCATGTCGAATTGTGGTACACATGCTTCACACCATTTATATCACCAACCACATAATCGTCATCATCATCTTCTTCTTCACTCATGTCAAATTTCCTCACCCTATCCCTTTCTCTCCTCCTCCCCCCCCTCCCCCCTAGTCCCAGCCCCCGCCCCCGTCTCTTCTAGTTTAGGGAGGCTTGGAGGGGCGGGCTATCCTAGGTCCGTTGGGCTGAGCCAGGGCTGCCCCAGGACCCCGGCTGGGCCAGGGGAACCCCCAGCTTGGACAGGGGAACCCTCGGCTGGGCCAGGGCCTTCCCTAGTTGGGTTAGGGCCTTCCCGGCTGGGCCAGGGCCCTCCGCCGTGCTCCTCTCCTCTGTCTGCTGGAAGAAAATGCCATCGTCTCTTGAATTTGGATTTTGAGCTGGAGCCGTGAATTTGAGCAGTATATTGCAATTCCGGAGGCTACCATAGCTCCTCAAGGGTTCGTGATTCATCATCCCCATAAACACCTTCAAATATGTCGTCCTCCTCCAATTCTTCACAGGAAGAGTTTTTCCCTTCCCTTTCTTGCTCTTGGCTGTCAAAGAAGTCTTCGTCGTAGTTGCCAATCTCAATTGCATCTTCAGGCTCGAAATTGTCTTGTAATGGTTCCGGTACAGAAGGCACGTACAAAGGAGTTGGATAGTCCGTTTCTGCTGTAGTGGTAAATAGAGGTGTAGGACTTTGGGGTGGTGGGACTTCATCAATAGAGATTGATGAAGGTTTCTATAGCAGCCTGCAACTTCTTCTAACAGGTAAACCATCCCAAGCAATCTAAGATAGACAAGAAAGAACCATCATGAGAAATTGGAAAAGAATGCAAGAATGAGGTGAAAATTTTGGAAATTGGAAACACTCACCTCTTTGTTCTTCATAGTTGATTTCTTCTTCCCCATGGCTTCTTCACTTCTTGTCAATGTAGGTGTAGTCTTGCTTTGTGTTTAGAAGAACCTCATTGTGGGATCATATAGTGCAAAGAAATTAGATCCCAAGTTTGGAATGAAGATTTTTTCCACTTCCTTGCATGATTAGGTGAATGGGTGAATGGAGTTCAATGTGGGGCAAAATTTAGTGCAATTGGGGATGCAATCTTTAGTGGAGGTGTTGTCAGTAATGTATTGTCTGGATTTTAGGCTTCATTGATGAAATCGGGTTCTATTTTGGTGGCTCATGTAAATATGCATTTATTGATTTTGATGCAATTTAGGAGAGAGTATGGGCAATTAGTAAGCTTGGCTATATTTCATGTTGAAATTCACCTGATTTTGGCAAGTGCAGGTCCAAGTAATCACAGAAATTGGATAGTTGCTTTGGATTGCAATTTTTTGGGGCTTGTAGAATTTATTACCTTTCCTTGTGATCCTACTGCAATTTCAAAATTTTCAAAGCTTGTCAACTACAGATCTTGCTCGTAAACCTAGAAATCTCTGACATTTGAACCCCCCCAAAAACAAGCAGGAAAAAAAATTGAAGAACGCTTACCTCCGTGACGCAAACCGATGTAGACAACCTCCGACGCTCCCCGCTCTGGCACTCCCTTGTTCCCACCCGATCCCGCTCACTCCCGTTCCCACTGGCTCCCCTTATTGCTGCGCTCCATTGTTGCAGCAGGGCTACGGTACTTGCCCCCCTCAGTTGCGTTCCCCAAACTGTTCCCTCAACGTGTCCTTGCAAGGTCAAGGCACCCCCTTGACTAGAACATGAGCTCCCACTGCCCTTGACCCAACCATCTCTCTGCCCTCCAGATTGTGCCCCCTCCAATATTTGCAAAGTCAACTCTGCCCACTCTGCCCCCCATGTGGAAATTCACTTCCATGTAGTATAACTTTTGAACAACAAATCCAAATGTCATTCCCCCCCCCACATAGCCCTTACAAAACTCTCTCCCTCCTAAAAAATTCCATTAATTCGGCCCCAAATAACTTTAATAGGAGCCTACCTGATTTCCATTTTGTCCCCCAAGGGGACAATGGTCCTTTAGGGGTTGAGTCATCTGCCAAGGACTTTTTGCACCCTCAGTACCGTTCACACTCATTCCAACACTTTCAGGTGTCATACACCCACCACACTTCTGTTGCCGCATCCGGTTCATTTTTGTCAGTTCCTTTCGTGCGAAGGAAAAAAACAAGATGCTGAAGCTTCCAAGCTCGAAAAAAGAAAGGGTTTATGACAACAAGCCCAACAAACAAAATACCGAAAGTCACATGATGCTGCTCCCATTTTGTCAAAGCGCACAAACCCTGATGAGTGATGAGTGTTGCGAGTAGGCAGCGACTTTCTTACATCCAAGCGAAATGATCGCGTCTTTTTTTTTTTTTTTTAATTTATAAAAAACTCACTTTTGGGGTTTCAGAAATCATACTGTTGTTGCCAATCAGCAAAGTTGATTGATGGGTATAGTGTACTGTAGTATAAAGATTTTGTTTTTAGATGATTTCTTTCCCCAGAAAAAACTAACGTAAAAAATATCAAATCTTAGTTGCTTTTGGGTGGCAGGTGACAGTGACACATGTATGTTGCTCTGACTCTTTCTACAGTACAGTAGAGAAGTAAAGTTTTTCCACTTCCGTTTGTCGAGAAATAATATTCTATCCAGTGGATTTTGTTGTCGTTATTCACAAGGATTTTTAAATATTGCGGAAGGGACTGGGGAACTGAAGATCACTGAGTGTCAGGCGGCCCATCTCCGGAGACTTTTCTTGGAAGCATTCTGACATCCCGGCAACCACTTGTACCACTGACTGAACCCCGTCAGCTGACGAAGCTATTAACATACAACTGCTGGTCTTTCTGTGCAGTTGGGTTCTCACTTCTATAGGTTTCTCTTGCTGCGAAAGGGCTCTCGTTAGTTTAGCTTGTTGAGAGCTTCGGTAACCTCTTGAGCTTGAGCATTGTATCCGCTTTTCCTCTGTAGAAATAGAACCTTTTTTACATTTCTTTGAGGTTTCAAGTTCAATCGGTTTGTTACTGTGAGCTCCGTGGTATGTTTGAAACCCTGGCTCTGGGTATGTTCGAATTCGGGTGCCATCTTCTTCTTCCCTTTCCAATTTTGTAGCTCTATTTTTGCGCACAGAACGGAGCTTTTGGAGATTGACCGACCGAGTTTGCAACCATGGATTCTTTCACGGATGATCTCAACAGTCCTCTTCCGAAGCAGATGCAATCGGAGATGATGGACGACGTGAGGCCATCGTCGTTACCAACAAACGATTGCGCTGCTTCCACCACGAGGAGGTTTGAAGGACGGTCAGCCACACCGCTTCGGCCTTTATCCGAGCGCCTGGGACGGGTAACCTTGAAGCGCGGAGCCCTAGCCATCGCCAGCCAAGAGACGAAAGTGGTTAGTAGTGAGGATCCGTTTCGAAACTTAAGCGACGACATTCTGGAGCACATTCTCGCCAGGCTGCCTCTGTTTCCCCTCAAGACCGCGAAGAAAGTGAGCAAGCGATGGGCGTCGGTGATCAGCACCCCGGAGTTCGATAATGTGCACAAGGAGCTTGGGGAGCAGCAACCGTGTCTGGTTGGCTATGGAATCAACCATCTGGTTCCCAGCAAGTCGCGAGGGTTTGCGTATGATGTGGAGAACGATGCGTGGGTGACGCTTCCGGCTCTGCAGTTTCCGGCTCATAACTCCGGCTCTTTAGCAGGTATCGGAAATGGTGACCATACACCTTGTTTTTGAGTATTGTTTTATGAATGCACTGAAATTACAAGAGCTGTAAACGTTCTCCTCTGTATAAACGTTAGAACTATAGAACTGTAGAAAATACAAGAGCTGTTAAACGAGAACTATAGATTGAAATCTAAATTAAGTCTGAATGTTCTTGATTGCAGGTGCCAGTGGAGTGGTGTTCGCCGTTTCTGGGCCTGGTGAGGACAGGCTTTGGTACAAGCTGACGAGCACGGCGTCCTCGGCTGAGTCTTTTGGAGAGACGTGGTACGAGACTCCCGTTATGACGTTCCCCCGTTCGTCCCCGGTGGTGAGTGTGGCCGTGGGCGCTGGCATGGGGCATAAGGTGGTGGTGGCAGGCGGGGTACCGGAGTTTGAAGATGAGCACAGGGCTGTGGAGGTTTTTGATTCTGAAATTGGTAAGTGGTTTGCAGTTCTCTGCCGATGCCATTACTTGATCATGGATTTATTCTTCTGTTGTAATTTTGTGTGGGAGACTTGTTTGCAAAATATAACCTTCCTTTATGAATGAGTCATTGTAGTATCTCTGGAGATATAGTTATCAACATTATGGTTTGTTAAATCCAGTTCTGTGCATCGGGAATCTGTGAGTTTTATAACACCCGGTTTCCAGTATTGTGATTATGGATTAGATAACCTTTGAGAAGTGGGAGGCCCGAGAACGTAATGCCATGTCGTTTCATTGAATTTGGAACTTTTAGATTTTTAATTTTTGGTTGATTGAAAGGCTCACATGGAGCGTAGGTTTTATGCTTTGTTTGAGAGTGTGACGTGGTTCCTTGAAATTCAGACTTGGCATTGCTAATTCGAAGTGCAAACACACCTTCCGTCAAGCCTTTTATCTTGCTCTAGTTTTGTGCTCACGGCACTTTCAATGACGACTGCAGGTACTTGGGAGTCCTTTGGTGACCTGCCCGAGGAATTCTCGGAATGCAACTCCCGGACGTGGATGTCAGGAGTAGTGTGCGACAACAAATTCTACGTGTCATTACTTCACACATTGCAAATTCACGTTCTGGATTTGTACACCAAGCAGTGGGCTTCCATCCAGTTGGAGCGTCCCGAGGGTTTGATGTACCACCACATCATGGCTATCGGTACAACACTCGTGGTGGCTGGGTTATCTGCAGATTCTACTACTGAGCAATACGCAGTGAAGCTCTGGAAAGTCGATTTGAAGACCCTCAGCTTGATTCAAATTGGGTTGATGCCAAGCCAATTGCTTGCCATGTTCGGAAGACCATCACCCACAGTGCCGACCTTGAAGTTTCTGATGGATGAGAATTTGGTGTATGTCTCCATGGAAGATGGGGAGCTCGTCGTGGGAGAGGTTTCTCTGGAAGAGTGCAAAACTTATTGGCGGGGTTTGCCAAGCTTGTCAGCTTTAGGGTTCAGGTTCGATAGTGTGATCACCTTTTGCTCTTCTATTAGT
This sequence comes from Antitrichia curtipendula, assembly GCA_951230915.1. Lineage (NCBI taxonomy): Eukaryota > Viridiplantae > Streptophyta > Bryopsida > Hypnales > Leucodontaceae > Antitrichia > Antitrichia curtipendula. The sequence goes on along the minus strand of OX579639.1, from coordinate 21,512,034 downwards.
ATTGTTCCCCACATTGCTTAAAGATCTTGGCTCAACAACTTCGGAACCATTAGGGTTTGCAACAATCACCTTTTTAACTGTAACATACTAAACCAATGTATAACACATCTTTTGATAGATATGGAGTTTCTGTGAGATTTCTGTGACTTTTTCTTTTTGTGAAAACAAGTGGAGTTGTTAAGTTCTTAGTTGAACGATGTCAGAAACTTGCTTTCGTCTCACCATTAGGGGTAGTCACACCTTCTTCACCCCGAGCTCAATTCGCCGTGGCTTGCGGAGCTCTCATTCTCCTAGGATTTTGTGTGCCATTCTTCTCCTCTGGAGATGAAGAAATAGGTTGGAGGAAATTTTCGTGGACAATTTTTCGCTCCTCCTGAAATGCTTTCAACGCTTGCTTGAAGCACTTTGAGTTCTGTTCGATTTTTTCACTCTGAGTTCCGTCCGAGTTTAGCGTTACCTGTGCCACCTGCGAAAGTGAATCTCGTCCTCCAAGAAATTTTTACATGCTGCTCATGTTCAAAAGGGATGTCACACCTTGCACAATGGCTCTCCATTGGCTCCTCTTTTCTCTCACCAACTTTGCTTTCTTTAACAAAATTTGCTTCTTGGAGGTGTGACCACCCCTAATTTTAATTGTTGCCTGCATTCAAGGTAAAGAATACTAAAAGCGACACCTATCCACGTTCTCAACTACAAGGAACTGAGTTAACCAACTAAAAGGAATACAATCTGCAGTTCAGGAGGTTTTGATTATCTAACCTCTGATTCGGGAATGTAAACAGTTATTGGTTGAGAACACATTCTTGACAAAACCTGCAAATATGTAGCCAAATTCGTCAACAAACGCAACATTAAATACACAAGCTCACTTAAGAAAAGGGCAACAAAAATCCATGGGTTCATATCACAGTATTTTCTGAGTTAAGAGGATTTATGGTTATGTTTGTTACATTGGTGTAATTCACAAAATTGGTGTACTCAGAAAATGGTTCTCAACTAGGAACAAGAGTGGTTCGCCACACTCGTCTGAAATCACGGATCTATAATTAGTTCTAGATTCTTAGAGTTAAGTGTTATCAGTTTGGCATCATTCAAATTCTAATTTTTTTCAGCATTTGAAAGTCAAATTTAGGCACACTGAAATTCGACACAACAGGGAACAGGAGGTTTGTATGTACAGAAAGAAGGAATCAACACTAACCAGTAAACTAAGTTCTGATTCACCACCCCAGAAATTTGAACTGGGAATCCTTTGGCAATACCTGTGTCCCACAATAAGCAAAATTCAGTATCCATAAGAGATAAAACCCACGGTATCCTCCCAATAAATCACTCCGAGAATGGTATGAGATATCAAATATGGGATCATAAGGGTACAATTTAGGCTGAACTTAAAAAGGTAAATGAGTTGTTGCACTGTCCACAAAAGCTAGGAACCACTAACACAAAATATAGTATCATTCCATAGTACAAGAACAATCGGCTCTAGAATATCTCACTGCTTTAAAGATTCCTCAACTGTGGAGAATATATGTACTATATATTATATTAATAAAAGTGTTTTCCTCTTACATTATATAGATCTAAGAGATAACTCTTACGATCAGTCACATCTCTTAGTAAGAGGTACTGTACCTCTACAGTATATCAATTAATACAGACAGTGTACTAATTGATACGGTAAAAGTATCCAACACTCCCACTAGTACACTAGTCTAGTTGAACCAGTAGTCAATCTAATTTTATTCATCCATCTTAGTCGTCTCAGAAACATTCATCCTCTTTTAGGTTTTCGTATAGCCTTAGGTTTTCGTTTTTCTTATCGTGCCATTGTTTGCAGCGTTGTGAGCGACGTTGACGTACGGTGCTATGCTGGTGAGTGTCCGCAGCAACTTGAACCGGGAGTAGCGATGGTTTCATGATGCTTTGGTGAGCGTTTTTATTGATCTTGAGTAGCTCCTGTGTACTGCCAAGATGTGTTGATAACTTTGGGTGTTGATAACTTTGTGATGAAGCTGCGACGACAATAGAGGTTGCTGCCAAAACGTCGGAGGTTGCTGATAGAACGTCTGTGATGTTTCTCTTGTTGGTGGTGTGCGATTGAGCTTGCATTTTTGGCGTGCTCTTCTTCTTGGAGGCGGCGGACCATCAGTTTGGATTGAAGTATTCTTGAGCTCTCCATCATATTGTGCTTTCAAGTTCAGGTACGTTGTAAGAACTCGCAGCTTGTATGTAGCTTGCTCAATATCTTCTTTAATCTTGTGAATAAGTTGAGTTACCTTTGATTCAATTGAAGTGTTTTGTTTATGATAATAAACAAACATTTTACTGCCTTGATTGTTTATTGAAGATGGCGTATTTGACTTGGAGTATCTTGAATTTTGATGGTGTCTATTCTGTTGAGAATAATGGATTTAGGGTGAATCAGCATTGAGTCTCCTTTATTTTGATGTTGTCTGTTTTGAGGTAAGTTCTTGTTCTTCACTTTTATTGGTTGTGATGGCTATAAGAGGAGCTTTGTATATGGACCAAACATAGTGCGTCCATGACTGCAAATCGAAGTTGATCTGCAAGCCAACCCCCAAATATCGGATCAATCAAAGGTGAAACCCAACAAACCATACGTCAAAACGATGCATTTTTCTCAACATGCCAGACTGAATTAATTGTGAACCCTCCAGCACGAGTGGTTCTTCTAATAAGCTTCGCAAATTTGCTAAGGTAGGGACACCCATAATCGCCACTGATAGAATCGTCATCCTAAAATCTTGGACAAGGGGTACATAGGAAAATGCAGACCACCAAAACATCTGTTCAAGTTGGTTTAACGTCATCTACCAATAAAACTTTGAACAGTAATAAGTACAACTAAATTTTGTATGCAATATCCAAATAACGCATTCAAGAACTGGAAACCCTTTTCATATAGTAATAAGAACACATAAAAAGTTAACCATCCACCAAAGGAAGACAAGATTCAAATCCACCAACCAAGATACAATCAAAACTGCCTTGGCTGGCGCATTCAAGAGCAATTCTACACTGACATGCCTCTTTTTCTTCCTCAATAGAATTCAGATTCAGTCCTTTGTTCAAAGTCATTCCTTGCACCTGCAACACACATAATAATCGCGACATGCAAACAATGAGCAATTACTTCGAGCATTATAACTCCATCGTAAAGGACAAAGTCTTGCAAGAGAAGGAAGCCATACAAGAGCACTGAACATACACTGCCCGTGCCCAACAACTCTCCACACTGTAAAATGCTCCACCTTCTTCAACGCCTGCGACGTACCCCATCTAAAATCCTAAAATTAATTTTCATCTCTTGTTGCATGAACCACTTTTGTAACCTAAACCCTCCAGTCAACACTCTCCTTCACTTACAAAAAAATTTGTGATCTTAACTGTCAAACATAATTGTCAAGACATAATCAACAAGTAGATTACCGATAAGATTAATGAATCAGATTAATTAATTTCACATGAGTCAGAAGTTGATGACCCAACTCACTCAAACTTCCATACTCAGAGTGCTGGAAAGCATCCTAAACAGCCAGACTTCTGAAGAAGAAGAAAATTGTTTGCCATAGTACCTTCATTTGCTACACCATCATACAATCAGAAGAAATACACCACACAAGAAAATAAGATGCTTACAAATATCAAGTAGTCACACGTATGTAGATGTTGGGTGCATGTGAAATACTTGTGACCTGTCAACAATCTTGTTCTCAAAGGCAATCTACCAAATTTCACATCATTGCAAGAACATAAAAAAAGCAGGAAGTTACAAATAGAAGACACTTACACTGTAGACCAAGAAGAAGGACGCACGTTGAGCATGGGATTGTTAAAACAAGCATGATGTTGTGTGACACATGACAGTCGTCGAAGTGATAGATGTTCTTTTTTCATCACTAGTTTCTACAAAAAAGTACCGATTGCATGAATCTCAAAAAAACTCAAAGAAACAAGGTACTACAGTGTGCATGGGTTGGGCAATCCTGCAAAGGATGCCAAATGTCAAAGTGATCTTACAAAGGGTGATCACCGTGAACTGTCTCATGCTCTGCTTCTTCCCACTGCATAGGTACTGTAGGAGTTTCACGAACTATAGAAATTGTCTGACGGTCAGGAAAAATGGGATCCATAACCGTTGGAGGGTCGGTTGGAGGATCCGCTAGAGGGTCCATTGGAGGCAGGGTTGACAAGACGTCTGGACATCCAGATGTCTCGCTGGACGTCTAGAGGACGTATCCGCCCGACCCTAAAACGTCATTTGACATACCGGATTTTGAAGTTCTCCCATCCGGGGGTCAGGTGGACGGGGTTGGGTAGATGAGGGTTGGAAGGATGGGAGTCAAGCGGACAAGGGTTGGGCGGGCGCTTGCCCGCCTAACCCATGTCCCCCATCCTCCCAACCCCTGTCTACCTGATAGTCCGACGGCCCATCCGCCCGTCCCTGGTTGCCGTCTGATGGACGGTGACCACTACATCCGAACATCTAGATATCCGGTTTTTGGACGTGATTTGTTCAGGACATTCGAATTTGTCAACCCTAGTTGGAAAGTCCGCTAGAGGGTCCTCTGGAGGGTCTCGACAATTACGAGGGTCACGCGAGTGAAAAAACCAATACACCCCAAGAATCTTGTAGAGTAGAAGCATAATCTTGGGTCCACAACACTCCCAACAATATAGATGGCAACATCCAAGCGTCGTGTAAACGAGCAACGCAAAAAGCATTGCAAAGAGGAGATAAAAGCCCTAATTATAGGTCTTGAAATCCATGCCACCTCCACCTTTAAAATAGAAAAGATGTGTTCATCTAAAGTGAATCCAACATTCTTTCACAACAATGTTATTGTGCGATATCTCGTGCATTAGTAAATGAGATTTTTACCATAAAACTTTGGACTATAGACCTTAACTAGGACCACATCAACGCTTGCAACCTAAACTCAAAAGAACCAGACATTCAAATTCTTTATCAAAACTTGAAACAACTTAGTGTTATCAGTAAATGGACTATTCTCATTCTCACAACTATTCAGTTGCTTTTTTCATTGCCTTACACTGCATTTCATTGGGTTCTGTCTATTATGTTCTCAACCTTAAAGTATACAATCAAAGATTTAAAAACATTAAAAGACATTCAAACCATTACTAAATTAGAAACTAGAGAACTAAAAAATTCCGGTTTCCAGTAACCAGGGTACAATTAGAAAATTCTTTCCAGTTGCTTAGTTTAAATCTCGTCATTAGCTTCAAACAATTACTGACACCTTTGACTCAATCTCACAACAAATTCAATAAATAAATGGAAATCATTAGATCTTCTATCATAAGGCTCTAGAACACTAACAAATTCTTTATTCTGAGTAAAACAATTTCCGATCCAATCCGCAAATTCTTTATTCTGAGTAAAGCAATTTCCAATCCAATCCGCAGATTAAACGAACTATGTCAATTCAAGACGAAAATCCCATGCAAAACCTCAAAACCAATCCTAAACATCCAAAATCGAAGCCGAACACATTGGTGCCAATGAATACTTCGAAATTGAAACGAAGACAAACAAGTGCAAGAAAGAGGACTAAGCTACCTCGCAATGTCAAAGAAAAGAACTAAAAAGAAAAGACTGCCAAGAATTGTGATAGTGGAGAGAGGGAGAGAAAGGGAAGTAGAGGTTGGTGAACTCAAAACAACAGCAATTGAGGCGCACGAGCAAGGGACATCGCCATAGCCTGGAGCTTCTTACAATTGCGTGTGACTAGTTGTAAAACGTACTTGTTTCCTTTGCGGAGTGTTAAATATAGAATACTAATAAATCAACAAAAAAGAAGAAAAACATGAACGTACATGAGAATGAATCATAATCATTAGGAAGAAGGTATACATACATAAACAAAGGAAGGAGAAGATGAATAGTACTCTTCTCCCATTTGTCAAAAGGATTTCTATCTAGTCACTAGTTGACTATCCAACTAGAATGAGAGCGTATTAAGATAATAATATAATCTTAACACTCCTCCTTGCTCAACATAAAATTTTATATAAAGTTCTATATAGTATCATATATGATAATTACTATAATTTTGTCAGATATACAATTGTTGCCTTGTTAAAACCTTATCTGGAAAAACCTTGACTAAAGTCAAGGAAAAAATCACAAATAAAGGAAAAAGAGTGCAACACCTTTATCAATCCATTTTCATAGAGAACCCGGTAGAAAAAATCCATGGAAGGATATCAAAGATTTTTACAATTTTCATAATGAAAATTTATTGAATCTCTTGTTCCAAAACATTGAGTTGTTGCATTCTAGTGCCATGAGTAATTCGACAATGGGTACATGATGATAGAGCCTTAGTGAAGAGATCGGCAAGATTATCTACTGATATAATCTTCTTGACTTCAAGTGCTCGATTTGTAATCAAATCATAGGTATAACTAAAATATTTTGGATCAATATGTTTAGTTCAATTATCCTTAACAAAATCTACTTGCATTTGTAAAACACAAGAACAATTGTCTTCATATAAGACAGTTGGAGAATCATCATGTGGTAATCCACAATTTATTCGAATAAATTTATCAATAGATCTTAACTAAATGCATTCACAAGATGCCTCATGTAAAACAATAATTTATGCATGATTGGATGATGTTGCAGTTATTATTTGTTTTATCAATTTTCAAGATATTGCAGCTCCATGTCGTAAAAAAACATAGCCCGTTTGAGACTTGGATGTTGTAGGATCAAGTCTATAACCAACATCAACATATCTAACCAATTTGGGATCTATTGATCTAGTATAATGTAATCCCAAATCTTCAGTTCTTTTCAAATAACAAAAAAGGTGTTTAATACCATTCCAATGTCATAGTGTGAGATGGGCACTATGCCTTATAAGGACACTAATTGCAAATGCAATACCAAGCCTTGTAGATGTTGCCAAATATAAAAGTGCTCCGACTGTAGCGAGGTATGGATATTGTTTACTCAATGGTTTCTCCTCTTCCTCGCAAGGACGATATGGATAATCATTTTTGTTACTACGACCAACCATAGGTATAGATAGTAGATAGACATCTATCATATTGAATTTTTTTTAAGATTCAATTGATATAAGTCATTTGTGAAAGAAAAATGCTACTATCTTTCAATCTTTTATGTGAAGAACTTGTATGCTAATGCAAAAAGTAGTTTTGCCAAGTAATTTCATCTCAAACTCACAAATAAGAAATTGAATGGCTACAATACATGCAAATTTGGTGCCCACAAGGTTCAAATCATCAACATATACCGCGATGATCACAAATCCGTCTTTGTCTCATTTGATAACACTACAAAAAAGAGGGGTATAAATGACTGCGATAAATAACTCTAAAACAGTCATTTTGGACAAAAATGACTCGGGCACGACTTCGAGCCATGGAGTCATTGTGGACAAGTCACGTAGTAAATGATTGTAGCTCTATTATCACCAACAAATTTGGGGATGGATGAAAGACGGATGGGATGGTCTATGTGGCATTCGGGTTTGGGGACGAAATTTTGCGGTTTAGAGTCGGGTAGTTGCCCATTTTTTGCCATGTTGGGCCAATTGTTGCTGACGTGGGCCTCTATGTGAGTCATTTCACTACAAGAGAAAGGTGTGTTTTAAGTATAGTCCTAGAGATAACATTTTAAGTAATGACCTTTATAGGAGATTTTCAGTAAGAATTTACAAGATATTTGTGTCTTTCTAGTAAAATTTTACTAGAAAGACACAAATATCTTGTAAATTCTTATTGAAAATCTCCTATAAAGGTCATTACTTAAAATGTTATCTCTAGGACTATACTTAAAACACACCTTTCTCTTGTAGTGTTTGGAGTCATTGGCAAGGGGTCCCAACCAATGCGGGACTGACATGTGTCCCTCATTTTGGCGCAAATTGGCTTGGTCTTATCCAAACGGGCAAGTCCTGCGCTGACACGTGTGCAGTCATTTTGTAGTCATTTTATGGGTGCCTGTAGGGATTGCGGTTTCTCTTCCGAAGACATTTCTAGAGTCATTTTTAAGTTACTCACGCATCCTAGTGCCTCGAGTAGCAGTTCAATGTCAGTGCCGTTTTAGTTACTGCAGTCGTTTCAGAGTAGTGCCCTAGTAACAACGGAGTAGACTACAGTGCCATTGGTCTCACACAGTGAGGGCAACTTCATTGGGGCGGCGCTGCCTTGTGACTACGGTTGCAACTCGGAAATGACTTCGGGTCTCTCTAACGTTTACCACATACAAACTGCTATCATGCATTGAATTCGGAATGGCAAGCAATGACGTGAGACACACTTGGATGCTCAAAACAGAACGACCTCATAGGAACCTTATAACACAGAAGGCATTTGCTTGGTGGATACAAAAAGGGGCATAGACATTCCACAAATGGTACAATCAAATGAACAAAGGTTAACTGGAAATCCAGTACTGCAGCTCATTCCTAACTATTACAGTAGAGTCGTAATCATAGAAGACTGTTAATGACTACATAGTTCCTACACCCCCATGGCCAATAATACTCAAAACAACTGCCAAAACTCAAGCTTGCTTCATGTACTTCGAATCCCATATTGTACATGTCCCCTTTGTATCTTCAATGACAGTTTGGTCAGCCTTGTCATTCGAGTACATAAGTGCCACACCAAGTGTGAGAATGTCCCCAACGTCCACCTTAAACCACGTCTCTGGAATCTCCGCAAAGTGGATCTGGTGTTGCCCTGGCAGTCCACTAATCTTCACCATTGCCACTTTCTATCTTGTGGAACGCAGATTCATGAGAATCACTGCCTCGCCGAGCTTCCACTACATACAAGGCATAGACAACTAGGACAAATTAGGTCACGCCGAAGAATAAAGAGTCCACCCCGATTCCTACTTCTATGGCACTCCGTCGTCACTCCCGCTTGACTTCACGGTGACTTATCCCTGACATGTAATCGACTTTGGGGGAACGAGTTCACTTACCCTAACTACTGTTCGACTTCCCCGTGATTGTAATAAAATTATCCTACGGCATAAACTCTTAGTGGACAACTCAGATTGCATTTTCACTCACAGGAGCTAGTTCTGGATCAAGTAACTTCGCCTAGGCTACAGCGCGATACTTAGTGGACTCCACTGTCGGTTTCAGGAGTGCCTAGTTCCTACTTAGCCTGAGAGAACAGAAGGAGTTGGATATGAAATGACTTCTACCTGAGACGGTTCAGAGAATACTGTACGATTTAGGGTCCATGCACCTTCTTCGTGGATGCTCTGCCACTTTTGTTTGCCGGTGTTGATGATGCCTTCGTCTTCAACTCCCACTTCTACCCCTTGCCCTACACACGCATCTAGACCTAGTCAGAACAAATGATCAAGGGAAGGTGAGGGGACACCAGGACAGCTTAAACCCCTTGCTGTGCAATCCCCTCACCTTTCGCAGTGCCCACAAACTCATATGCATCACCAATTTGGCGTCTTTGTTGCATCTGTGACATTGATTCGCTGACAATTTCTGGATATTTGGACCGGAAAGCTGCGACATCCGGGCATTCCAAGAGGGCCTCCAATAGCGGCCACAAGTACCATTTCAAGTACTCTTTGCCATCTACTGGACTGGAAATGGAGTTCACATAGAACTGGGTATAATAAGTACCTCGGGGGTTGTTAGCATAGTGTAAGATCCTTTGACCATCTTGTGAGCTAGATGCAGTACGATCATGTTGGTAGGACCTGTCACGCCCGTGCTGTTGACCTCGATCCTCCATGCTTCTACGCATAGCTTCTTGCATTTGTTGATTGAACTCGATGTCTTCCCAAGCTTCTTGATGCTCATGCCTCACTCTAAATGTCATAGGTGTTGGATTGTCTTCTACATCATCGTCGTTTGACCATTCATCTTTAGCATCTGGCAATACAACCGGCGGAAATCCAAAGTGCCCTCAATTGGACCACATTTGCATACAATTGCTCGGTTGAGTCCAACTCGTATAAATAACAGCGTTAGTGCAATTCATATTGTCAATATTTTTCCCGTAAATTGTGCGCCAGTCTACATCTTTGTGGAGTACAATCTCTACCCAAACCATGGCTATGTTGGAATAATTCATGACATTTGGTTTGGAGTCACGCAGCTCAGCCGACCGCGTTACTTCCTCATATCGGTGAACAAAGTGTTTGCTCTCACACGTGGAAATTTGTCCTTCCCAGCGCCAAACTTGTACGTCTGCTCGTTCTTGTGACCACATTTTGGAGAGGTTCATCATTTTGACGTACTTTCTGCACATTGTGCACTCTCAAACCTTCTTCGGCTCTTCTTCCCATCCAGGTTCAGCTACACACATTGAATTTGCCCAATCTTTTCAATTCATGTCCTAGGATTTGTCCTTCTTACTAGACTTTGATCTTTTATTGCAAGGCATGGCAACCTTGATTAAAATGAAATTATTTGATGACGAAGTTCACATGAATGTTTAGAACAACTGAACAAAATGTTTGACACTTTCCAATGAAACAGGGTGAAGTTGTTAACGAGGCCTTCAAAACCAAGTAATCACCAAAATAATTTGGTGCAATTTAGTATCCGAGCACAATCGTTCACACACCAAAATGGAAGGGGAGCGTAGAGCCACACAAAGGCACTGGATCACCCACTCTGCAAGGGAAACGATTGCAGTGCTATTTATGGAGTGCGAAGGCGGACCAAGCAATGCAGACGCGTACGTGCGAATCGGACGCCCCAGAATTGAACGGGCAGATCGTGTGGACAGAAACCGGCATCCACTAGATCGCACGGCCACCATTGAAGGCGGTCGCACCGATGGACGGAGGTAGCGGATGGGAGCGCGCACGGTCGATCGGACCGTCGGACGGGCAAGCGGACGCTCGGTTTGACTTTCGGGCCCCCCGTCCACTCGACAGTTTGTCTGCGGGACAATCCGCGCGTCCAACGACCCGTCCACTGGATAGTCGGCCTTGAAAACCATGTATGTTAAAAGACGTCCAAGGGTCAGCGCCCACATCCATGGGACGTCCGAACATCATGTCAACCCTGGTCAAGATCACTTTTGTTGGTCCCTCCTAGAAACGAAATACATTCGATCCAGCCATAGTCATCAAATTTCTGGTTTGCCTAGTTGAAAGATTATTTTCATCAAAAATTCTCATCCGCAAGATTATATGTGTAGTTGCAGATCAAGGAGCGCATCACAAGACTCACTAGTAGAGGTATCCTCAGCAACATATGTTTCACGATCTTCATCCGCATATGGATCCATAGACACATCCATGGTGTGGGCTTCTCGATTTTGAACTCGAAGTTTCTTGTTCTCCTAGAACATCTTGACAAAATAGTCTGATGTTCAATAAACAATTGCCAAATGATCCACTCTCCTACATTTGTGGCAAAAACGCGTCTCCAACGAACACTTATCCTGACTGTTAGTAAAGAAAGTGTTATTCTTCCTTCATGACTGTTGATTATCACGGTTATGGCTATGACTACCCGATTGTCTATAGCAATTTTTTCCATGTTTATGTGTTTTAAATTTAACATTAGAAACCTTGGCAACATGGGACTCAAAAATCGTAGTTTCAACTGGATGAGCCTTTGCATTACGCAAGAGGATTTCATTTTTCTTTTCAGCAAGAAGTAACAGAGATATGAGATTTGAGTGATTTTTAAATTTCATGTTTTTGTACTGCTATGCAAGAACAATAAAGGCAAGCAGAAATGTTGAGAGAGTTTTCTCAATTATCTCCGTTTTGATAATAAATTGACCACACAACCGCAATTGAGATATACTACAGTACAATTCATTATTGAAAGCAACTGGAAAATTCAACACTCGCAAGTGAGTCCAATCATAAAGGACTCTAAGTAGAAAAATGTTTTTTTGATGGTCAAAGAGAGATTTGAGTTTGTGCCAAAGTTGATTTGGACTCTCAAACTTAAGGTACTGATACTGCAAAGAAGGAACGAGATGGCGTTTGAGTAAAAGTAAATTTTTTCAAGAAATGGAAGCGGGAATAGTAGCATTTACATCAAAAAGTTGGTCAAAGGTAATATAATTTGATAATCCCTCTGCAAATATATGTGCTTTCGCAATTTTTACCCATAATAGATAATTAGGTCCATCGATTGACAATTGTGGAAAAAATAGAGGTTGAAGTTGTGGTGGCTCAATAGAGGTAATAGCAACCAGCAGAATTGTAGTAGAAGTAGTAACAGAAGATGTCAAAGAAGTCATGATAGATGAAGAAAAGATGACTTGTAGAGAAAAATGTAAAAATTAGGGTTTCAAACTTGGTTTGAAATTAGGGATTTGAAAATAAAGATGAGAAAAAAGGAGGAGCGGGAGAGGGAGGAAGGGAGGGTGCCTGGAGAGGGAGGACTTTGGAAATTGGAAATTGAAACTTTAAAACAAAACATAAAATTAAAGTACAAAGAAATCGTGCTAATAACATATTAAGCATAGAATCCTAACAAAACTACAAAAAGGAAGCAAAACATGAATGTACACGAGAATGAATCATAATCATTAAAAAAAAGGTATACATACATAAACAAAGGAGGGAGAAGATGAATAGTACTCTTCTCCCATTTGTCAAAAGGATTTTTATCTGGTCACTAGTTGACTATCCAACTAGAATGAGAGCATATTAAGATAATAATATAATCTTAACACAGAGAATGAAGCAAAGTGAGCACATATCACGGCCGCGTCTTGAACGAGATCCTCTAAATTCCAAGTCCGCAATCCTTGAAAGGACGGGCCTATAGCCACCATCTCAAACTTCAAAGTTTCCTAAGTATGCTCCCATTTGCAATTAGATATGATTGAAATTTCATATGATTGAATTTTTTTCTATTTATTTTTTGGAAATGTAATTACATGCCTTCAACAAGTAAAAAAATGTCAGTGTTTTCATGAAATTCCGAAATTACTGTGAATTTTTGAATGAAAAATGAGAAAAAATCATATCATATACACATGCTTAGAAAATCTGAAAATTATCCGTAGCTATAAATATTATAGTTTAGTACATTATGCCTCCCAAAAAATTACAGTGACATCTTAATATTAGAAAATCAACGTTTGGTAGTAGTAGGCCGAAATTTCAAATTGCAATGAAGTATCCAGTTTTAAGAATATTTCAAGGTCTCTAATTTTTTATCTTTATTACTAGGATAAATCATCGTAGTAATACCGAAGATCATCTCAAATATGATTATGCTACAAAAATTAACATATCTTACATACATAATGGGTAATAAATGTTATTACATCATTAACTAAGATCTCATATTTCTTTTATTTTGCTAACAATTATGATTAACTTGTAATTCTGAAATTTTAAAATGTTGAAGATTTATAACCCCAAAGTCTATTACTTTGTAAAATTTTAATTTGTAAAACTTCAAAATTTATAATATTATAATTGTTAAATTAATAAAATTTGAAAGTTGTATGTTCTATACATAAATTTGAAATGATTCAATTCAAAATTTTGAAAAATAATTTATTTTAATAAAAAAATTAAATATCTAATAATTTTATTTGAATTGAAATGAAACAATCACTACTAAAAACAAGGTATTGTTGACCAATTGAAACTAATGCGGAAATACAAATCAGTTCCAAGGAAGATCGTCCAACTCAGTTAGTTTTGTGAGAGAAGAATCAAATTGAAGTGAAAGTGTAAAAACATTTGTAAGGTAAGATCTCTAAGTCTCAAAGGTTGACTTGCATCTTGGAGATATTTTCAATCTCAAGGTAATGTATTAACCCTTGAAGGATGATGAGGACTAAAAGTGTTTGATGGATGACTTCATTGTTGGCTATAGAAATAGAAGATGCAGCTGTTGGTCCAATAATCAAAGCAATTTGGTAACTACCTTAGTCATGGGGGGCCGCATCCTTCAAGGATTAGATATAAGAAAGATGTAGCCATCTGAAGAAAGTTGTGTAGCAAATTTCATAATTTTCATGTTGATATAAACACTTGGGGTGGCAACTCTTATACAATACATACTTACATAGTAGAGGAGGAATTTAAGATGAGCAAAATAAGCTACATGATATTTCAAATTTAATAATTTATGATAAAATTATAATAAAACTTTTATGAAAGGTGTTAGGATCAAAATTTCTAATAAATTTCAATACCTTATCTAGGAAAGACCAATTCTAGTAGTATGTGTTCTACTTTATTTTATATATTAAAGAACATTAAAATCTTGAAAGTGAGATAATTTCTATTAAAATTTGATTCTATTAAGTGAATTACTTTTTGTGATAGAGTTTTATGCAATTTTTATGCATAACAAGTTTTGCAAGTATAACAACACCATTAAGGTTTGCAATGTCCATCCCTATGTTTATGATATTGATACTATCTAATTTCAACTTTATCTGGGTAATCTATGAGTTTAATCCTTGCAACACATAAGCAACATGAATGTCAATTGATTGAATGCTACATTAAAATAGTTAGATGGCAAACAATTATGAATACTAACATACAAAATTTAACACACAAATAGTTGAATATGGTGAATGCAATAGTAAAGTTTGATAACTAATATTATTAAAAGGATATTTTCATAAGATAATCAAGAAATTAAAAAATCTAACAAATTAAAAAATCTAATAATTTAAAAAATCCACTTAGAGATCTGACTGCTTTCCCTTTTTTGAAAAAAATCTCTTATTAAAATTTCTTAAAATGACTTTTGAGTATCCAAAATATTTATGATTGATTTAAAAATTGTACAATTTGTTCTTTTCGATGCGTTTTTTTTACAAGGATTTAGTAACCTACATAACAAAAAGCAGATTCCTTTCTTATGGATTAAAAAAATTAAGAAAGCACCTACTTTAGTATTGAGGGTTGCCACCCCAAATAAATATGCTAGTGACAAATAATTCTAGTTGTAAACCTTCTTTTGTTGCTTAGAATTTTCTTGTGTTTTGACATTGTTAGCCAATTATTCTTTTGTGCTTATGGAACTACTCATGTAAAAATGGAACCATTTGAGTCAAATGTTGCACCACAATTTCTATCTATTTGTAATTGAATTATGTGCCAATTCCATAGATTTCTCATACATTTATTAACAATGGAAAATTTATAAATTATTTTTATAATCATTTTTATTTAGGATACAAGTTAGTAAGAGTCCTAATTCTAAGACCCAAGCTTCCCAAAACAAACACATTGTAGCTCATTGAACCAACTTCATATGCAATTGACTGAAAATGACCTAATGGTATATATACACCTAGCATTTGGTAATAACATTTTCAAAACTATAATACCTCTAATAAAGATAGAAAGATGCATAACATTCATCAACAATAAAAAAAAGGTTGCCTTTCCTAAGCAAAGTGATGTAGAATATTCCACATCTCCATCAATAACTACAAGGCTACATGTCACAAAGTTTTAGAAAATCTAAAAATATTTCAATTGAATCACATTGGTTGTAATTACACACTAATTGGGTTGATAGCAAGTAATAGAAGGCTAAAATTACAACATTACAAATTTAAAAAGCTAAAAGAAAAGGTTAAAAGTAAAAGATTAAAAGTAAAAGGTTAAAAATAAAAGGTTAAAAGAGCAATTCCATACTTATATTATGTTGCAATTCCGCTTGAGTTATTGTTATTGTTATTATGCAAATTCTATTAAAGAATAGATCCATGCTTATATTTGGACCATTTTTATAGTCTATTTATGGTTTGTGCATTTATAATTGCTCCTCTATAGTTGTTTTTGGGAGATTACAAAATCTAGGATTTTGAACTTTTGGTATTGAATTTGTCCTTCCTCGAAATAGGAGGTTATCAAACATAGTAGATAAATAGAAAAGAAAGCCTTAGTCTCACGAGAGAGACAACGCATTGTCTTATAGATTTGGCAATTTAGGGCAAGTTGACATTAGGATAGCTTTTAGAGATTGGAGCAATTGGGTATCACATGTGGGATTGCATGAGAAATTGGATGCAGTGTTAGGTGTGACTTCAAGGGGTACTTCAAGCGGTATCATTACTGCCTGCCCACCAATGGAAGTGTATAGAGTCCCTTTTAGCGGTACAATTATTGATCGCCCACCAATCCCAAAGTTTGGTATTATTATTGACCGCCCACCAATCTATGAGAGTGGATTTCCTCCTATAGGAATTAGTGAAGCTCTTATTACATTGTTCCTTCCTAGAAGGACGCCTTTAAAGGTTTGGAAGTGGGTGACGGATTTCTTATTTGTACTTG
Source organism: Antitrichia curtipendula (assembly GCA_951230915.1). NCBI lineage: Eukaryota > Viridiplantae > Streptophyta > Bryopsida > Hypnales > Leucodontaceae > Antitrichia > Antitrichia curtipendula. The sequence goes on along the minus strand of OX579639.1, from coordinate 21,495,734 downwards.
CAAGAGATTCATGGATTTTATGGACGGGTTTAAGAGTGATACAAGCATCTTGTACTATCAATTCATGCATTCTAGCCAAAATTGGAGAATTTGTCAAAGAGTGTTGTTCTGTAGAGAATGGTATTACACTCCAGATTTCAAGCTGGGGAATCTTCTATCATAATGGTAAGACTTGTTGAACATTATCTTCTCAGTACTTGATTGCTACTCTTTAATGGAGAACCTTAAGAAGTTCTTAAAATACTTTTAGAAGCAACTTTTATATTCTGCATTTGAAAATATAGGATACCATTGCTTGGTGGTTGATTTGCATATGGCTGGATGCTTTGTCAAGGAAGGAGCATATGTCCCTTGTCTTAATGTTGTTGATAATTATTTTTTTGTGCATGAATGTAGGTGATAGCTTCCATTTCCTTGGATTAAAAGAAGGTGATGTGCCTAAGAACTTTGAAGCTAGGTGGAACACAAAGAGTAAGTTAGTTTGGACTTGTGAATTTGAAACAATTCAACCAAATATACATTGGAATATTGTGTTGTTGAGGAAGAGATTTGTGCCAAGGTGATGGCATGGTGCATCTTGATCAGTTGGTGGAGTAGTTTACACTTTTGTGTATAGGATGTTGTTTGATGGCCTCATCTGTGTTGATGGTGGTCTTAAAAAATTCATGGATGTACAATCATTATCTAAGGTGGTCTAAAAATTCATGTTGAATTCAATTGATGTTAAGAGAAATAATTGATTGTTTTATGCATTCTTACATGTAGGGACCGGAATCACTATTTGTGGTCTAAACTTGAATGGGGCACAAATCACAACCTCTTCTAAGGGCACTAGTACTACTCTGAGAAGTATTGGACCCCCATTCAAGGTGATTTTAAGTAGGTTGATGTATTATATGAATTGCAACCTTCAATATTAGTTTCATTTGAGATCTTGCGCTAGAGATAACATAGTCTACAATGTGCTTCATCATCTTTAGTCCCTATTATTGAAAACTTGTTGAAGTGCATTGCAGGGACGTAGAAACCTTGACGAGCTACATATTCCTATTCTTGTTGAGGAACTCAAAGGTGTTAAAGAATCATACTATCATGCTGCCAAAGTTGTTGAGTTTGATGGGATCTCACTTGTAGCGAGGAGTGCATCTAGTTCTGTTGTACCTTCAAAATCTTCCCCCAAAGGTATGGTACTTGCCATCATTGACAAATATTAACAAATTATGTTATTTATGTGAATGAGTTGATAAAGAATTCTTTTTTCACTAGACTAATGAACTTTAGGTTTTTGATCTGGTGATTCCAGATGATAGAGTTTTACCAAATAATAATAGACAAATGATTTGAATGTCGCAGATATTTTATGGAATGGATTACAAAAGATCCTACCATCAGGAATGCAGATGACAAAGCCGATTCTGGAATGCATGTCGAACCTCAACACCAAGCAACAACTTCTTATTGAGTACTGGAAGGGGTAAGTAACAGATTAAGGTCATACGAGATATATGAGAAGCACATTTGTCCTTGGACATCAGTTCATTTCATGATGGGAATTGAAGAAGTTTGCTCAAGTACTTTTATCCTTTGCATTTTGTTTAATGTGGGCGTGATTGAGCTCTGCATTGATTAATATATCTATTTTTTTACAGTGTTTCGCAGATGGAGATGATTGATTGCAGGAACAAGGTCATCATCCATTTCCAAAATTTGCTAGCGTCGGAAATTTCTACCTTCAATGGTGCTCATTCCCTGCACTTCATCCCCATGAGTTTGTCATCCGAGGACAGAAAATACTGGCAGAGAGCACTGCATGAATTGAGTGAAGATCATCTGTATACTGGGAGCTGCTCACAATCTAGTATAATTCACAGGTATGGTCAATGCACAATCTAGTGAAAAAATAAATGTTGAAGGTATTCTATACAAAGAATTGATATTTTCCTTTTTGAGATGGTATGGACATCTTAATTAGTTGGAATCTAATTTTGTGCCTGGAATGAGCAGTACTAGAGGTCGCATCAAGTTCTTGCTTGGAGAGTTTGATCATGCTTTATTGGACTTTAATCGTGCTTTACTGGACTCTGATCGCGCTCGCAACTCCAACGCGGATGGATTAGCATCCACTCTACTTGACCGGGCCATGGTCAAGTGTGTGATGGCCAGATACGCAGAGGCCACACAAGACATCAACAGGGCTGCTGAAATCAACCCCAACCGTAGCGACCTTAAAAGATTTCAGGCATGCCTCAAGGATATGGTCTTCTGCACGGATTCGTCTAAGTCATTGACCTCACTACTTCAGCCAACGTTGTCGGTGTAAGCTGTTACCACCCACAAAACTTTGCAATTATGCATGTGTATGTACCATCCCAAGTATTTAAAACTTCAATTTCGTTAAAATTGGCGATGTTCCATTATTTTGGCGTGGTTCCGGTAGGTGCCGCCTGAGACCAAAACCAAAATCTATAGCTGCCCTACTTTGTGGCCAGCCTAAAACTAATTAGACCTTTGTGAAGATATATGTCACCACTTTTGGTTTGTGGAATATCGCCAATTTAACGAAATTGATCAATAATAAGTAGTAATTAATTAAAAGTTATATAATCAGTGATTGATTATCAGGTTACAGGCACTACTAGAATTCACCCCATGCCATAGTATTTGTAGGAACGTTTGAATGCTAGGGCTGATCTAGCTAGGAAAAGTCCTTATTCAATGCTGCGATGTGTAATTGCAGATATGACTTGCTAACCGGAGACCCTTATCCTCCAACAGTCAAGAGCATGGAGGAATTTGAACTCTCATCGATACCAGACTGGACTGAGGTGAAGGAGCCTTCGAACGATTTGCTTGAGCTGGATCTCCAGCAAGGAACAGCCCACAATCACATTGACCCTCCTCGATTGTTGTTCGACTACCTGAATTTGTTTGGGTTGCATAAGGGGTATGTCTCCCTTCGCCCCGGTGAAAAACTTGCAGAAGGAGGGCAAGCCGAAATTTTCGAAGCTCTTGGAACACCCCCCGTAGGCACCCAAGCCAACCTTGTGCTCAAGGTTTTCAAGCACGCTTTTCCTTTGCAAACCTGGCTCCAACCTGATTTGGAGCAGTTTGGAGGCGTTTTCTTGGACCATCCATCTCCTGTCCTTTGTACCGCCGTGGGTGTGAAATTCCTCCAGGATGGCCGATGTGCATTCGTGTTTCCCCGGCATTGGGGTGATTTACGTCACCTCATCCATCAACGAATAGGGACACACTCCCCTTTTGAATACCCCACCTCAGTCAAAATCATGCTCCAGATTGCGGAAGGAATGCGAAGTCTCCACATTCGCAACATCCTGCACAGGGACTTGAAGGCCTCCAATGTCCTCGTCAGTGGAGATAATCCCGATGGAGAAGACTTTCGATGCTTGGTAGCTGATTTTGAATGCTCTATGGGAGTTATGGGCACAGGCTTCTGGAGAGCTCCGGAGATACTGACTCAACTCAATCGCCAGACCTCTGAGCCGAAAGCGCTGGCGTGGTCGAAAGCAACAGATGTCTACAGTTTTGGCATGACCTGTTACGAGATTCTAACGGGAGATACACCGTTCAAAAATTTGAAAGCATCAGATTGGGATGTGGTGCTTTCCGGGAGTAGACCACGTCTGCCTCTTTTTCTAGATTCAAAATTGAGGACGCTCATCGAACTTTGCTGGCATGATGATCCGGAGGAGAGGCCCAGCTTTTCCGAGATTTGCAAAGTGCTTGCTGATGGGAAAGGTGAACATTGTTTTCTTGAAGATTTGTGAATTTCAAGTTGATTGTCTTGCCTAATAACTAGGTATTAATGCATAATGAGTGAGACTTGAATTAGCAATGCATTATTGTGTACCTAGTAAGACATTTGTGCCCAATGCCGCCACGTGAATTCTATATGTCAACTTGTACAGGATTTGCTCGCAGTGGAGACTAAAAGTGGGGAATTGAACAGGAAATGCAGCGGGGCCGGCTGGACATGTACAAATCCATCAGGAGTGGGCTGATTTAATGTGAAGATTTGGATTTCTCTCGTTGATGCCAGGTTTTATGGGGACAATTTTGGTGTAGTCGTGGAACTCTTAGAGGACCAAGAATACTAGAATCCAAAGTACCTGAGCCTCGTTGTTTTCTATAGCAGCTTTGAGTAAGTAGTATGGGGACTCTATTTTGTCTAGTTCTTTTTTTTATATATATTGAACAAGACTGCAATGTTCTTCACGTACTGATTCTGGTGATGCAAAATTGGAGACCCTCTGAATTCTCTTAGTTTCTTGATGTGGTCAATCAAATTCGTCATTTTAAAACCATAGAATCTTGGTTCTTTTGGGGTTGATAACATGAAGATATCTGATTTGAGATTTTGCAAGCCCGGGTCATGTTGGTGCACATGTGACTGACTTTGTTATCAATCTGTACTGAACTCTATGAATTGTAGTTGAAGAGGTCTACTGTATGCTACATGTGCCTCTCTGTTTGTCAAAGTTTTGTCCAGTCGCATGAAAATTGTAATTGTGTGGGCAGATGTCATGGTTCTTGGGCTTCTTCGCGGAAGAGGTGAAGTGTAGCATCTTGTCTTTCGTGTGGTTTGATTAAACTCAACTTCACGTGAATTACCAGGGCGTCATGTGCTCTGTTTTATGTATTTAGTGTCACATCCTAAACCAAAATACTGAGGAGCTTGAAGGACTGACGAGCCCATTTTGGATATTTTTAGAACTTTTTATTCACTTGTGTAGATTGATACCTACTCAAAACATTTGAACCATTCAATTTCAAAGAATGAGGTGATAGTTTATTTCGCAGGCAATAATGGTTGAAAAAACATATAACATTGTTTTTTGGACTCATTTAAGAACAATCTTACCATGGGATTGAACCCTAAATGACCAAGACCTTTTTTGAGCTTCTTGGAGGACACTTTTGACAAGTTCTAAGATTGATGTAAGATCTAAATTAACATTACAACCATGGGATCTTTGACTTGAAGACTCCAAGTTTTTGTGGACATAGAGTAGGAATTTCAGATTCATTAAATTGAGAGTGGTGTGAACAACACATAAATATGACCAGCCATAATTCTGCTGAACCTAAACCAGGATCTTTTCCGAATTATGTACTAGACATGTGCCATTTCCAATGCATGCAAGGGGTGCACAAGTATAAACATAACTACATAACTCATTGCATGGCCAGACAAGCTGCTGTGAGTCTCCAATCAAAATACTTGAAAATTCATAGAGCAAGAGAACAACTTAAGTTAGTAGAGAACTGATTGGTGGAAGACTGACATCTCAACGCTCAAAAGAGGTGTCTCTTAAACAGATGAAAAATCAATACATCAGTTATTCTATTTAACGTCACTATCTAAGCCTAGTTACTTTAGGATATGATTTTTTTACTAGTGCCCTTTTTTTAATTGATTGAGTTTGTAGAAGCCCTTCAACATGAGCTATGTGAATAAGCAAGAAAAAAATTTCCAGCAAAAAGACATAGCTTGAAGTAACTTGCTTTAGGTAGCTCCACTAATAGAATAATTGAGATTTGAGTGTTAAGCTCAGCAGCTCTACATCACTGTTGGTCCTACACTTGGACTTTCCTATAAGCTTGGTTACAGAGCTGCAAGACAAACGAACCCCTCATCAGCATTGCACTATCATAAGTGACTTTAACAGCAGCATCCGATCAAAAAATCGGATAGGTAGTTCAAAATTAATGCATTCAATGAAATACAGGAAATATTATTAGTGGTCACACACACTGCTGAATAAGCATGATAGCACTGAGGTAAAGGATTCTATGAATGTTGGTGGCCTGATTCCGTCGTCTATACTGATCCCAGTTACAAATAACAACTCATCTATTCACCAGCTTGGTTGGACTTCGTAGCAACCGGTGTGAGCACGACTTTGACGAATCTTCAACAGGAAATGGAGTTGCCTAATGTCACTTATAATGGTCTACAACCTCCCACTTTGAAATTATATGGGAAACCATAGATACTGATAAAATTTTCATCTTAACAGATTTCGCTCTTGTACCCAAGATCTCTCCACATCTCTATATACCGATCTCCCCCAAACCACACTCCTACATATGTAAAACTGACGTAAAAATTATCCTCCCACGTCACCTGCTAGGATTGTTTTGTGAGAGCTTGTTTACTGATAAGTTGGCTCAAAGTGACACAAATAATGTCCTCTACCTTACTGGGGACTGAAAGTTGATAAGCAAAATGCTTTGCAGTGCAATAAATACTCAACAAAGAAAAAAGAGTCAGGGCAAGATGCTTACATGCTGGAAGTAGGTGCCTTCAATAGTAGTCGGGTGATCTGGTTCAACCTCGTTGCGCCCTCTTGGTTTCTCTGTCTGTGTGTTCATTGTACTCCACGTCCGTTCGGACTGCTCCTCCGATATCGTATCTATTTCCATAGGCCGGCAGATTCCTGAGAATAATAATTAATACCACCACTGAGCAGAGCACATACTCGGACACTTACTCATGCTATGGAAACGAGCTTTGCAAACGGACTGCTAGACAATCCAAGGTAAAATCCAATTTTGGTAACATCGTTTCCAAGGTTATGGTTACTTTGTGTTAGGCATGAAGTTCCTGATAGGAACTCTTGGGATGAGTAGCATTCCAAAGATTGGCATTTGATAAACGGATTGCCAGTTTGAAGAACTCACGATTCATGAAGAGTTTGAGCTATGTTTCGGAGCAAACAGATATGATCTAGCCTCAACAGTCATCTAATTTCACAAAACTGGTCTGCCAGTCAGTATTTCGGCCTTAGTGTGGCACTGTCTTCCAGTATCTAGCACGATCATCTCAAACTAAGAATATGCCCAAAAACTTTGAAACATTACTAATGTGGTTGGAAAACAAACCATGATTCTCATTGCTCGGTTCCCAGCATGAAATGGGCACAAGCTCAGGTTGGAACTGCTGCTGAGGTTTAGATTTGTTCTGCTGTACATCTGTACATTGTAAAATATAAACCTAAAAATCAGACTTCTTAAGAAACACCTTCACATTTAATTAGAAACACAACATTCTTGAACTCAACATGCTAGGTCTTTTTCTACTTCAAGAAAAAGATTCTCATTGCTGAGTCATTAACGTGTGTTGTAGGAAAAGAGAGCAAGAAAACCGTGAATTCAATAGACGATGATACAGTAGAAGGAATGTGCCAATCTATAATTCCATTGTAAAGAGACCCAGACTCTGGTTTCAAGAGAGTTATGGAAAAGAGACCGGAAAATTTGAACTTGCCAGCATGGTTGATGCCCCTGGAGTTGTGCCATTCCTTCAGAGCCTCCACTGCTGATGTGCAGTGCGCTTCCTCCTCGGTGTCGATTTCTGGGCTGCAACCATTTTTGTAGGTTTGGAGATGACTCTGGGGTGGTCCCAGTTTTGCAAATTTATTTTCATTCAGGTAAGCATCTGCTGCACAAGCCACATGTGCATATATTCATGGATATGTTAAAATAGTTACTCCCTCTGGCTGAATATAAGTGTCACCAATGTCGTTTGAAATCAATATGATCATCTTGCGAAGAACATAATTCAAAGGGGTTCAAATTTTATATGACCAGAATCAATGACGAACACTGTGTTATCAGAATATCAGTGTTGGTCAGAACATAAATAAAGTTTGGACAAATCAAGTTCCAATATAACCTACTGAAAGAAACGTGAACACTAATTTCCGAAGAGAGGAAGCAATACAACATTGTTCTTATTTTTCCAGGAGAAGGAACCCTAATTGATTACCAGGTGATTTGAATGTCGTTGAGCTGCTGCGTTTAATCTTGAAGTTGCTTGGAGGTGGCTGCAGCAACAGCGGTGACCTGGTAGGCTTCATTGCTTTGTCATGGCTCGGCGGCATCTGCAGTGCCAAAGCTATTCATGAATGTTCTAGGGTTCAAGAAACATTCTAAGGTTCAGAGAAGATAGCTCTCAGAAACAACAGCAACAACAAAGATGGAAGGAAAGAAAATGATACTACTGAAGATGCAGAATGATTACAGGCAATGACCTTACCGGGTTCAAGCTGCACCATCCTTTGGTCGACACTTCTCTCCTGCACATGACGAGATTAAGCTAGTGTGTAATGCAGAGGACATGGAGGAGGAATCTTAGGGTTTCGTCCTCCTGGATTGATGCTTTAAATACCCTAGCAGATGCAGACCCTGATCTTGGCTGCAGAATTTTCCGTGAAGACCCTCATGAATCACAAACCCAGTGCAGCGGTATGGCGTATTTAAAGGCTGAGCAGCCATGCAGGCCTTCCGGATTAGTGGCTACAGAATAAATTACAGAAAAGAGAGTTTCCTAGGGATTGATCTCATTGCCCTTTTATTCTTTTAAATGCATTAGGGTCTTCTATACTTTTAAGTAGGACCTCGTCGCCTTTGGTTTGTATGGCAGGTCCTCTACACTACTCTTGTGCCAAATGAATTTCCAACTTCTTAGCCATTTCGAAAATTCACATAACATTCTTAAACAGCTGTGAGAACCCACCCTTGTTGATGACAATAAAAACAAAAACTCAAAAGTATAGAACTTGCATGGCAGTCAGTGAATGGCCACTGCCTGAATTGAACTCAAAGACAAAAAGGAATGCGGCTCGAAATGTGGATTCCATATTCAAGGATGTTGAGGGAGCTCTCTGAACTGTTGCGCATCAACAAGTGTCTCAAACCTGTAAATCTATGAGTTCCATTTCCTCACACTCGCTATTTCGATGACGTTAATGCCATGCCCCTAAAGTACAATTGGCGGCATTTAAGGTTGGCTTGCTACCGAAGCTCTTCTGTCACTTGGCGTTCAGCAGCAACTGTGGACCGAATTTCTGCCAGTTTCCGCATCTTCTCGTGAGTTTCTTTCTCAAGCTTCATGGTGTCACTGGCTGTTGGCAACGACCTCCTTCCCACACCCACACGCACACCCAATTCAAATCTCTCAGAATTTTCTAAAATACTTCATCAAAAAGCAGAGGGAGCATCACAAACCCATGATAACTATTCAATATTGCAAAGATCCCAATTGTTGATCCCATCATTGAATGATTCACCATTTTTATCACATTCTGCATCTGTTCACGTGACTCAACAAATAATGGTCTCTAAATAAGCAATGTCTGGCTTGATTGACAAAATGTGGACATAGAATCCAGAGATGCCACTGAAAGATGATCCCCCCACCAAAAATTCAGCAGCAACAAAAACTCCACTGCTGGTTTGTCTCAGCAGGAGGCAAAGCAAGGCAAGGTAGGTCAATCCAGTTACATCTCCCTTTCGCCAATCATGTGTGCCACATTAAATTTGAAAAACAACATGATGGAACGGGAAGCGATAACTGACCTGCTGCGGGTGCTGGTGATGAACCCTGGGCTTCCAGACTTCTGATGCATCCTGGTATGTTTGTATCGAACCCTAATTCTTCTCAAAAGCTTACTTACCTCTCATTGGGGAAGAATGAGGTTTGACAATGCAGATGGTGCAGACGACTGAAGGGACACCTGTGACAGTTGCCTAAATGAAATGCTGATAATCCAGAAATTTATCAGCCATTGCTAAGTTACCAAGTCAGTTCTGTGCATCCCGACCAATGTGTTCTAAATAGCAATGCTTGTATAGATCGTGCTTAGTCCATAATTCATTGAATAGTCCAAAAGTAGTTAAATACACCATGTTACCAACATTGTACAAAATCAAGATATGTGCAAAGTCTATTGTCTCATATAAAGTCTTACTGCATACAGGCAGTCACTGCCTCTTTTGAAGTGATAGAGTGTAAAACTATGTACAAACCCATTAGAAGGGTAGTCATGTAATCAATTTTATACACATGGCATGTAGCCATTGGACAAAAATCATTTCCAATTTCTTACATTGAAACACTCACTCTCCAAATTTACTTCTTTCTTCTTTCTTTATGCAACAAACTCTAAATTGCATTAAAAAAACTCAAGCTGCAAAAAACACAACAACAACGATTTAATGAGAGACTACAATTTACTCTTCATAATGCTGCAATCACCATTTTGCACACACTCTACCACACCACTTTAGTCAAAGCACAATAAACACAAAATTGGATCAACAAGAGCGACAACAACACATACATTTGTGAGTCCAATGCAACAACGATCTGTTGCAACCCTAATTGGTTGCTCAAGGGGAAATTCTCTTGTAAAGCTATTGGCAAAAAATTATATTGAATCTTGCTACATGGCATTGCATGATTCCGTTGATTCAAATGAATCGAAGGATAAGACTACTTATTGATGCAGGAGGACACGGGTGCAATAGCGTTGGCCATGAGAAGAGCAATTATTGGCATTTGACAATCTTGTTGTTGCCAATTGTCTACAAAGAATCACGAGCTTGATTTTTGTCTAATTAGAGCTTGAATGGATAACAATTGAATTTATAATTTAATTTGTTGCTCAACGTTTTGAAGTAATTAGATGCCCTGGCTACATATATTCTACTTGTCATTGAGCAAGAGAATTTGTCTATCCAAACACTCAATCAAACTTTCTACATTAATGATGAAGAAGAATACAATTGATAATTCAAATGCCCACTACAATGAATTTCTAAATTTGGAATGGATTTCAACAATTGTGAATTCTAGTAGCAAAAAAAACAAAAGCAATAGACATGAAAAGGTAACATATACTAATAGAGAAGAAAGATGCCCAAAGAGATCTAAGTGGTTCAATTCACATTAAGGAGAGAATCAGAAGACATCTAAACCTAAGACAAACCTAAACTTAAGAAATTGTAGCATCCTCTAATTGCATCTTCTAATATCATACTTTGAACTTACAAAAAAATTTAGTATAGGCGTAAGCGTGCAATAGCTTCAATGTTAGTTTTCTTTTATTCACATTTCACAGCAACAAAGGGTGTTGATTATTTTTAATCTCGACACATGGCTATCAATTTTAGACTTTGGAGGGGGGTGGGTCAAGGCGGGACTACTAGACTCTTTTGAAGAGATAGTACTATTGCTCAATTTTAACCCTTGAATGACGCAGCAAACGTTTATTGTCCACTGGATGATAGAGAATCCCACTATTTATGTAAGACAAAGGTGCAAATGTTCATCCTTGGTATTTTGTGAGGAAGGGAAGGTTTTGCATAATAGTTTGCCCTCCAATAAGTACTCTTGGGTTTTTTAACCCCTAAATGCCCAAGACCTTTTTTGAGCTTCTATGAATTTGCTTTAAATTGAACAAAAGACAACATTTTGATAAGTTGTATCAATCTTTTTTGATTTGTAACCGTACAAATTCAAATTAGACATGTTAGAGATCACATAGGAAAAGAAAATACAACAATATCACTTATGGATTGAAAGATTATAATGTTTGATCATGAAGTTCTTAAAACTGTGAAAGCGATTTGAAGTCTTTGAATCCTCTTTTCACATGTCAAATCTAAAATGTTGGTCATCAAAAAAATATGAGGATAAAAAGGGCATAACATATATAACCCAATCAATCTATGGCTTCTCAAAATCTACTTTACAATTTTTTTAAATGAATTTATAACGTGATTTTTTTTCTAAGATCTAGTGTATTTGAGGCTCATTTCTAAGGAGTCCTCAATGCTATGGAAAGTTAAGATTGCAATGGACACCCTTGCACAAAATCATGAATAGAAAAGTCATAGTCAATCATTTTCAAGATCAGATTTTTGATTTTAAAACTAGACTTCAAAAAGAGTTTTTCATAAATATAAACTATTAAAAATAGCAACTTGGTTAGGTTTTATTTAACTTCAAAGTATTTTCAAGACCAAAATTGGGTGCCTTGGGCATTTAGGGGTTGAGCCTCAAGCATTTAGGGATTGAGCAAATGATTCACATCGTACCTCAAAAACAAAAGAATGATTTACATGGTGACTAGTCCATCCTTTAAGGGTTAAAAACCACACCAAAATGCCATAGTGACCTTGTCCAAATATCAACTTCATGTGGCACCATGCTTGGACAAGGTCTTAAACCAATTCAAGTAATGCAAGGGTTTATAGTTGGAATATGAATGTTGTGAATCCAAAGTAAGGTAAACAACCCATTTCCAATCACTTAACCCCTTTAGGATGTTAGCAGCAAGAATCAGCCTATGGTTTACTATATAGAAAAATCTACATACTCCAATGCCTAGTGTTGAAGGGTTAAGGCATCCGTACACAAACATGCCAAAAGGAGTGCCAATTGCTAATTTGGTGAGTGGTTTTGAAGACTAGGACCTTGTTGCTCCTCTATGCCCCATAGCTGACAAGCCAAGCAAGGGCCTCAAGTGTGGTATGTAATGTAAAGTAGTTTAGTTGCTTAAAAATCAAAATATAGAAATTTAATTTTTAATTCATTGAGAACAATGAATCCAACAACCACTTCACGAAGTTGAAAAAGCATCTCCAATTTAGATTGAACTTCAATTGACTAGAGAAGCTCTTCATATACGTATAGGGTGGTAGGAGGTGGAACAACTCATGTGGGATATGTAAATTAGAATTAGTAGGACCTCAATTGCTCATATTTATGTCAAAAGTAGGAACTGTGTTTGTTTCATACCTCATTTAGGCATAGTAGAATATTTTTTTTCAAAAACTATGAGCTAAAACAAGTTGGGAAATAATAAAGATGACTTGCTTCTCCAAAAATCCTTTTGAGATTTTGAATCTCCAATCAAAAGTTACAGACAAAATTCAGAAAAAGGTTGAAAAGGAATTTTTTTTTACATTTGCAAACATCCTCTTTGAATCTTATTGCGAGTCAATAAATATAAGGTACATGAAAATTGAATTCTATCTTTGTTTGGTTTCTCCTTTCTCTTGTCCAGCCTCTATCCTGGTTGTTGTTGTGTACTGTGACACTTTGCAATGGATTTCCATTTGTGTAACCCATAAACGACGCCGAGAATGTTTTCTGGCCGATGAATGACAAAGAATCTCTCCATGTAGGACAAAAGTGCAACTATTCATCCTCCCAATTTTGTGTGAAAAGGAAAAATCATCTACAATAGTATGAGTGCTTTTGTATTATTTTAATCCAACAATTTGATTCCTGAAAAAACAGATCTTTCCACGGTTATGAGCCTGACGTTCAATAGTTAAATTAATAATAAAATAAAAATTTGATTTTCTATCCAAAACTGGTTCGGTTTTGGGCAAGGCCCTCAAGCGGCATTTTGTAATACTCTACGAAGGAAGTGCTGTGCAGTAAGTTACAGGACGAGGTCCGCCTGCGCACAAGGACCCGTGATCAGTCCGCATTACCAGGGCTACGGACGCCACCTGGCAGGACCCAGGGCCCAAGTGCCGGCCCAATTGCAACAAAAGCATTTCCCTCAATTTCAACGTCACTGAGATATTTCAGCATTGGACGGCTGAGATACAATTCATTTAAACCCGGGACCTTGGGGGCTGGTCACCGTAGAAACCATCCTTTTGGATATTGTGAGAATCATTTGTTGTGCCCATAAATGACGTCAGCGACTGTTTCTTAATGCATTTGTTAATTATAATTAGTTCTTAATTTTTGAAATAAAAAGATACACTGCAAAGCTGAAAATAACTTTCACACCCCTATTTTATATAAGAAAAAATTGTATAAAAAATACACAAAAAATTCTCAAAAATAAATCTCTATTGAAAGTTCCTATTCCTTGAATATTGATGCAGTGGTCATCTAAATGCATTCTCTATAAATGTTTGAGTTGAAAAACATGCCATTTCAGTTCATTTTTCAACGTTCTCTAGAAATCATTTAATATGGTATTTGAATTGGGAGTTTTGGGCAATAGACACCTATAGCCTTTACTAAATAATACTCAAAATTATAGGTCGAAACCAAAGTTCATTAAAAAATAAATAGGGGGGCAAAAAATCACTTGAACACACGTGGTTAGTTATAGATACACTAAGTGATCTCCCCGAGATATAGGTACACTATAACATGAATTTTTTTTTAATAATATATGTACCTATAATATAGACACCTATACATCTCAAACTTGAGGGCTGCATACTTGCGTAAGATGATCATATTGATTCAGTGGCTTCATACCTGCATACTATAATCGTACATATTACGTGTATTTAGACGCACTGAATCAGTGTCATTAAAAAGTTTTCCAAAAGCGTATGATTGATGTACTTTAATTATACAAATGTGATATCCAAAATGCACCTAAACTATACTGATAATAGTACAAGAATCATACGTTATTGATATTCATTGTTTTGGCACTGATTCAGTGTGTCCAAATACACATAATATGTATGATTATAGTACACAGGTATGAAGCCACTGAATCAGTACGATATCTGTTAAAAATCATCCTTCCTTAACCCCTAAAACCCCGAGGCCTTTTCTCCATCAAAACACACTCAAAACTGCCACTTCTATTGCAAAGAGCAAAAAACTATAAAAATTGGGTTTTTTTGCATATCTAACCGTAGGATCTTATACTAGACTAGTATGAAAATGTGTGCAAGAAATTTCAGAAACTTTGAACAAATAGATTGCAAGATATTTGCATTCAAAGTGAAGAAAACAAGTTTTTTTGCACCTTGCTTGATTAGATTTTTGGGCTTTGAACCTATTTAACTTAAATTTTTTGTATTGTTGATTTTGATTTTCTATGTTTATATGTTTAATACTTCAGTTGAGAATCTAAGAAAAAAAATTCAAGAAAAAAACACTAAATTTTTACTCATTAAAAAATTGTTAAGTAGAAGTAGGTTCAAGATTGAAGGAATAACTAAATCGATAATATCTCTAAGACAAAATTGAAATACCATAATCCCAATGGTGAGATTGTTCTAGAAAGCAAATTCAACCTTGTCAAAAAAAAAATTCTGAAAATTGTAAAAATTGCATTCAAAAATGAATCCTAAAAGTTATTTTTTCAAGAAGATGCTTAGATTGCCCAAAAAACTAAGATTGTCCATAACTTTTTCATTATTAGTCCAAATAGAATGAATCAAAGCTTCAAATGTAGACAAAAAGACATAGATTTTGAAAAAAATATTTAAGAAATTTATTTTGACTTTCTGTGATTTTTTTGTGCTGCCCGCCAAACTCTATTTTTGGCATAACTTTTTCTTTCGGGCACCAATTGAAATAAAAATTATATATCCACAAAGCTCTCGCAAAACCACACAACCTCAAAAAATCCCAAAAAAATTCTCTACAAATTGAGGTCACAGGAACCTACCCGGACCCAATTTGTCCCCCGAGAGGACAAATGGGGTTTTAGGGGTTAAGTTTGAGATGTAACTATAGAAGGTATCTATAATATAGACTCCTATGCACATGGGCTTATAGATTCTATACTCACATACTAGTCCTCCCTCATTAACTAAAATGATTCTTAGAATTCTTGGATAAGTTATTCCAAATGAAAAATTTGAAGTAAGTTTCTATAAGTTTTTGGTAAATTGTGAAATTATTATGACTTCTAATATGTCAATTTGCAAAATAAATAAAAATTATTGATAGAGATTAATGTCATCTAAAAAAACTTTTTTAGGCTGCAGGGCAACTAAGGATTACTTATTGAATACTACCATTGTTTGATTTTTTTTTGAGTGCTTATTTGGTTCCCAATACCTTGTACTTTTTGAATTATAAACTTTAATCCTAAAGGACCCTTGTCCTTTTGCAAGACATAATAAATTTTAGACAGGTTTCTAGGACCTCAATTTTTTTAAATTTTTTTGAAACTTCCTTATAAGATAGAAAAACTTGTTAGCTTAGTGGGAATATAATTTTTATTTCAATTAGTGCTAGGGAGAAAAATTTAAACCACAAAAAGTCCAAATTCAGTTGACGAGTAGGAAAAAAATCCACACAAATTTGAATTTAAAAAGAATTCTTCTTATAGATCATATTTTTGTCTATATGTGAAGCTTTGATTCATTCCATTGGATTATTGATGTAAAAATTATTAAAAAAAAATCATTTTGGGGGCAAACTAAATATCTTTTTGAAAAAAAAACCCTTATAGGATTCATTTATAAATGCAATTTCCACAATCTAAAAAATTATTATTTGACAAGGTAAAACTTGCTTTCTAGAACAATCTTACAATTGGGATTATTATGTTTCAATTCCATCATAGAGAGATAAACAATTTATTTTTTCTTTCAATCTTAAACTTACTTCTACTTAATAATTTTTTAAAGAATAAAAATCAAGCGTTTAAAATTATTTTTTAAATCCTAGACTTTCAACTCAATTCTTCAATACAATTTTTTTTTAAATTCAAAGTCCATAGTGCAAATTTTTTGCACACATGGTGGTCAAAGTTATCTAAAATTGCATGCTATTGTTCAATTTTTTTTTTAACTTTGAATTCTAATATTTTTCAATTTATATGGTCAAACTTTACAAAAATTTTACTACATGATCTCAGACAAGTAAAATGCAAGACCCTATGGTTAGATTCGACTTTCTTTTTTGTTTCATAGGTGAATGTTGCAAAAATGGTATTTTTGAGTGATTTTTGATATTAAAATGACCTTGGTCCTTTAGGGATTAATAATGATGGATTCCTAATTCTTTGTAGAACAAATGTTCATTGCTTAACATGTGAATGACTCTCTCTACTTCTTGTAAATACTATCAATTTGTGAAGCCACAAAGAGCATTTTAATCATAAGATGGTATGTGAGAATTAAATCAATAAACACAACTATTATATTTATTTTTATTTTTAACAAAATATACATAGTAATTTTTTTAAATTCTTAACAAACAAAGGAAAGCAAATAAAGATAATATCCTCTTATTTCTTTGTTGCACTAAGCTTACAAAACCAAATAATGAAATTGTTACAACCCAAGAAGCTTTAACCTTGTAGCATTGGCTTTCTTTTTAAATAAGTTTCAATTCAAACTTCTTCACATATCCCCTAAAGGACCAGCCTGCAGAATTTGGCAACATAAAAAAATTGGGCAGGTACATGAGGTCAGAGATTTACAAGTTTGAGGCTGAAATTTTAATAGAAGTTGTGGACGAGGAGTACCTTTCATTTGAACTAAATTTTATGACATTTGGAAATACAAGTCAAAAGCTATAGCTAATATGTTACTTTTTTTCTCAGCCGGGCAGTTAGGTCAGATCAGAAAAAATCACTTTTTTCAGAAACAAAAATTTGAAACTGGTTTTCCAGAGCTATCTATACGTGGAAAGCTTTTAATCATTCCATTTTGACCAATGAGTCAAAAGTTATGAGGAGTTCTAGTTTGCGGGCAGTTTTGGAATCTCTCCTCTAAAATAAACTTTGAAGTCTTTTATCTTATTCAATTTTCAATATTTTTTGAAAAAAATAAAATCATAGGATGTAGATTGTTTAATACAACATTTCAACCATTGGGATTGGCATTTTTCAATTTCATATCTAAATTCTTAACAATTTAGTATTTTGAATCATTCTCTACTTCATTCTACTTACTATTTTTTTCCTATATGTTATACAATTCCAAATGATGTGAAATTTTTCAAGCATGTAGTCAACTTGTTTAGAAAAAAGAATCCAAAGAAGCACCACCATTTTGGACATTTTTTCATAGAAAAATGAGCTTGTGAAGTGCAGCTGCCCGGTTTTTTGCAGGGGTCAAAAAACGATTTCAGTGATTTTGAATGCTTATATCTTGCAATCCACGTGGTGGAAATTTCTGAATTTTTTACCACATATTCTCAAGTCAGCATACTACAAGATCCTACGGTTACATAAGTCAAAAAAAAGTTTTTTTCAAAAATTTGGTACTTGTACTAAAAACGGCAGTTCTTGAGCCTTTTCAGTGAAAACATAGTCACGGAACTTTAGGGGATATACCTTTTATTAATGCAAAACCTCCTCTCCTTTGGTTTGCAATCAATAAATTGAATCGTTCTAATAGGAAGAGTGCTAATTTGTCTTATTAGTGAAGAAGAAAAATTAGTGTCTTCTACAAAATTAATTTTATTATGAAAAATTCTTTTGTGCAAAAATTGGTCGAATGCACTATTGTAACTGGTTTGGTACAAGTTAGCATTCCTTGTTGAATAATCAATTAAATTTGAATAATGTGATTTGGCATGTGCTTAAAAAAATTTTAAAGCACTTTTTTCCATACAATTGTTTTCTTAAAAAAAAAAATTCCAAATATTCTAGCTTCTACTACTAGAAATATTTCTACCAACCTTAAGCATTGGGTACCATAATATTCATCCGTTAGTATTTTCATTATTTTACAAATACCAATAGTGTAGTGTGACTTTGGTAAATTAGTGCTACACACACTAATAAGACACACACTGATAAGAATACAAATCAAAGTGCAACAGGTATAATGTAAGGTAGTCTGCTCTAAAAGCGCCCATCTTCTTCAAACTGCTCCTATAATAAGCTCTGGAATGGACATGAGGTGATCCTTAAATGGACCTCTTTAGCCATTGAGTGGATTAAGGACAAAGAGTTATTTATTGCAAGAGCCAATTAATCTCCTTGGTTTCCCCACATCTCTTTACAAGTTGCAAGGGAACAGATTTTGAGAGACCTATGGTCACAAATAGGTGCCCACAATAGTAAATTTTTGAAAATTTCTAACTTATTCCAAAAATGTCCGAAAAATATGAAACGACTTGGGCTAAATGCCAATTCCACCATTCTTCCTATGAAAATTTCCTGAAAATTGGTTTGAGGAGTTTAGCTTCCCCGAAATAGGCGATCAGCTCTTAAATGGTCGCTTTAAAAGCAGACTACGTTAGAGGGCCGGTCCATAGAAGCCAAAAATAGGGGGCCAGGATCCTGGGTCCAGACTGCAGAGGCAGCGTTGGTTGGTCCGCCCGCCTTTGAATGGAAGGCTCGTCCTATCTGCCAGTCGCCCTGTTTTTTCATCATCTCTCTCAATCTCGTGCCTCTGTTTACTCATTCTCTCCGCCCGCTCAGGCTCTTCGCCATCGCCGGGCTTCTCCTTTCGCACCCACAGGGGTCGCAGGGACGAAGCAGGTCTCTCATCAGACCTTTACTACCATTTTTCCCTCTTTCTGCATCTTGGGTCCTAGAATGCGAGGTGGAAACTCAGAAGATCAGAACTGGGTCCATTAGTGGCGGCCGCCTTGTTGCTTCTTTCCAATGCGTTGCTGTTCTCTGGGTATTTGACTCAAGGAGTGATGGTTCGTTCTCGCAGGGGACTGGCTTGAGCGGTGAAGGTCGGTTTGGACTCCGAGGTCGGAGAGCATCTTCACATTGGCGACGGGCTGAAGAAGGTCAGTTTTTTCTCTGGAACTTGGATAGTTAGTGAGAGAGGAACATTCTATGAGAATATGGTTTAGATCTTTCAATAGGGCGGTTGAATTTCGATGCTATTGTGCGACTTTAGAGTCTGCAATGCAGAGACGTGTGTTCGTCGCAACATGTTCACAGGTTTTGGTTTGCTTGAGCATTTGGTATTCTGCGTTTGTGGTGTGAAGTATTCTTCCTTTTTGGAGTTTGGAGGAGGGATTTTGGGTGGGTATGGCAGATGGATGCTCTGATTTTTATTGTCCTGATTGTGGTGGAAACGTGTAATTGTGTTGAGAGATTTGCGGAGCTTGTCGTTGATCTTAGCTGAATTGACTTGCATTGAAAACCTAGTCAAGCCTTTACTTAGTTTATTTGTGTTAGTTTAGGTCTGTCTGTATTTCAAAGTGTGGCCGTTAGACTGACACTATCTGGAATTCTGGGGTGTATTAGTTTCAAATTGATATAAATGTTAAAAGAATCGTCTAATGAGTCAGAGGAGGTCTCCCAACGCTCACAATGGAAGCTTCCCAATATATCATGGGAAGGCCTTTATATGATTCCTATGATCTTTGAGAGACCTCCCAGTGAATTCTGGGAAAGCTCTTCCTAACGATCTGCCTGAAAGTTATTGAACCAGTTTAATTGGACTATAAACCCTGTTTTTCCTGTTACGGTCAAAACTAGAGAATTTACTGTTGGCGAAGTCTGAACAATACTATCTCGTTTTTTTATGTACCAATTCCTCTTTCCCGACCCTACCGACCAGGTTCCGACCTAATCTTTCATGTGCTGGCTCTGAGCGCAGGGTTCATCCAAGATGGGGAAGGGAGGGAAGGCCATCCTGACCGAAGAGACCGTGAGCTCCGTGGAGCGAGCGCCTGCGAACAAGCCGCCGTTCACCGTTGGTGACATCAAGAGGGCCATTCCTCCGCACTGCTTCAAAAGGTCCATCCCCCGATCTTTTTCCTACTTGATCTGCGATCTGGCCATCCTCAGCCTGGCCGTCTACTCCACCAACTACTTTGTCTATGATGGGCTCTTGAACTGGTCTATGTGGATAGCCTACTGGATCGTCACGGGCTGCGTCGCAACAGGAGTGTGGGTCGTTGCCCACGAAT
Organism: Antitrichia curtipendula; assembly: GCA_951230915.1. NCBI lineage: Eukaryota > Viridiplantae > Streptophyta > Bryopsida > Hypnales > Leucodontaceae > Antitrichia > Antitrichia curtipendula. The sequence goes on along the minus strand of OX579639.1, from coordinate 21,475,303 downwards.
GCGGCCACCACGCCTTCAGCGACTACCAGTGGCTGGACGACACGGTGGGACTCATCTTCCACTCGTGTTTGCTGGTGCCCTACTTCTCGTGGAAGTTTTCGCATCGCCGTCATCACTCCAACACGGGCAGCGTGGAGAAGGACGAGGTGTTCGTGCCCAAAGTGAAGGAAGATTTTGGTGGGATCGCCCTCTACTTGCAGCACCCTCCAGGCAGATTGCTGCAGATCGTGGTGACGCTCACGCTGGGCTGGCCGCTGTACTTGGCTTTGAACGTCTCCGGCAGGAAGTACAACCGACCCGCCAGCCACTTCAACACGCACAGCCCCATCTTCATGGACCGGGAGCGGCTCTTCATTTTCATCAGCGACATCTCCCTACTGGCCGTTGTTGGAGGTCTCTACCGCCTGTATTCGGCCTTTGGATTGGCCTACCTGGTGAACATGTACTTCATTCCGCTGTTGATCGTGAACGGGTTTCTGGTGCTGATCACGTTCCTGCAGCACACGCACGCGGCGTTGCCGCACTACGACAGCAGCGAGTGGGATTGGCTGCGAGGCGCGCTGGCCACCATGGACCGCGACTATGGCGTGCTCAACCACGTGCTGCACCACATCACCGACACGCACGTCGCGCACCACCTGTTCTCCACCATGCCGCACTACCACGCGTCCGAGGCCACGGAAGCCATCAAGCCCGTGCTGGGGAAATACTACCAGTGCGACCGGACGCCTGTGCTGGCCGCCTTGTGGCGAGAGTTCCGGGAGTGCGTGTACGTCGAGTCGGACTCGGATAACAACAACAACAACAACAACCGCAACCAAGCGGCGCAGGGGGTGCTGTGGTACAGGAACAAGGTGCCAGAGTGATTGACTTCAGGGATGGATCGATACTTCACTTCACCAGGTGCCATGAATAATTTTCATCTGTTTCCTCGGTTGGGACCATGGATTGTACAGTCAGCTAGTATGGAGTGAAAGCCTCAAGAAGTAATGTCTCATGAATACATCTTGCGTCGATCATGGACGCAAGAAATCGAAGTTTCCAATTGGAAACGTTTCGATCACGAGGATTTTGCCAAGCTAGGCCTGGTATGATTCATGTCTCAAGAAATAGAACGTCGTGCACCCAGGACGAATTACTGAAGGCGGGCTTGCTTGAGGAACTGGCCTGGCCTGCTGCACTTCTTGCAATTGTTAGTTGAAGAGGAGTCTTCGAAATGTATTGTGCGTGTGTTGAATTTAGTGAGGCAGAGCTCGAGCTGGTTCGAAACTCTTCTCAATTACACCCTAATACGATGAGGTCCTTGAGGTAGTCCAAGTTTTCAAGAATGTGGTCTTTCCAGCCAACCATATGGAAATGATTAATAGCTTCTTACTTCCTATTCTCTAGACCCTTGTGATCAGGCCTTCAAGTTTTTCACAGATATACCATGCACCATTTGAAAACGTAAACCAAATTCCAATCGTGAAGTCCATTAATGCATAAATTTGAAGGACTCCTAATAAAATTAGAGAATGTGAAAAACAAAACTCCATTCCTCCAGACAGTTTACTAGTCTTACAACGTACATGGTCAGAGTGTGAAATTTTTTCCATGCATTCTCATGCATGTCTTATGCAAGATATTACAATTGAATATGCAAAAGTGGTAGTTTATTTCATTATAGCTCTTTGCGCTTGAAATGGTAGTTTTGAAATGTTTTTTTGAAAAAACATAGTCATGAACCGTCAGGAGTTAATGATGATATGATGATATGATTCATCATTGTGCAAGTAGTACTACTTGTACAATGTTTTGCAACAACACCTTCGTGGGATAACAAATAAGGTGGAGGCACTTATTTCCGACCAAGGACCTACACCCAACTTGTAGGGTGCAGTTATTTCCAACCAAAGTTTAGAATGTCTTTTTTGCTTTTCTTTTCAAGGGATAACAAATAAGGTGGAGGCACTTATTTTTGACTAGTAACCTACACCCAACCTGTAGGGTGTAGTTATTTCCAACCGAAGCTTAGAATGTTTTTTTTGCTTTCCTTTTCAAGGTTTAGACTGATAAATTCACAATACATGTCCCAAAGTAGTGAGCAAGAAAGTAGGAAGTAATGAGTGAGAAAATAGTTCTTGAATAATTGGAATTGGAAGAGTCTAGACATTGGCTATGGGTCTGGAGCACTTTTTGCCTCTCAAAATTCATAGAAATTTCAATTCAAGCAATAAAATTGCTAAATTTTTGCAAGCCTTGTCATTTCTATCTTTGCACATAGGAAAATATTTGTTTTGTCTTAAACTACTCTCGATCATGTCTAGAATTGCTTATTTGACCGGATATGAATGCAATCACTTTATAGTGTTTTTTTTAGTTTGCTCAAATACAATTTGAAACTCAATTGTGCTTCCAAATTCATAGATGAAATTATATAAGGATGAATATGTATAGATGCAATTGTAACACAATTTGCATTTATTGCAATAGATTGAGAGTGTTTTGAATCCACATATTCTAAATTTAAAATAAATAAATATTTATATTGTATTTTGCATGTGAAGAAAAATATTAAATCCACAAAAAATATATTTTTTATTTTTTATTTTTTATTTTATTTTATTCTTCAAAGTAAATTTAGAACATTGTAGTGTAAATCAAATTATTATATCATTTTAAAATTAGAAAAATGAACATTCCATGGTTATGAACCAAAACTGCAATAAAAATTTGGATTTTAAGGATTGATCAAAACTCTAAATTGAAGTAGAAACTAGACTTGATATGCTACATTTCAATAGTTGGTATTTAGTTCAAACAAGATCAATTTTATATTTAAAATCAGATCATAAACTGCCCAAATAAACTACATAATGACCCATGGATTTGCCATTTTTTTATAAAGGAAAGTAAAAAGATATTTGAAGAAAAGAACATCGAACACTTTACATTGAAAATCATACTTTTTTACCGTCTTTAAAGCCTCCTGAAAATCTTTCAAAGGAACATTAAGGTTAACCTTATAAGGATGCTATAAACCTAAAAAGGTATGATGGCGTTTCATTTGTTTCAAAAAAAAAAGTATGATGGATGATTTTGAATGTATTTTGGTGACTATCTTGGTCATAGGGGCCACACATTAGACATTGGACTATTATTCAACCATCAAATACAAAGTAGGAAATCAATCCCTTTTCAATCACAAAATTACTTAATCCTTAAAGATGTTGAGTCTGAAAAGTGACCAATGGATGATTTAATTGTTCATTGTTGAAACAAAGAATGCACTTATTGGTCCAATAATTCAAGCATTTTGGTAACTCCTTTAGTTAGGGGCCGCATCCTATAACCCTTAAAGGACGGATTGATAAGCATGGAAATCATCCCTATGGATACTATGGGAATCATTGACTTAAAAAAATAAATGCAAAAGCATTCTTTGAAAGTCAAACAATTGTAGAAGACCTTCCTTTTTCACAACAAAATTCCGAGGATGACTAGTTGCACTTTTGGCCTACTCAAGACGATTCATTGGACACAAAACGTACGCGACGTAGTTTATGGGTTAAGTATATTCCTGCAAGTGCTCCAATCCACCGAGTATCCAAATCCTTGACAAAGGTCACTCAAAGATCCACTCGAGAATGATTAAAAGAGTGTATTCGCTCGCTCGCCAGTGGAAACCTAAGCGCCGCAGAATCCACATTGCCGATTTTGGACACAAGTCACTCAAGATCCACCCACAAATGGATAAGCACTGCCAGTGGGAGCAAAGGCTGGTGAGAAGTGCGGAGAGTTTTGGACTATGTGACCAAGCTCACCGCCTTTGCTATTTCCTCACTCCTTTTCGCACTTTTACACTACTTTCACATTCAGTCACAGGCTACGGTAACCCCTACAGCCGCCACGGACGCTATCAACGCCACCGACATCGCCATCTCTACTGGTAAATTTCCCCAAGACTCCCTCTGCAGCAGTCGGCAGGAATCTGGTGCGTGCACACCAGCTATTCTGAATTCAATGTATTCTCAATTTCGCATGGCATATATTCGCAATTTTAAGCCTCCAAAGTATATATGTAGACAAACAGATTTCAAAAGAGACTGACTGGTTGACTAAATTCGAGAGTTTTCCTGGATCAGAAAGTGAAGATCGATGCTGAAAAGAGCAAGAGTGGTAAGACACAGAGGTTCTGACATCCGTTGCAGAAATCTTCCCGACCACGCGGACAAATTGGAACCCGTCAAAAGATTGGGAAGTGCAGACTGGCAACTCAGAAAAGTCGGTATCTTTGAACTTAGAAGAACACATTACATGAAGCCAGCTGGGCATGTCCAAAAATATCAAAACAGTTGAGGTAGTTGTAAAGTATCACTACAAGTACGACTTTCGTTCACGCTACATATGTCCGAAGGCACGCACCTCTGATTTGATCGACTGTAATTACGGAGGGTGGTACGAGGATGTGGCAGTGTCGGACTCCGTCGGTAGAGTCCGTCGACCTTCCAGGGGACTAGTTATGAATCACTGACTAAACAAATCACGCAATACATGTGAAGAAGGTCCACAATTTGAATCTACCAAAGAGAAGGAAACTGAAGGATTCGATCGCACTTGGTGCTCACCGACATGATCGATATCAGCAACACAGAAGTTATCTAAAGCAGTACGCTGCGCATTCAGAAATATCTGCACTCTGACGAGAGGAGGACTCTAGGCTTTGCGCTCCGATGTCCAAAATCTGGACGATGAACAAAGATGTTCCTGGGGCTTTTTGACCACAAGAACTTCTCATTCATTCAGATAAAAGCTTGACTTATAAAAAAATCACACTGTCTGTACAATGAATTTGATGAAATTGAGGTATATAATATATAATTATAAAAACATAAGGAAAAACATTGAAAAATTCAACAAAGGATTTAGGCGCTAAGGGGTTAATAATCGATTATACAGGGTCGACACTGTCGCTGTTGTGTATGAATCCGAAACCATTTCGACAACTGAGGGAAGAGTTGGTAGCTACATGGAGCCCTCGCAAGGATTGCAGATACTTACGTAGAATTACGAAGTGTCCCAAGCGGCGAGCGCTCCTATACGGTGATTTTTTAGAGCTAGAGCTGGAGCCGAAGAATTATCCCAAAGATGAGGAGGAGCTGAACATGGAGGAGGTAAGGCTAACTCTTTCCCAGAGTCACCACGATTCTTTGTACAACTTTTGGGCAAAATAATTAGTGCTTATTAAATGTTGATTTTTATGTAAGGCTTTATTGATGTTCCCCCTTTTTCCCTCGTTTCTCCACATAGCAAGTACAAGCTTTATCGAGATTGGTGTTAACCCCGAAGTGCACAAACTGAAAAAAAAAAAAGTAGTCTTTTGAATCTAATAGTGGAGTATAGTAGTTTTCAAAACTTTGACTGGAAACATTGTCCTAAATGATAGGGAACAATTTGTTCTTTTTATTGGTACATTTTCTTACCTTCCTTGAACTATAGATCTATGGTCTTTGTGATTGCAAATGGCACCCATTCTGTTGACTTTTGTAGACCCATAGATATTTGCCCTGCAAACTTAGACCTGCATCTAGATTTTCTATTTTGTGTTGTGAGGTAGATGAAAGTATTTGTGTCAGGCTTTTGACGGAGTAACGTAAGTTATGACCATGAGTGCCATTAGTACATTAAGGAAGAGGTTCCTAGGGCGTGTTTTGGGACTTATTTCTGTTTCCAAATCAACTTGCAGGAATTGGTGCAAGCTATAGTGCCATTGGAGGTGCTCTCAGAGTGCAAGCGACGGAACTGGAGCTTGGTTCCACCTGGACCAGATGAGAAGAAAATCCCTAAAGTTGTCCGAGATACAGAGGTTCCTTTGAGGAGGCACTTGAGCGTGAGCTTCTTATTGCTACTTCTTAAGTACTACTCTTTCTCTTTACTACTATTCCTTTGCAACTAGCTCCATTGTTTATCCAAATTGGACCTCATGTTCGTTTAGTGAGTCTTATGGAGATTTTTTGTTGTTTAGTTCCAATCAATGCATGCAATGTGCTTCACTGACTGGCTATATCAAAAATGTCCTCACATTATCAATCGAATTTGGTCATTTTCAAACCTTCGTCCAATAATTGGAGTATTTGGTGACTACCTTGGTCATGGGGGACCGTGTGCTTGGAGAGCTGAAGGATACATCTCCAAGCTCCATGCACATTACAGCGATATTGAACATTGGGTCATTATCCAACCACCAAATACAAAGCAGGAAAATAAATCCCTTGTCGCTCACAAGTTTCCTTAAGTATACTCCTGCAAGTGCTCTAATCCACCGAGTACGCAAATCCTTGACAAAGGTCACTCAAGATCCACTCAAGAGTGAAAAATATGAGTGGATTCCCTCGCTCGTCAATGAAAACCTATGCGCCGCAGAAACCTCTTTGCCGATTTTGAACAGAAGTCACTCAAGATTCACCCAAAAATGAATAATCACTGGGAGGAAAGGCTGGTGAGAAGTGTGGAGAGTTGTGGACTATGTAACTAAGCTTACCGCCTTTGCTATTTCCTCACTCCTTTTCGCACTTTTACACTACCTTCACGTTCAGTCACAGGCCCAGTCCTGCCCGACGGAACCCAGTCCGAATCCATAGTTTCACCGGAGGAAGTGAACTCGGCTGAACCAGGGAAACAAAAGATATCGTGCCTTGGTTGGAATCGTATGATTCGAAGACAGAGGAATAGAAAAAGTGTAAGGAAGAGGGCTACGGTCCCCCCTCCAACCGCCATGGACGCTATCAATGCCACCGACATCGCCATCTCTGCTGGTACTATTTCACTTAGACTCCCTCTGCAGCAGTCGGCAGGAATCTGGTGCGTGCACACCAGCTAATCAGAAATCTGTGTATTCACATGGCATATATATGCGCAATTTTACACCTCCAAAATATATACACAAACAGAATTCGAAAGAGACTGAGTACTACTGTAGATTAAATTCGAGAGTTATCCTAGGTCAAAAAGTGAAGAGTGATGCTGAACAGGGCAAGAGTGGTAAGACACAAAGTTTCCGACAGCCATTGCAGAAATCTTCCCGACCAAACGGAAAAATTGGAACCCGTCAAAAGATTGGGAAGTGAAAACTGGTAACACAGAAAAGTTGGTATCTTTGAACTTAGAAGAGCACATCACATGAAGCCCAGCTGGGCATGTCCAAAAAATATCTAAACAGTTGAGGTAGTTGTGAAATATTATTACAAGTACAACTTTCTTTCACGCAATGTATGTTTGAAAGCACGCACCTCTGAATTGATCGACTGTAACGGAGGGTGGTACGAGGATGTGGCAATGTCGGACTTCGTCGGTAGAGTCCGTCGACCTTCCAGGAGACTAGTTATGTGTCACTGACGAAACAAATCACGGAATACATATGAAGAAGTTCCACAATTTGAATCTACCAAAGCGAAGAAAACTGAAGGACTCGATCGGACTTGGTGCTCATCGACATGATCGATACCAGCAACACAAAAAATATCTAAAGCAATACGCTGCGCATTCAAAAATATCTGCACTCTGACGTGAAGAGGACTTTAAGCTTAATAATCGATCACACAAGGAGACTGGGGGTGGGTGGGGGTGCAACGAGGTTGCGCAGACCGATGCCAATCCCTAACTTTTTGCGGCTGCTTTGACTTTGAGCTTTTGCTTTTAATCCTCGAATTTGCGCGTCAGGGTTTGCATTTCTGTGTCCCTTGCAGCAAATCGTCCTCCTTACACGATGGTGCCTCCCATAATTGGCCGGCCCCTCAGCGAGGCCAAGCGCAAGTGGCCTCTCATGTGCGGCTTCACCGTCACCTTCACGCTCGTCGCCAAGCTCTCCACGAGCCTTGACCGTCAGTTCTCTCAACCTTTCTCACCGTCTTCTCAATCTTTGCACTCTCCGATATGGCGGGTAGACGTTCAGTTTTACATAATTGTAAACATGCATTCTTCTCTTTGCTGTTAGAAGTTGTGATGAGCTGAACTGTTTTTCGTCTTGAATGTTCAACTGTTACTTAAGAAGGCAGAGGAGAAATGCAGGTGAAGGGAAGTCAGTTGATGATGATGGACTCAGTCGAGCAGAGGTAAGTAGGTCGTATGCATAATTCCCGAGGTAGTATCTGAAATGATTTGAATTGCATATTTGTTCCTTGGAGATCTTTAACCCCTCAAGGCCCACAGCCATTTTGGGCTTAAAAACATCATTGTTCTTCAAGCCTTATAAGTCTACATGTTATGAAGGTATCAAAATCTCAACCATACAATCTTGTAGTGTGCATACTGTAGATGACGTGGATCAAATTTGGAGTCATTTGACTTCATAGATTGCAAGATTATAATATTTTAGTGTTGAAAAAAGATGCTGAAATTTTCCTTAAAACACATTTGGAGGTGAAATTTGATTTCTAAACCTACTCAAATGAAAAAACTTTATACTAGAAAGTGGTTTGAAATCAACATATAAACACATTGGTGGAAAAAAATTCAGTACATTAAATCATTGTGTTTGTAAAATGACTTTGAAATGTAAGAAAAAAATAGCAAAAAAGGGTGCAAAAAACACATCTAAGGCTGAACCTACTTCTACTAAAATGCTTCTCAGTCACTCGATACTTATTTGATTGATACAAAAGTTTAGCCACACAAACTATACAAGTATGTGCAACTTTCCCTTCAAAAAAATTTGAAAACGGACAGAGTATGAAAAAGTAACAAGCCGCCGAAGTTCACACTAACCAAAAAATGTTAGGGTTTTGAACTTCGAATTGCTCCCAAACATTCAAAACAACTTGGCTTGTCATGAAAATTTTACCACATTAATTAGATGTCTAGAGGAACAAAATCCAGCAAATTTTATTGAAAAAAACCATTGGATGAAGGAGATACAAGCCCCCGAAGTTGGACCCATGACAATGCAATGTGCTGAAATCAAATTGAACCTGTGAACTTTGAATGTCTGTTACAAACTCAATTCATCTTGGATTGTTCTGAAAATTGTATCACATAAACTAGACTAGTATGCGCAACTTTCCCCACAAGTTTTTTTGAATTTGGACATTGGATGCAAAAGTTACATCACTTTGAGTTGGACTTCCAAACTATGAGAGGCTACTTTTGAGACCCTTGGGCGTTGAGGGGTTAATGTTGGTTGCAAAGTCTGATCTCCTAATTGATGTCCCTTTACTGGACTCGTGCAACCGCATTTCAATTTTTCTGTTGTCTTCAGGGAAGTGATTCTTGATTTCCAGTTAAAATACGTACAGCTAGCAGTTGAGAAGGTAAAGAACACTGCGGTTTAGGGTTTAGGGTCTATTTTCTCAAGGAGGTGACACAGTACCAACTGCTCACAATTGCACATTCCAGGTAGGTTATTTGCGTTTGATGTTGTTGGTGCAAGCTGCAGTCTGCATCCCGGACGAGTTTAGGGCTTTTCTTCTCACCCGACCCAGGTGGAACCAAGCTCCAGTCCCGTCGCTTGCAGTCCGAGAGCACCTCCAATGGCAAGTTCCTCTGACTGCACTAAGTGCATGTGAGGAGGCACTTCGAGCGTGAGCTTCTTAGTGCTACTCTTTCTCTTTTCTACTTCCTAAACGATGTAACTAGCTACATCGTTTATCCAAATTGGGCCTCATGTTTGTTTAGCAAGATTTTCTACTCTTTAGTTTCAACCAATACATGTAATGTTCTTCACTGATTGTGGCTAATTATATAGAATATGTCCTCATATTATCATTCATATTGGTCACTTTTAAACTTTGGTCCTTTTAAGGCTTAGGAGAAAATAAACAATCCGTACGTTAGGCTGATGAATACAGTTGTGCCATGACATGCATTTTGAGTCAATTGCTTGGTAATGATAATTTTGGAAGATTGGGTTTCTCCAGTTCCAAATCTGGTGACAAAATTGACTACATGTTGTGATGGTATAAGGTAAGTCAGCTTATGGTAGGTTGAATGGGAGCCAACCCATTACAGGCAAAATTATACTAATGGTGTACATTCTAGTTTAGAAATGTGCACCACTAGAAGAATTATGCTTATGATGGGCTAGCTTTTATTTTGCATGTCATAGGCTGAGTTACCTTACGTGCATGTCGTTGAGATATTTGAAAACTTCTTGTAACAGTCCTGAGATCATAGCAACTTCATGTGGAAACTAACCAAATCTTAAGGTCACCCGGTAGTTGGAGCTCCAAATTCTTTTGTTTTCTTGATCAATTACAAGTATATATGGAGGTTAGGCTTGAAGCCTCTTTAGTACTTAAGGCAGACAAACCTATTTCACCCTGATTTGGAATCTGAGTATCTTGGGTTCAATTCCAAGAAGGGCATATATTTTTCAGAAGTGTGCGCTTGTTTTATGGATCAAACCCAAGTGGAATTATAATTTTCCGATTAAAATAGTAATTTCTGTAAATTTTTGAAGTGGTCTGCCCTGAAATTACAAAATCACTTATAGAGTGGGGTCAAAGATGTCTCCTAAACAACCCATTACTGCCTTAGCATGTATTTATTGGCACTTGAGTTCCCATGAATGAAGAATTGACATGTTATCCCTTTTGGCATTAATGGACTGAAATTGTTAAAAAAATGAATGGATTTAGATGTTGTAGTGAGTGGAATAGGGGCCAAAACTAGGGAAATGGAATTGGGTAGTGAACGGTGATGGGCTGGTTTACCTTATTGCAAAGTGAGCATTTGAATCATGAGTGCCAAGTTGAGATGCAAGGTGTTTGTTTTGTTTTGAACATGTCGGAATAACTTTGCTGCAGTTGCCAAGCTTGAGAACAAGATTGCATCAGCTATAGTGTGTACCCTTCTTTTGGGGGCTACTTGTTATCAAATTTTGAGGGGGGGTTCTAATAAGAAAAACTATTAGGAAAGAAATTGCATTATGAATTGAATGGCAGCATTTCCATCAAATTCCAAGTTAACAACGAATTCCTAACCAACTATGTATGGTCGATCCAAAATTTTAAGCTTGATTGAATGTGGGTAGTTAAATTCCTTTGACCATTTAAATTTTTTAAAGATAGTATTGAAGGTTAACTATTGTAAAATTTTATATTTTACTGAAAATGATAAATATTTGATTTTTGAGAGGTCCTCAAAAGCATATGTGTACCCCTAGTGGAAGTGTAAAGCTTGCCAATTTCACTTGATTTGAGATCTAAAAAATTGTACTTATCCATTTACTTTGAAAATTATCCTAATTATAAAAAGAATAAAGTGTTTTCATGATTTTCGCCATTGAAAATTCAAACATATAAGTGTTGATTGGAGTTATTGGCGATTTCTACTTATAAAAAAACTTGCATTTCAATAATTGCAAGGTAGATTGTATAATAAGTTTGAAAGCTCTTCATTTGGACTTAAGTTTTTTTTTGTAAGTGTGTGTTAGTAAGCAAACAAAAATTCTAGTTGTTTATGTCACTTCCAATTCCAAGAAACTCTTCCATGCAAATTTCTCAAACATTGTGGGGAGGGAAAACATACTAAAAATAGGATACATGCATTTTTCTTGTTATAATTTCACAACTTCTATGCAATTTCACACTCAAAAACAATATGCACACTAATAATCAAGTACTTTAACCCCTAAATATCCAAGGCCTTCTTTGAGCTTCTTGGAATTTGTTGTAAATTGAATAAAAAGACAACATTTAAATAGATTTTATCACTTTAAAAAAAATGTGATCATATAAATTGAAACTAAAAATATCAAAGATTGCATGAAAAAAAATAAAAATTATATATGTCATTCATAAATTGAAATATTATAATGCTTGATTGTGAGGGTTCTAAAATAGTGAAAGTGATTTGAAGTCTTTCAATCCTCTTTTTACAAATCAAATCTAAAAAATTGGTCACCGAAAAAGTATGAGGTCCAAAAAATTTAAGATTATTTAAGTTAGATGCCAATTCCATTTTTCTTCCTACAATAATTTACTGAAAATTGTTTCAAGAATTTTTTTTATTTTGAAAAATGCATGGACAAATTTCATTGATAGAGGAAAGAGTAAATTGAGATGAAAAGAAACCAGTCCCAGACGAAGTTCTTAACATTCAGTAGCATTAAAAGCAATTGCCTTCCCACGAACAGAATGATGTGGAATAATTCACATCATTTCATCCAAGGGATGAAATGGTGTGAATTATTCCACATCCATTCAGTAGTTACAAAGACATTTGTTCAAATATATCAAAAGTCAATTGGGTGCACGGGTTAATTACACTGTTGCGGCTAGACATTGCAAATTAATTATTTTTAAATGAAACTTGCAAACAAAATACAACTTTGAACAAAATGACAATCAATTTACAAAGATCAATAATCTCAAAGCTTGCACTACCTCGTTTAGAATGGAAAGTTGTTTATGCATTGCATTCACTAGTGAGAAAGGAATCTCTTTATATCCACATGAGGTGGTAGAACAACCCATCTAGGATATGTAAATTAGAATTTGTAGTTTCTCAACCGCTCATAGTTAAGTCCAAAGTAGGAATTGTGTTTGAAGTACAATTACAGACTACATTTAGGCATAGTATAATAACTTTTTTTCAATAATATTGAACTAAAAAAGTTGTGAAAATACGTTAAGTTTCATCTCCAGAAATCCGTTTGGGATTGTGAGACTTCTATCAAAAGTTATGGACAAATTTCAAAGAGGGGTTGGAAGGGCCACTTTGACATTTTCTAACATCTTCTTTGGAATTTGTCCATATATTTGATTGGAGTATCAAAATCCCAAACAGATTTTTGGAGATGAACCTTAATGTAATTTTACAAACTTTTTTAGCTCAAAGTTTTTGAAAAACAGTTATTATACTATGCCTAAATGAGGTCTAAAATTGTACTTCAAACACAATTCCTAAGTTGGACTTAACTATGAGCAGTTGAAAAACTACAAATTCTAATTTACATATCCCACATGGGTCGTTCTTTCACTACCACCCCATGTGGATATAAAGATATTCTCTTCTCACTTCCAAACTCAAAATATGATATAGAGGCAATTGGATAGACTGCATTCAAATATTACTCAACGGGTTCTTTGAAATTTTGACAATTCACCTTTCTTTACAGTTGATTTGTATGTTTGGTTTAAGAATTAGAAATAAAAATTGAGCACACCATGAATGTATTATCACTGTCCCTATACTGATGCTTACGATAATGATGTGGATGAATTCTGTGAGTGACAACTCCCAAGAGGAAATGGCGGTCTCTCTGAATGCTACTTAATGTTATGTTCTTTTCATTTTTAGAAAACTAAGGTACTAGGTTGACCAATTAAGGACTGGAATTGAATTTTGGGGAGGTGAAACTTTTTGAAATAAGTTTCAGTAAAACTTCCTTGAAAGAAAAGTGGAATTAACATCTAACCCAAGTCGTTTCATATTTATTGGAGCTTTGGAAAATTAGTTATGAAATTTTAAAATTAAATTGGCATAGGGCTCGAAATTCGCCCACCCCCTAAAATGTACACAGTTTGTACATCACTGAAGGCTACGGAAAAGAGTGTACATTTTAAGGGGTGGGCGAATTTGGAGCTTGTCCGCTTGTCAAAACTTCTACTTTAATATAGAATAATCCAAAGAGTTTAGCTTCCCCTCAGATGCAATCAGCTTTTAAAAGGTCGCAGACCACTGCAATGGGGTAGTTTTCCTTGATCAATGAGACAGCTAAACCAACCAAGCTTGCTTGTTGGAGTTACTACTTAACAATATTTCAGGCAATTGGTACCAGTATATTAAAATCAAAAAAATTCAATATTGGAACTTCAATACATAATTAACATTTCAATACACAATTAACCCCTAAAGGACCAAACACCGTTTTTTGACAACATAGCGTTTTTGGGCAGCTCATCACGAATGGAATTTTTATTTTTTTTCTTTGAAACTTTCACAGAAGATGTGCCCGAGGAGTAGCTTTAGGGCCCAACAATTTTCATAACTTTTGACGGCATGGTTAAAAAGTTATGGTATGACATGTAGTTTTCATTGTTCGGCGGGCAGCTCGGGCAGCAAAAAAACTTCTTTAAAAATCATTTTCTAGAGAAATAAAAATTTGAAATTGGTTCTCTAGATTTATGTGCACAAGGAAAGCTTTGAATCATTCCACTTTGATTTATGAGATGAAAGTTATGAGGAATTTTAGTTGTGGGTAGTTTGCGGATAGTTATGGAATCTCTACTCTAAAATGAACTTTGAAGTCCTTTATTTAACTCAATTTTCAATATTTTTGGAAAAAAATATAAACACAAGGTGTAGATTGTTTATTACAACATTACAATCGTTTGGATTGGCATTTTTCAATTCCATAATTAAATCCTTAACAATTTAGTGTTTTGAATCATTTTCTACTTCTTTCTACTTACTATTTTTTTCCTATATGTTGTACAATTCCAAATGATCTGAAATTTTTCAAGCATGTAGCTAACTTGCTTTGAAGAATGAATCCAAAGAGTTACCACCATTTTGGACATTTTTTCATACAAATGTGACCATGTGAAGTGCAGCTGCCCGATTTTTTGCAGGGACAGAAAAAGGGTTTTTGTCACTTCAAATGCTAATATCTTGCAATCTACACGGTGGAAATTTCTGAAATTTTTTCCACATCTTCTCAAACTAGTTTACTACATGATCCTACGGTTATATGTGTCCAAAAAAGTATTTTTTCCAAAATTTGGTACTTGTACTAGAAATGGCAGTTTGGGAGCGTTTTTAGTGAAAACATAGTCAAAAACCTTTAGGGGTTAACATTGCAAGTTTTTAATTTTTGTCTTGAAAAACATGGCCGATTTCCATTGATAGGCAAAAAAAACTACAATGAACCAAAGGACATAGCCTTGGCAAAGGAAACAAAAGCACCAATTTCAAAATTTGGACAGTTTTAAGATTTTTATCATTATCTAAATTTTGTTTAAAAGCCTAACAAGCAAGCAAACTCAAAGCCGACTCAAAGACCCAGGCCAACAGCCTAGCAATTCTCACAGTCAGGGACAAACCACGTCACAAAGGGAAGGCAGATTGCAAATTTTTTTAATTTTTAAATTTAAATTTTTTTTTAAACACATGGACAAGGATTGCAAAAAACTTAATTGCAACTGGTTTAGGTTGATTCCGTAGGATCAACTTCAAGAAGACTAATATTAATTGATGCATCCTTTTCAATAGTAAGGTAACCAGAGTATTCTAAAAGTGACTAAAAGCAACCACAATAACACAAATTGAGGTACATTTTGCTTTCTTCAATGTACCAAGAGTGTAAATTTTGCAAGATTGTTGCTTGTAGTGACCATTGCATTTTCCACTTCAAAAATTTGTTACTAATTCTAAGAGCAGACTACCTTACAACTTTAGTGCATCTTTCTTTCTTTTTATGGCAAATGTGAAATCAATAATTGATCTAGCTTATTAGTCATAGTACCTACTCTTACTATAGTGCACTCTATTTCTACTTGCGGGCAAACTTGAATTTGGAATTTTGGGTTTCAAATTCCAATTTTCCTTTGCTTGTGAAGAAGAGGACGCGGCGACTTGAGCTAGTACAATACTCTCTTCCCGTGAAGTTATAGCTTTGATTTCCGAATTCCGGGGCTTCGTTGGAGCAAGGGCATTACCTGGCCATAATGCATTGATAAAGTCATTCCACGCTCTCGGAAAGAATTGGATGGCTTCCTTGTTGTGGTAGTTGATGCCTTCTGCATGTTGATAGAAGAGCCATCGAAGGTGGGAATTGGTGCAGCTTGTCCGAAATGGAAACCAAATCCGTTTGGCCGCCAAAGCTTGGGGGTTGAGATAGGCCAAGTATTGTCTAATTTTTTTATCAGTCAACCATAGCATCTCCTTCTTCTTCTCCCCCTTCTCCTTCTCCTCTTTTTGCCAAGCTTTGAGGATTTGGAATCCGCACTTAAGCATAAGTTGTGAGGTTGTGTTGACCAATTTGGCATGATCTAAGTGAAATGCCATTTTTTGTAATTACGCTTTTCAAATACTATGTAGCTGATGGAATTTACCTAGCAATTAAACCTTAGCTTTACTCAATAGTTAATGAGATGTAATGCATAAGAAAATGCAACAAAGAAAGGTCATGAAACAAAGGAGTAAATCATATTTTTAATATTAGATTGATTTCTTATTTATACATGATACACAAGAACAATGCTTTTACTTTGGAAACAATGCTTTTACTTTAAAAAACAATGCCTTTACTTTTAGAAACAATGCTTTTGCTCTTTGAACTAAGACCATTGGTGTTTATGATGCTCTTACTAATGCTATTTACTTGTTTTTTGTTCAATGTTTAGTAGCTATTACAGTTCAAAAGAAAAGTTGGTTTGCAGTTGTGATGAACGTTGCTCAATAACAATCGTTTGATGTTGATAAGGCGGAAAAGTGTTGGAATTGATTTCATCTTCGATGCATGGGCTCTACAAGTTGTACTGTATGTGAAGGTTTGATTTAGCACCCGCATTGCCAAAATTGGATTGGTCCACATCACCTCAGACCATTCACAAGATGACATGAGAGCTCATTTTACTCTTGAGCTGTTGTTATATAAATAAAGAGCCTATGTTTCTTTTGTTGATTACTTGGACGGAACTTCTGTGATTTCGAACATAAAGCTATTGGTTAGAATGATTTTGTGAGGTATTTTATGTTGCAATTAAAACTCTGCCCTGGTGAATTGCAGTGCATGGAAGCTTGTTGGTGGGGAGTTCAACAGCTTCATTTTGAATGTAAAGCCAAGTGCTTATGAGAAGAAGAAAAAAAATGATTTTTGGAATTGACAAAATCAAAAGAATTTGAAAATTGTCGGAAAGAAATGAGTAATCTTAAAATTCAATTGTGGTTCCGTTAGTCCTTGTGTCGTCCAGTCCACGTCTTGTTGTCGTCCCCGGCCAGGCCATTTGTGGCTGGCTGGGCTTGTAATTTTATCCTTTGCAATGAAGCTCGTTTTCATTTGTTTTCAAGAAAAAAATTTAAAAATTCAATTATGCAATTTCTTACAAGTCTTTCCCAAATGTTGTTGATGGTCAAACCTGTGTCAGGGATATAAGTTGAGGACACAAATCGAGGTTGCAAGGATGTCAATGTGATCTTTTACTATATGGTTTATATTTAATTTGTTTTGGCAATGTTGCCTCCATATTATCACTGCATGGACTCCATATTAGCATTGAAGATGTTACTTGGGGATTTGGGTGTGAAAGGAAATACCCCAGTGTAGTTGTTGCAAGTTTATACCCCCGGTATCCCCCTCCTGGTCTCCATGTGTGAGTCTATCAGCAATTGGTTTGGTAATGGGCATATATCAAGTGCCCATTTTTAAAATGCATTTTATGTACTAGAGAATACGCCGATGCAAGTGCATTTTTAAGTGTTTTCTTTGGAAAACTGTAGGATTCAAGCAAATTCCTCTAATCTTCATTTCTGACATTATTTTTTGAAACTTTTTGTGAATATAGGGAAACACATTAGCTTTCCATTTGTATAATTTCTATTTCTATTAGTGCTTGAAAGAAGAAGTTGTACCACACACTAAGCTCAAAAAACAATTCAGCGGGCCACAAAAAATATTAAATGCATTTCAACTGAGGATACTGTACGCTGAGGAAATGGTTTGCAATTTGCTATCTGAAACTCTTCATTCAAATTTTGGTGCATAGAGGTGTTATTTTGACCTTGCAGTCAATTAAAAATCATCCATTTTTCAACCCCCAAAGGACCAAATGTCTCCTAAGGGGACGTGCAAGGTTTGGGCAGGTTCCTTTGATCTCAGTTTTTGACGTGATTTTCTAATAACATTTTGTGAATATAAGAAAACACTTTGTGATTATAATTTTATTTCAATTAGTGCCCAAAAGCAAAAAATATGGCACACTAGGCTTAAAAAGCAATTTGATAGGTGGCAGAAAAAATCACGAAAACTTAAATCGTAAATTTTAAAATTTCTCATAGAATACACTTTTGTCTACATGGAAAGATTTGATTCATTCCATTTGGAGTGGTGATGAAAAGGTTATGGAGAGTCTTTTTTTTTGGGCGACCCGAACATCCTCTTCATAGAATAACTAATAGAATTCATTTTTGAACTCAATTTTTACAACTTAAAAATAAAAGTTCCACATGGTTTAGTTTGTTTCCTAAAACAATCTCACCCTACTGCAATTAGCATGTTTCAATTCCAATTCCATTGTAGAACTATTAGCAATCTGTTTTTTCCTTCTATTTCATATCTACTTCCATGTAATTGTTTATTAATTAAAATTAATTAAGTGCTTTTAAAAAAAATTCTAGGCTCACATTTCAGTTCTTCAATACAAAGATTTTCAATTCAACATCTATAGTACAAAAAATTTAAGTTAAAAAGATTCAAAGTCAAAAAATTTAGTCTTTAGAGGTTCAAAGAAATTTGTCTTTTTCACTTTAAACGCAAATATCTTGCAGTCTTAGTAGTCAAAGTCTCTAAAATTTCTTCTAAACATTCTTTTGTACTCATAACATTCAAGAGCCTTCAGAGAGGCTGCCTTTGCCTCTCTGAAGTCCTCATCCACAAAATGCATCCACATATTATTAATGTAAGCTTCAGGACCAAGACTATGGCAGTACATTTATGGTGCGACCTTTTTTTTGGGCTAATTTTAGAACAAAATATACAAACAAATAATTATAAAATAGATGTTCTGTCAAAACCCAAAGAATTCATTGAGTACTCTACCAAAGAATTCTAACCACTGTCCATCAATAATTTATTTTGATTGTTTCAGATGAGAAGAGAAACTCTTTATGTAAACTTGGGGTTGTAGGAGATAGAACAACCCATGTGGGATATGTAATTTAGAGTTTGTAATTTCTCAACCGCTCATAATTAAGTCTAAAGTAGGAATTGTGTTAAAATTAAAATTTCAGACCTCATTTAGGCATAGTGGAATACCATTTTTCAAAAAAATTTGAACTAAAAAAAGGTGGGGAATAAAGCTAAGTTTCATCTCCAAAAATCCTTTTTAAATTTAGATCTTCCAATCAAAAGTTATGGACAAATTTCAGAGAGGATGTATGAAAATGTCAAAAAAAAATCCTTTCAAACCCCTCTATGAAATTTGTCTATAACTTTTGAGTGTAAGATTAAAATCTCAAACGGATTTTTGGAGATGAAATTTAACTTGATTCTACAACTTATTTTAGTTCAAAGTATTTTGGAAAAAGTTATTTTACTATGCCTAAATGAGGTCTGAAATTATAGTTTTAACACAATTCCTACTTTAGACTTAACTATGAGCGGTTGAGAAATTACAAACTCTAAATTACATATCCCACATGGGTTGTTCTACCTCCTACCACCCCATATGTACATAAACAATTGTCTTCTAATTCCGAATCACTGAGCAATAATGACTTACAAAACATTGTGACAGAATTCAAATAGTGAAATTACTGACTACAATGAATTGATTGGTTTAAAGCTATTTTTTTTTTGATTGCCTGAATTCGGGGTGTTCAATTTCCCAGTAACTTGATTGTGCAGTCATGACCTTGCCACTGACCAGAAGTCTGATATTATTGACGCGTGGCTTATTAGCTAATGTTGGGTGTGGAATATTCCACACCATTTCATCCTTTGGATGAAATGATGTGGAATATACCACATCATTTCGTCAGAGGGAAGGCAGCTGCTCTCACAGATCTTGAATGTTATGCTAGTCTAGTGTAGATCCTGTGGTTAGATGTGCAAAAAAAATAACTGTAAAAGTTTTGCACCTCACAACAGAGATGGCAATTTTGAGTGGTTTTAGTTGAAGAAAGGCCTCGGTCCTCAATTAAGAGTTAAAGCTATATTTTTTGGATTATTTTTGTAAATTTTAAGAGTCAAGATTTGAAAAAGGTTTAAATTTTTCAATATAAACAAATTATTGAAGCATCTTAAAAAAAAAATTAAAATCATTCATTGAAGGTTTTATTAATTTAGAACCATATGACTGTTGTGTTATTAAAGACACCCGTAGAGACATTCTAAAGGGATGGTTGTAGTGAGGTCATACCGGAAACACTCCCACTTGACAAAATTAGATGGGTGGATAAAATCAATAACTTTCAAGTAATAACAAATTAAACAAGTAGTCCCTTAATTCATAATCCTCACTAGACGGAAACTATGTTAAAGTCAAGACAATCTATACAATGTTTTTCCTTTCAAGCGCTAAATTTTCTATTTTCAACGCAAAGTTTTGCACTACAAACAAGGAAAACATTATGTAGATTGTATTGACTTCAATACACTTTTCTCCTAGTGCCTTGAGAGAGTCTGATAGGAAGGAGAATGTAGATCTAGAATGTTTGAGGCAAAATCATTTAACCCCTAAAGGACCAAAGTGTTTTATTTGGCAACATAGCAAATCTAGGCAGCTCACTACGAATGGAATTTATATTTCTTTTCTTTGAAATTTTTATACAACATGTGCCTGAGGAGTAGCTTTAAGGCCCAACAATTTTCATAAATTTTGACTACATGGTTAAAAAGTTATTGCATGATATGTCATTTTCAGTCCTTCGCGGGCAATACGGGCAACAAAGAAAACTTCTTTAAAAATCACTTTTTAAGAAAATAAAAATTTGAAATTGGTTCTTTAGATTTATATGTACACGGGAAGATTTGAATCATTCCATTTAGATCTATGAGTCAAAAGTTATGTGGATTCTTACTTTAAGGGTAGTTATGGAATCTCAACTCTAAAATAAACTTGGAAGTCCTTTATTTAACTCAATTTTCAATATTTTTGAAAAAAAATAAAAACATTGGGTGTAGATTGTTTATTACAACATTACAACCGTTGGGATTGGCATTTTTCAATTCCATAAATAAATTCTTCACAATTTAGTGTTTTAAATCATTCTCTACCTCTTCCTACTTACTATTTTTTTCCTATATGTTGTACAATTCCAAATGATCTGAAAATTTTCAAGCATGTAGCCAAATTGCCTTCAAGAATAAATCCAAAGAGTAACCAACATTTTGTACATTTTTTCATACAAATGTGACCTTGTAAAGGGCAGCTGCCCGTTTTTTTGCAGGGACAAAAAAAGGATTTTAGTCAATTCAAACTCTATTATCTTGCAATCCACATGGTGGAGTATTCTGAAATTTTTTCCACATCTTCTTAAACAAGTTTACTACAAGATCCTATGGTTACATGTGTCCAAAAATGCTTTTTTTCTAAAATTGGCACTAGTATTAGAAATGGCAGTTTTGGAGCGTTTTTGGTGAAAACATAGTCAAAAATTTTTAGGGGTTAATGCGTAAAAAGATCTAGGCATAAGGTCTTTGAAGAATTGAAATGATAATCAGAACCTTCTAATGTTGATAGAAGATTGAATACTTATAATTTTCATGAGAATTTTTTTAAGTTTAAGTTCAGATTTTTATTTTTTTAATTGTGGTGATTTTACATGGTTTTTATTTTAAGTATTCATTCTAGTCATTTTGAAAGGTCATTTATGAACTTAAAAAGTTACTCTCGGAGGTCAAACTTATTTGTATTCCTTAAACTATAGAATATTTGCAAAGAAAAGTTTTGAAAATCTATATAATTTTATAGATGATAGAAAATAAACAAGGAGAATTTACAATAATTAGATGGATGAAAAGAATAAGCTTTTGTATGCACCGAATATGTTTGCGTTCGTCCATTGTTCAAGATTTGAACATCTACTCATTAAGGAGTAAAAAGTGTTCATCATTCATCTAGTGGATGTTGGTTCTCTTAAAAATTTGGACTATAGTTGATTGTGTCATCAAACCATCAATGTTTAGTTCTTTGTATGGTTTGTTTTACCACTTCCTTTGAGTTCAAATTATTTTAATTTATTTCAAAAACAAAATCATATGCCTTCTAAAAGTTATAATGTAACATAAATGTGATTGTGAAAGTAGCAATTCTTGAGTTTTTCAAGAGATCCAAAGAGCTTCTATTGATTCAAAGTTTAATTCCAATGTTCAATTTAGTTTACTATTCCAACATAAACTTTTATTCAATGATGAAAATTCATCATTTTGAAGAATGTGTGGTGATCTTTTGGAGGTATTAGTAGTTTGCTTAGATTTATATAGTCATTTGTTTGTCTTAATTCAACTTCTGTCAGAGTTGAATTTTTGAATTTTGAATTACAATTTGAGTCATGGGTAAAGGAAGTTGAGTCTTTTTGAAAATGAATGTCATTTGCATTTTTTTAGTTTCTTTTTTTGCATATGATATTGATGACTCTTTAGTTAGAAAGTAGTTATAATTTCATTAGTGGATTTACTAAATGTTAATACAATGTTTTCTAATGTTGATGTGCTATTGTTTTTTAAAATATTTTTTAATATGAATTTTGACTCATTAGCTCAACTAAAATAATTTGTCAATGAAATATTAAAAAATTAAGTGAAACTAATTTGTTTTTTGATCAAACTAATCAAAATACTATTTTAATTGGACTAATAAGTTGAAATTCATATACAAAAATTAGTATTGATTTGAATTTTGAATTTCATGTAACTATTCTATAGGTCTAAATTTATTCAAATTTATCATCCAAATTCAATGGACAAGGATGTAAATATTCAACACCACATTAAGACATTATGGGTTTGATATTTTATTCTACACTTAAAATTGTTTTTTGTACATATTCTATTATCCAATTTTTATAATAAAATCACCCCATAAACCTCTTTCTATTGAACATTAAGATATTTTTGGACATATTTGTTTTCATGCATTGCTGTATTACTATGCAAGCAGTTATGGACATATATGTTATAGGCAGGCAGTTACTGCCTCTTCATGGTGCATAGTGATAAACTATGCACCATTTTAAAAAATTTAGTTTTTAATTCACAATCCCCCCTCTCAAAATAAGTTAAAAAATTTTGGGAGGGGGGGAAGGGGGGGGTGAATTAAAAATTAAAAAATTTTAAATTAATTATTTTTTTCAGTCCACTCCCCCTACCCCTCTCCCTCCCCTCTTGTAATTTTCAAGGGGAGTGGGGAGATGCAAACATTATGGGATAAATCTGTATTTTGCCATATATGTATTCTGTTGTCCATATACGTATCTGTATTTGTACATGTGCTCGTGCCCAGATCTAGATTTGTATCCAAATCTAACGGCTCTTGATTTTTTGTTGAGGAGGGGTGGAAATTTTTTCCCCCCATCCAACGGCTCCTGGTTTTTGGAGAGTGGGGGAGAGAACTATGTATTGAAAACCGGGGATAACAGGCAAGTCACCCTAGATAGTAGGTCATGCAAGGGATTTAGATTCAATTCAATACTTTGGCATAATTGTGCTTTTGATGTACAATCAAACTTCCATTACTGCATGGGAATGATAGAAAGCAATTACATTAAGGTAGAAGGCTTGAGAACAGTTCGGGCATTAAGATCCATCCCTATTAATGTGCATAAAATAGTGCATAGGGTGTCTGAAATTGAACTACATGGTTGGGGTGAGAAATTGAGGTCCTAAGTGCGTGTTTTTTGAATGTGAATGAGTCAAAAGGGATCATAGTAATGTATGCATCTTGCTCAGATTTGAGTGCTTCAAGAGGTGAAGGAAAAATGCAAGTGCAGTTAATAAGCTGCATTAAATTTTGATTTACAATGGGGAGTCTGACACGGAAAGTAGTTTGTATACAGTGCATCCTCGAAATAGCAGGGATCTTTGTAATTTCTCATTTTTGCTTGAGTATGGACTTTATGTGCATGCATTTAGGCACTGACGTGAACGTCCAGCGCATCATATTACCTGATTTCTACAATGACTTCTTCAATTCACAAACATGTTTCTATTAATTAGGGCTACAC